>JAKSZT010027849.1:243620-286587 GCA_026826555.1 Tolypeutes matacus | reverse complement strand
ATATATAAATATATTTTAAGAGGTGCTTAGATAGCCAAAATATTACATGGAACCCACTGGGATTCCTATGTTGCACACCTCCCACACCTCCCACCACATCCCACACAAACATCTCCCACAAGTGTGGCCCACCACCCTCAATGGACTTACATATCCTGGGGCCTTGCCACCAACCATAGACCACAGTTCACACCATAGACCACACTCTCTCCCACACAGTTCTGAGTGGTGTGTGCTGATTTAAAATGGCCTACATCCGTTGCCACAAAGGTACTCAGAACAATCTAAATTCCTAGGAATGTATAACAAAATACCACATATGTTGTTTTAACAATGGAAATTTGTCATTAGGGCCATGCTCCCTCAGAAAGCTTAGATGAGAATATTTGCATGAATCCTCTAGCTCCTCAGGGTTTTTGACTATCCTTGATGAACCTTGGCTTGTAGATGCATCATTCCAATCTTTCCTTCCATCTTTACATAGCCTTCTCACTCTGTGCAGACTCTGGGTTCAAATTTCCCTCTTCTTATGAGAAGGTTATATTAGAGGAGAGCACAATGTAATCAAGATTCATATCATCTTAACTAGTTACATCTTCAAAGACCCTATTTCCAAATTAGGTCATATTCATGGGACCAAGTGTAATGTCTTGAACATATTTTTGTTGGAACACAATTCAACCCTAAGCAGTCATTCATATTAGCATCAAAATATAAAATAGTTATGTTTAATTGTGACATAATATGGTGCAAGGAATGGATATTGAGAACTCTACTTATGTGGAAAGAATGGAAAGACTTTAAAAAATAGAAAGAAATATATTGCTTGGAGTTGAATACCTCACATTATTAATATCTCAATTCTTTCCAAATTAATCTTTAGGTCAATGCAATCATGCAAATTCTAAACTGATAAACATTTTAAAATAAATTTGCAACCTAATTTTAACACTTAAATGTCAATGCAATGTATTGAGATTACCTCTCTAACTTTAAAAAGAACAAATTTAGAGAATTCCACTACCTGATATTAAATTATATTATAAAACAACAGTGATCAAAGTGACCTAGTGTTTTCATACAAATAGGCAAGTAGTCGATGAAACAAACCTGCAAATATATGCTCAACAAAATCTCAACAAAAGTCTCTTTCCAATTCAGTGGAACAAGGACATACTTTTCAACAAATGGTGATAGAATATTAAACCTAAATCTAAATCTCAAAAATAATACAAAATTATTTCAAAGTGGGTCTTCAAGCAATATACAAAAGTACAAAATGTCTAAATGAAGAGGAAAGAAAAGCTTTCTGACTTTGGATTAGTAGAAAAAGTCATTAAATACAACTTCAAAAGCATACTTCTATGTAAATATTGGATCTCTTCAAAATTAAAGTTTTGCAACAAAACAAATAGCGATGACCAGGGATGAATTCAGAATTGAGTAGGTAATGTTCCACATTACAAATGAGGTACCTGCATGCATTTCTAATGAGAAACCAGGTATGTGTATTCCTGGAAGAAAGATGGGAGAAGTATGACCAGCTACATCATTCTGTGTATTATTGTGATGGTAATTGACATAATGAACATAAACAGCCCAACATTTTCTCCATAAATTACCATTATAACTCTTTTAAGAAAGTAGATCTGAATCAGATAAGTTATTATAAATTGCTAATTTCCTAAAGTTTTTTTTCTATATTTGAGAACTGTGGGTTTACAGGACAATTCATGTACAAAATACAAGATTCCCATGTAATATCTGTGGCAGTTTGAATTTTGTAAATCCCAAAAGGCTTAAAATTTTTTTTGGAGGAATTGTGATATGCTTGATAGGAAAAACCTAGATTGCTTTGAAGAGACTGTTGGTAGGAATATGGACCCTAAAGTTATTTCCAGTGAGGTCTTAGAAGGAAATGATGATGCTATTATTGGAAACTGGAGGAAAGGTGATCTTTGTTACAAAATTGCAGAGTAGCCCATGTGAAGGTTTAACTAGATTTGGTACTTGAAGGTCAAGATTGGAAATGCAGTTATCCAGGAAAGTCTTACTGTTTCCTGAATGCTAAACCAACAAGATTTTTGTGAGATCTATATGAATGAAACTATTGTATGCCTGGGCTAAATGGGACAGGGAGGGGAGAGATGGAAGGGTAAACAGTTTCAAGAGAAAAGCATGGAAGCTGAGATCTGGAATTAAGACATCTGGGCCAAGAGAGGGTCCCTACACAGGTGTATAGAGAGGTTATGTTTGCCCCAGCATTTGAAGAGGGTGGATGTTCCATCCAGTTGTTTCAGGAGAGTTTGACAACCCCAGGGTACAGAGAGCATGGAACACATCCCCTAGCTTTTGAGGAGAGTTCATTTGCCACCCCACATCTCTGAGAGGCATAGGCCTCTTCCCCCTAGGTTAGAGAAAGTTAGGTCACTACCCCACTGCTCTCAGGGGGTTGGGCCTAGTCCCCATAGATTAGGGAAAGTTAGGTCACCATGCCACTGTTTTGAGGGAGTTGGGCCTGTTTGCCAGATATTTAGTGGAATATTGTCACCACATCACTCTATGAAGGGGATTAAGAGTCTACTCTAGATATTGGAGAAATTGTGGTCACCACCACAATGTTCTTGGAGTGAGCGGTCTGGAGCTCACTTGCCACTAAGGTGCTTGAAATTATTACTATTTGGCTAGCCTGTGAAAATGGTGGACCCCCATGAAGTCCTGAGAACAAGTAACCATCTTTGAAAGAATAACTCTCAGACTTTGAAATCTATTGGAGTATGCCCTGTAGGTTTCAGAACTGTTGGTAACCAATGACACATTTTACCCTCCCAAATTCTCCTTATGGTAATGCAAAAGTTTATCCCATGTATGTTCTTCCTTTGTTTCTTGGAAGCAGATAATTTGTAGGTTTCAAAGGTCTACAGCCAGAGAGAAATGTTGCCAAGACAAACACATGCCTATGATTGATTTTTATGAGATTTTGTTCTTAACATTGCTACAAAAATGATTTAAGGCTTTTGAAGTATGATGATGTAATGAATGTATTTTGCATATGGAAAGAATATATCTTTTTGGGTTTCAGAAGGTGAGATGTGACAGTTTGAATTTTATGAATTCTAAAAATCAAAATATGTTTTAATCTAACCCATTTCTGTTGTTGTGAGACCCTATGTCAGTGGTGTATAATTCATGTTGACTCTGCCCTCTTACTGGGTCTGATATAAAAGGAGACACAGAGAGACAGACAGACACACGAAGAGGGAGAAGCCATGTTAGATTCTGCCATATGAGAAAATGGACTCTAGGAAAATAGAAGCCCCTGAGAGGTCAAAGAGCTGAGTTCCAGAAAAAGACAAGCCCTATGAGTGATTGCATACAGCTGAGCTCATAGATATGGGGAATTCTGGAGGGGACAGCAGAGACCTCCACAGAGATCAGTGGCCATCTTACTTTACCATGCTGCACCAACACCATGTTCAACATTAGCTGACATTGGTGAGAAAACATCTTTACTGATGCCTATATTTGGACATTTCATGGCTTGGAACTGTAAGCTTTTACACCAAATGAGCCACCATTATAAAAGCCAACAGATTGCATCAGCAGCCCTTTGATAAACTAAAACACCTATTACTAACACCCTGCATTGGTGTGCAATATTTGTTACAAGTGAAGAGCACTCATTTTTTATAGTTGTACTATTAACTATAGTATATGCTTTAACTTAGGGTTCATTGTGTAGTACAATTCCATACTGACAAAAATGAATAATATTCGATGGCTCATACTTCCTGATCTTAAAACTTATTGCATAACCATAGTAATCAAAATAGCCTGGTATTGCCACAAGGAAAGACATATAAAACATTGAAATTGAAATAAGAACTCAGAAATCAGCACTCACATTTATGGACAACTGATTTTTGACCAGGGGCAAAGATCTGTCAATTGGGAATGAATAGTATCTTCAAAATATGGTGCTAGAAAATTGGATTTCTTTTTAAAACAAAATAAATAAGGGAGGACCCCCATCTCATACCTAATACATAAATCAGACCTCATCAAAATTAATAACATTTGCACCTCAAAGAACTTTATCATGAAAGTAAAATGACAACTTATATTAGTCCTCAAAGCAGGGATTTTATGGATAACCAGAGATGGCAAGATGAAAACTTCAACACGAGAGTTAAGCAAACTCACATTTGTTATATCTGCAGATATAGGAGCCAAGGTGAGTCTAAAGTGACTAAGACCTGGCTCCTTGTGCTGTGGTTTTACTCTTGCTTAAATACCTAAGTTACTACTTAGCATTTTCTTTGATTGTGTATTATCTTTTATGCTTATGAATGAAAATACATACCTGGTTATATATGCATTATTAGTATGTTCAGGAAATCACACTTGCACATATATTGTGTCATCAAGATGGGGTGGCTAGCTCTACTCCAGGGTGGGAAATATACTATGTTAATTAATCAAGTTGAAGTGAGGATAGCAAGGGGCTTCTTCTGCACAGTTCTGGCCAAATGGTTGAAGCTGGTTTACATAGTTCATTGCTTCCACAGGATGTTCTTGAAAACCAAAAGTGGAATTTGGGACCAAGGGATGGTTGCATCTCACACCTTCAAATTTACATAAAATCCTTTACTTTGTATCCTAGTAACAGGGAGACAAACAAATTACTTTCAGGTAGTCAGTCATCCTACATTCATCCATTACACAATGGGGGAAAGTATTTAGAAAGCACATATCTGATAAACGTTTAATATCCAGAATATATAAATAAGTCACTCAACAGAACAACAAAAAGAGAAGCCAATCAAGCAATGGACAAAAATGTCAACAGATTTTTTTCCAAAAGAGATATATAATTAAACATAAAGCACATGAAAATATGCTTAACGTCATTAGCCATCAGGAAAAGGCTTATCAAAAGTACACCTAAAATGATATACCATTTCACACTCATTAGAATGGCTGCTATTAAAAAAACAGATTAATACAAGTATTGGAGAGGATGTGGAGAAATTGGAACACTCACGCATTGCTGTTGGGAATGAAAAAAAGTGCAGACACTTTGGAAAAAAGTTTGGCAGTTCTTCAGAAAAGTTAAGTAGAGAAATACCATATAACCTGGCAATCCCATACTTGGTATATATACCCAAGGAATCAAAAGCAGGTATTCAAACATATTTACACTCCTATGTTCATAGCAGAATTATTCACAATTGTCAAAAGATAGAAGCAACCCAAATGTCCATCAAATAATAAATGGTTAAACAAATACATGCAATGGAATATTATTCAGTCACAAAATGGAATGAAGTTCCTATAAATACAGAAACATTGAAGACGTAATATTGAGTAAAATAAATGAGAAACAAAAGAACAAATATTTTATGACCTCACTGATATGAAAAATTTAAAATAAGCAAAATCATAGAGTCAGAATCTATAGCATAGGTTACCAGGGGAAGGGATGGAGATAGGGAATGGGAAGTTTAGTAGTTTGACATTATTTACGAATTCCAAGAAAAGATATTTGGTTATGTTTGTAAATAGGTCTTTTCCTCTGAGTGTGATTGTATTATATTAGTGTATTGTATTAGATTCAGCTGAGATGGCTCTGATTAGATTATTTTAAGATTAGGGCTTTGATTTGACCACATCATTAGGGCATGCAGGGTTGAATCCCCATTCCCTTGGTTGGCTAATAAAACAGATTCTCACATAGAAGTAGACACACATAGAAGATATATGGAGGATCCTGCAGCCCCAGGAGGATAAGTGAGCCTTGTAGTTCACATCTGACCTTGTGAAGAGAACTGAGCAGCTGAGTCCAGAAAGAAATGAGCCCCAGAAGAAAAGAGAAGAGTCCTATGCCAGTCTACAGTGAAAATTGGAAGTAGCTGTGATAATAGAGCGTTAAAAGGAAAGAGGAAGGCTGAATCCTTACAGACATTGCCCACCATCTTGCTTCAATACCTGGCAACAGACTTTGGGTGAGGAAGTACCTCTTATGGTACCTTGTGTTGGAATTTTTAGGGCTTTGTGACTGTAAGCTTCCACCTCAAATAAGTACCCCTTATAAAAACCTGCAGAACTTTGCCTCAGCACCCCCTTTGGCTGACTAATACCGGAAGTTAAGTCTTAAAATGTACAGGGTTCATATTGGGAACAAAGGAAATATTTTCATAATACATGGTAGTGATGGTAGCTCAACATTGTGAATGTAATTAACAGCATTGAAATATATAACTGAATGTGGTTAAAAGGGGAAATGTTATGTTGTATATATGATTTCATGAAAGTTTAAATGTAAGAAAAACTTTAATGAATGGATTGTGTATATAAGAGACCAAAAGTTAATGGAACTTCATTGTGTGCATTTAGGTGCTGAGTCTCTACAACATGTGCCAATGCAGTGATATAGGAGAAAGAACCTCATGACAAATACAATAAAAACCTCACTGCATTTTGTGTGCTGATTTCCTCTGACATTATTTTCATTATGTTATAATTAAATGATTTCTTTTCAGATCTGAGATGCATCATGGGGAAAATTGTTCACTCTTTTTCCTTTTCTTTTCTCTTGTCTCCCATTCCTGAGCTCTCTATTCCAGAAAACTTAGTCTCTGTTAATAAATAACCTGTTCTCAGTCATGATCTTGCAAGTCACTGATTTTATTGAGCTTTCTCTTTCTACACATTTAGTTTACTCTTAAAAAAAAAAAATCAATGCTATTGATACGTATTAAAGCATATAATCCATCCAATTGTACAATCAATGATATTTGGTATAATCACATAGTTGTGCTTTCACATTTCAATCATTTTTAGAGCATTTTCATTATTTCAGTAGTAATATGTATAAACAAAAAATAGACAAACAAGAAAATAAGTCACTTCGCAATCTCTCTATATTTTCTGTGTTGTACATACCTGCTATTTCAGACTATTCTTGCACATTTATTTATTTGTTTATTAAGCAGTTTTATGGAGGTATATTCGCAAACCATATGATCTATTCAAAGTGTATAATCACTGGCTTTTAGTATAATTCCAATGTCGTATATTCATCTCAAAAAGTTTAGAAAAATTTTGTGGCAGTTTGATACTATTTATGAATTCCAAAACAGATATTGGATTGTGTTTGTAAACTGGTCTGTTCCTCTGAGCATATTAGATTGCATTAGATTCAGAGGTTTCACTTTTACTTTATTAACTCAAGATTAGGACTTTCATTTGACCATGACATTAGTGCATGCAGGATTGACTCCCCATCCCCTTGGTGGGTATAAAACAGACTCACGCATGGAAGTAAACATGGAAGATGTTCTTAGATAAAATACTTTTCCTGCATACATTCAAATTTCCTCTTAGGGGTATCAAAGGTACCATGTGACAAACTTTCCTTAGATGAAACAAATGAAAGTTTTTTCAAATTTTAGGATTGCAGGTTGTTGTAGTGGTAGGAAATTCTTCTTTATTGTTGATATTCAAATATAAATGGGCCTCTTCCTTAAAAGGATTATGAAGGAAGATACATATGTACCAAAATAGAACTCAGTGAAATTCATTGCAAACAATTAAAATTTTGTTAATTTTAACTCTATTCTTTCAACTAAAATTCCACCTGTAAATAATATACAATTAAAATTACAGTGTAGGGAAGTAAACATACAGAAAAGGAGAACACAGAAGCAGGTGTGTGAGGAATGAGAGAAGGCTCTATTAGACATGGTAGAGGCATGAGGAAGAAAATGAGCCTAATAGTCTATAGCTAACTTTGTGAAGAAAGCAGAAGAGCTGAGCCTGGAAAGAAATGAGTCCTGGGGAGAGAAACAAGCCTTATGCCAACCTACAGCTGAGATGGGAAGGAGCTGGGACCACAGAGCCTTAGGAGGGAGTGGAAGGGAGAACCCTCACAGACATCACCTGCTATCTTGTGTCAACATGTGTCAACAGACTTTGGGTGAGAAAGTACTTCTTATGGTACCTTGAGTTGGATTCTTTAGGGTCTGGTAACTGTAAGCTTCTACCTTAACTAACTACCCTTTATAAAAATCAGTAGTTCAGGTACTTTGCATCAGCACCACTTTAGCTGACTAAAACAAATTTCATTACTCCAAAAAGAAAGACTCCACACCCCTTAATGTTCCTTCCCCAGTCCTATATAACACTAAACTAATTTCACCTTCATAAATTGATTTATAGTTACAATTTATATAAATGGAATAATATTTCTTTTTCTTTTCTTTTTTCTTTTTTTTCTTTTTTTATTGTGGGTAAGAATCAAAATTTTCACAATACAAACATCTATTCTCTTTATGTATAGCTCACACACAGGGAAATGCAGAATGTTTATTCAATCTAACAAAGAAATGTAGTAATAATTTCACTATGTTTCTAAAAAAAATGTTTAAGCTAGAGATTAGTGTTAAGAATTGCCTTAAATAGTCTATTTATCATAAGAATAAATTTTCATTGTTTTTCAAATATGAAGTTTAACTGATCTTTTTTTTCACTTTATTTTGTACACTTAGTAATTGAAAATATAAACAATTAAATACTAAAAAGTAAACACAGATGAATAAATACATACATTTCTCAATTAAATGTATTGGATACATGTAATTTTTTTTTAATCAACCAATGTGTTACACAATATATTTGGTTCATAGTAATGCAATCATATAGTATTTGTCCTTTTGTGCCTGGCTTACTTCACTCAACACAATATCCTGCAGGTTCATCCATGTTGTCATATGCATTACAATTTCATTTCTTCTTACAGCTGCATATTATTCCATCATGAGAACAGAACACAATTTGTTTATCCATTTGTATGTTGATGGACACCTGGGTTATTTCCAAATTTTGGCAATCATGAATAATGTTGCTATAAACATCGGTGTGCAGGGTCTGTGTCACTGCTCTCAGTTCTTCTGGGTATATACCCAGTAGTGATATTGCCAGGTCACGTGGCAAATTTATATTCAACTTCTTTAGGAACTGCCAAACAGTCCACCACAGTGGCTGTACCATTCTGTATTCCCAACAACAGTGAATAAGTGTCCCTATCTCCCCACATCCTCTTCAACACTTGTAGTTCTCTGTCTATTTAATAGTGACCATTCTGATAGGTGTGAAATGATATCTCATTGTTTTGATTTGCATTTCCCTAATCATGAATGATGATGAGCATTTCTTCATGTGTTTTTTTTTTTTTTTTTTTTTTTTTTTTGCCATTTGTATTTCTTCTTTGGACAAATGTCTATTCAAGTCTTTTGCCCATTTTTTAATAGGGTCATTTGTCTTTTTATTGTTGAGTTGTAACATGTCTTTATATATCCTGGATATCAGATATGTGATTTCCAAATATTTTTTCCATTGAGTTGGCTGCCTTTTCACCCTTTTGACAAAGTCTTGTGAGGTGCAAAAGTGTTTAATTTTGAGAAGGTTCAATTTATCTATTTTTTTCTTTTGTTGCACGTGTTTTTGGTGTATGGTCCAAGAAACCCCCACCTACTACAAGGTCTTGAAGATGTTTCCCTACATTTTCTTCTAGTTTTATGGTCCTGGGTTTTATATTTAGACTTTTCATTCATTTTGAGTTGATTCTTGTATAGGGAGTAAGATAGGGGTCCTCTTTCATTCTTTTGGTTATAGATATCCATTTCTCCCAACATCATTTGTTGAAGAGACTGTTTTGTCTCGTTAACATAGACTTGGTAGTTTTGTCAAAAACCAGTTGACTCTATATTGTAGGGTTTATTTCTGGGTTCTCAATTCTATTCCAGTGTTTGATTTGTCTATCTTTATGCCAATTCCAAGCTGTTTTGATCACTGTAGCTCTGTAATAAGTTTCAAGGCCAGGCAGTGAAATTCCTCCAATGTCACTCTTCTTTTTTTTTAATGCTTTTGGCTATTCAGGTGCACTTACCCTTCCAAATGAATTTGGTAATTGCCTTCTCTAACTCTGTAAAATAAGCTGTTGGGATTTTGACTGTTATTGCATTCAATCTATAAATCTGTTGGAGTAATATTGACATCTTCAGAATTTTTATTCTTCCAATCCATAAACATGGAATGTCTTTCCATTTGTTTAGATCTTTTTAAATTTCTCTTAGCATGTTTTATAGTTTTCTGGTTATAGATCCTGTACTTCTTTGGTTAAATCAACTCCTAGGTATTTGAGTCTTTGTTGCTATAGAAAATGAAAATTTTCTTCTGATTTCATCCTCAGATTGTTCAGAACTAGTGTACAAAAATATTACTGATTTTGTGTGTTGAACTTGTACCCTGCTACTTTGCTGAACTCATGTATTACTTCAAGTAGCTTTGTTGTAGGTACTTCAGGATTTTCTAAGTGCAGGATCATGTCATCTGCAAACAGTGAGAGTTTTACTTCCTTTTTTCCTATTTGGATGCCTGTAATTATGTTTCTTGTCTAATTGCCCTAGCTAAAACTTCTAGTACAATATTGAATAACAATGTTAACAGTGGACATTCTTGCCTTGTTCCAGATCTTAGAAGAAAAGCTATCAACTTTTACTCATTGAGTATGATGTTGGCTGTGCGATTTTCATATATATGCTTTTCATCATATTGAGGCATTTTCCTTCTATTCCTATCTTTTGAAGGGTTTTTATCAAATAAGGATGCTGGATTTTGTCAAATGACTTTTCTGCATCAATTGAGATTAACATGTTTTTGTTTTTTTTTTCCTTCGATTTGTTAATGCGATGTATTACATTGATTGATTTTCTTATGTTGAACCAGCCTTGCATACCAGGAATAAATCCCACTTGATCTTGATGTTTAAGACTTTGGATATGCTATTGGATTCGATTTGCAAGTATTTTGTTGAGATTTTTTGCATCTATGTTCATTAGAGAGACTGGCCTGTAATTTTCTTTACTTGTAGTTTGTTTATCTGGCTTTGGTATTAGGATGATGTTGGCTTTGTAAAATGTGTTGGGAAATCTCCCCTTTTCTTCAATTTTTTGGAAGAGTTTAAACAGGATAGGTGTTAATTCTTTTCAAAATGGTTGGTAGAATTCTCCTGTGAAGCCATCTGGTGCTGGACTTTTCTTTGCTGGGTGGCTTTTTATGATGGATTCAATCTCCTTAAATGTGATTGGTTTGTTACATTCTTGTATTTCTTGTAGGATCAGTATAGGTTGGTTATGCATTTCTAGTAAGTTGTCCATTTCATCTAGGTTGTCATTTGTTGGCATACAGTTTCTCATAATATCCTCTTATGATTCTTTTTATTTCTGTGGGGACATACCTGATTGCATTCATTTGCAGCTTCTTCCTTTTTTTCTTTGTTAGTCTAGTTAGGGGTTTGTCAATTTTATTGCTCTTCTCAAAGAACCAACTTTTGGTTTTGTTGATTTTCTCTATTGTTATTTTGTTCTCATTTTCATTTATTTCTTCTCTAATTTTTATTGTTTCCTTCCTTCTGCTTGCTTTGGTATCAGTTTGCTGTTCTTTTTCTAGTTTCTCTAGTTGTTCAGTTAAATCTTTGAGTTTAGCTCTTTCTTGTTTTTTAATATAGGCCTTTAAGTCTATAAATTTCCCTTTAAAGACTGCCTTTGCTTGCAAGGCTCCAGGATGTGTATCCCATAAGTTTTGATACATTGCGTTCCATTTTCATTAGGCTGAATATATTTACTGATTTCACTTGCAATTTCTTCTTTCACCCACTGATTATTTAGGAGTGAGTTGTTCAGCTTCCACACATTTGAGAATTTACTTTTTTCCTGTCTATTATTGACTTCCATGTTTCATTCCATTATGATCTGAGATAATGCTTTGTAAAATTTTAATCATTTTATATTTTTTGAGAGCTGCATTGTGACCTAATGGTCTATCCTGGAGAAAGATCCATGAGCACTTGAGAAGAAAGTATAACCAGCTGAGTTTGGATGCAATGTTCTGTATATGTCTGTTAAGTCTAACTTGCTTATCATATTGTTCAAATTCTCCATTTCCTTGTTGATCTTCTGTCTAGTTGTTCTATCTATTGATGTGAGTGGGGTGTTTAAGTCTCCAACAATTATTGTAGAAATGTCTTTTTCTCCCTTCAGTTTTGCCAGAATTTGTCTCATGTATTTTGAGGCACACTGGTTAGGTGCATAGATATTTATGACTGTTATATCTTCCTCGTGGATTGTCCCTTTTATTAATATATAATGGCCTTCTATATCTCTTATAACATTTTTGCATTTACAGTCTGTTTTGTCTGTTATTAGTATAGCTACCCCTGCTCTTTTATGGTTACTATTCACATGGAGTATCTTTTTCCAACCTTTGACATTCAGCCAGTTTGTATTCCTAGGTTTAAGGTGAGTTCCTTGTAAGCAGCATATGGATGGCTCATGTTTCTTTATCCATTCTATCAGAAGACACAATCTTTCAAAGCTGGGAAAATGAAGTCAAACAGTGAAATAATTATTTGCATGACTCATGGAAAAACTTTCTGTGGATAAAACAGCTGGCATTTAAGTGAAAGGATAATAACTTCAATTAAGGGCATTTATTAATATGAAATTTTATCACATTTTTAAATTTGATCTTCATCATAATCCCGTGACTTGAACATGTAAGCTATATATGAATGTGTGTACTTCACAATAAAGTCATGTAAAATGGAAACTAATTCCTTGGTGAGTTGTACTTGATCAGTGTGTTTCATTATAGAAATAATTTGCATTAACAAAGTCTTAAGACTCTGGCTTATAGTCAATATGTTTCTTCTCCTTACTTTTGATGTTGCTGCCACTTTTTATATGTAGATGATGGGGCTATTACCTCTGATTCTAAATCACTTGCTGTTTCCTTTATCAAGTTGCTTCCTTCATAAATGACTAAAAGGATCAGAAGGCTTTAATCTTTAGAGTCGGGCAGAGACTGTAGAAAATAAACATTCTCACCACTTCCTCTTCATCCAGTGGAAGGAACTTGGTATTGGAGCTAAAGGCATTAAATTCAAATGCCAGATCCACCATCTAGTATTTGTTTAACATCTTAAAGCATGAGATTGCTACCAGTAAAATGGAGATATTATGATCTAACATGAATTATTTCCTAGGCATAGACACTGAGTAATTGCTTTACTTGCATTATTTATTAGTCATCAAGACAACAGTGTGAGGTATTGTCAATTTTATAAGCTCCAGTTCTCAATTTTAAATGATGGATGAAAACAAAAACATCTCAACATTTAAGGCATACTTGTTATATGTGAAGCTTAGAGCTAATAAGTATTTTCCCATGCATCTTTCTCTATGATAAGGGATAAATCAGTTCATTTTAAGTCATCAGTTAAGATGACAAAAAAGTCCAATTAAGTTCAAACTTTTAAAGAAATATTTGAGACAGTAGGCCTGATTTCCAAGTACCTCTTGAGTTGTGTGTTATTTCTTCTATTTGTAGATAATGCTGTCTCCTGATTAGTGGTGAAAGAATTGAATGTGAAAGTCAATTCTAATCCCTTCAATGCTAATGGCAGGCACCACTAATAAATTGCAGACTTCCCTTCTTCAGAGAAAGGATGTGACTTCCGCATTCTCAACAATTCACTACTGGAAGCCTCTACTACATAGGTAGATTAGGCCTTTGAGACAAAAACGATTTGTCACCCAACCAAATATTGCTCTTCCTGCACAAGAAAATTCTAGCTATTTTAAAATATTTAATAACTTATCTCCATCTCAATTCTGCCTGACCTCCTGCTGCCAACTTCTAAAATGGTTTTCTCTTTTTTTTTTTTTATTATGGGTAAAAATCAAAATTCTCACAATACAGACAAACATTTGCAAAATGGTATATAAATATATATGCATATATTTGTATTTGCTTACAAAAATGTTATATATATATATATATATATATATACATATATTTTAAGAGGTGCTTAGATTACCCAAAATATTACACTGAATCCACTGGGATTCCCATGTTGCCCACCTCCAACACTTCCCACCACATCCCACACAAACATCTCCCACAGTGTGGCCCACCACCCTCAATGAACTTACACATCCTGGAGACTTGCCACCAACCATAGATCACAGTTCACACTGTAGACCACCCTCTCTCCCACTCAGTTCTGAGTGGTGTGTGCTGATTTAAAATGGCCAACATCAATTGCCACAACAGTACTCAGGACAACCTCCAACTCCCAAAGAAGCCCCTGTATTTCAACTGCTCATCCCCTCCCTACCCCAAATTGTCAAGTGGCCACTGGCTCCACCTCATTGTTATAATTTCTTGCATTGCTAGAATCACCATATGTGAACAAGAGAATACCATCAAGTCCACTCTAGTCCATAGTTCTTCCCCCAATCCTGAGGGGACTGGGATGGTGATGTCCACTCCAACTCCAAGTGAGAGAGGGCTTATATCCCATGGATATAATGGGTGGGATGATCCTGCCTGCAGATGCAGGCCCTCTCCATTCCCTGGGATGGCCATTGCCCATCGTTGTCTCCTCACCAGGTGACTTGGATGAGTCCATTGAGCTGTAGGGTAGGAGTTGCAGCTCCACCTAGATTTCATGCACACCTGGCACATAGGTAGGCGGGAGGCTCCAGTCTCTGTAAGTATACCTAAAAACTCCAGCATCACATATAGGTTTGAATAGAAGGGACTGGTGAACCATGTGCAGGGATGACTTATTTGAGTCTAATTCTGTCACTCTCAGGAGCACAAATTCCAAAGTAGAACCCACTGATAAGGCATCAGTCTCTGGGGCTATCCCCCCTTATATAGGACCAGGGTGTCTCTGTAGCTCTCAGGAACCCCACTGAGTGGGGTGATAGGCACTTAGATGTTCTATGAGCTCCTACTGAGGTGTCCGTAAGAGTTACCTCTGGGATGACCTCCCTACTCTCTTTGAAGTCTCTTAGCCACTTGAACTCATTTGTCTTTACTATTTCCCCCTTTTATTCAAGGTCTTTTTCCAGTTGTGTTGCCAGTTGGCACTTGGTATTAAGCCCTCCTTGCCAGGGAGGCTCATCCCCGGGAGCCATGTCCTACGTTGGGGGGAAGGTAATGCAATCATATGCTGAGTTTGGCTTAGAGAGAGGGAATGGTTTTCTCTTAATGACTAAAGAAGCATTTAAAATAATTTTGCATATGGATTCACGAAAACTGCTGATGACTATGATAAAACCATGAACTGGTCTGACTTGAATTTTTTGTTCTCATAAATCCAAATTCTACCTGTTCCTTTTGATTGCTTTCATCTTTTCCTATGAAATCATGTGAAACCCAAGCTTTCTAACTGAGTTCACACTCCTGGAGCTTTCACAGAATCCAAGTGTTCAGAAAATAATATTTGTTCTATTTTTCTTGGGCTACATTGCAACATTGGGGCCAACTTGTTAATTGTGGTGACCATCAACTGCAGCCCAGAACTCCTGGGATCCCCCATATACTTCTCTCTGGCTTTCCTATCCTTCCTGGATGCCTGTTTCTCCTCTGTCATTGCCCCAAAGATGATTGTGGACTCCCTCTATGAGAAGAAAATCATCTCTTTCCAGGGATGCATGATCCAGCTCTTGGCTGAACATTTCTTCACTGGGGTAGATGTGATCGTGCTGACAACAATGGCCTAAGACCATTATGTGGCCATTTGCAAGACCTTGCATTAACTTTCTATCATGAACAGGAATCTCTGTCACATTTTAATAGGTATAGCCTGGACAGGGGGTTTCTTGCATTCTGTGACACAAATTCTCTTTACTTTCCAGCTGCCTTTCTGTGGTTCCAATGTCAATTATCACTTCATGTGAGAATTGTACCCATTGTTGGCACTTGCCTGCACTGACACTCACATCCTTGGCCTCTTGGTGGTGGCCAAAAGAGCATTTACCTGCATTATAAACTTCTCCTTGTTGCTTTTCTCCTATGGTGTCATCTTGCTGTCTCCTAGAGCCCACAGTTCTGAAGGGCAGCTGAAATCTCTCTCCAACTGTGGATCTCACATTGCAGATGTGATTTTGATTTTTGTCCAATGCATTTTTGTGTGTGCATGACCACCATCTTCTTTCTCCTTTGACATAATTGTGGCAATATTTTACACCATCCTATCTCTCTGCTCAATCCTTTGATTTACACTTTCAGGAATAAGGAAGTGAAAAATGCCATAAGGAAGCTTTGGAACAGATTGGTGGTGGATTCTGAGGAAAAATAAAACATTAATTTTCAAAAGAAATTTAAGTTAAGGAAAGAAATGAAAATGGCCTTAGATAAAACCTTTGGGGAAGATAGACTTCCTAAGACAAAAGTAATGTGATGCTATAGAGAAGGCATTAACATGGGGGGTCAGGAAAAGATGTTTGCATCTTCAGACCACTCATCAATTTTGAGTCAGAAACTCAGTATCTGTATATGTAAATTAAAGAAAGTTAAATTTCATGTTTATTTAGAATCACATAATCAAAAATAAAGAACTGAAAAAGAGGAAACCAATGACCTCTCAGACTGTTTGCCATTCACACCATACTTTACTTTGACAAACTTTAAAGCTTTGTGGACGAAGACAAAAATATCTTAGAGCTTAGGAAAAGAAACTTCCTAAAATTCATTTAAGAAATTGATTATTTTAGTACACTGATCTCAGTGAATACAAATGAAAAACAAATAGTCAGAGCTCAGGAAGGGTAGACTCGGGGCATTCTCAGAAGCTCAACTATAGGTGTTCCTGTGCCACATAAATTCAACATTTACAAAGCTCCATTAATATCTGGCTACAGAATCTGAGTAATCTGATGAATTTCCTGACAAATAAACCTGGTTGGCTTTTGTCTTGCCTAAGGATGAGTTCCTCTTGGGTCAGGTTGCTGCCCTATACCAATCAGCTGTGGAAGAGGACGAGATCAGATTCCATAAAGGATGTATGCCTCTCTTATAGTGATGTTTATTTCTCATTTGCAGGCAAACAAGGGGGACTTTTCAGGGATGAATTTACTAGGAAACCAGTAGCAAAGCTGCAGTTACAGTGAGACAATTGTAGGAGGAATAGAGCACATAGGCATGTAAGAATTAAAAGTACATTTTTTAAAAGACTACATGTAAATTTACTTGTTGAGTTAAATTTTGTTGACTTTCTTTACCCAAGCATAACAGAAATCTCTTTGAGTAATAATGAATAAATTATTATTAAAATATAAACACATCTTATATTTTATTCTTATAATTAGGGTTCATTAGTCTCAGAATGCCAGGTGGCATCTGGAATAACTTTATTCACAGTAAACTATTTCAATTTCCCCTAGCACACCAAAGTTAATAAAATGTTATTAATTCAGAAGTATATAATATTAATACAAGGTGTCATTAACTGGGTGGATTAGGAGAAAAATACACCAAATGTAATTTATTGACTATATTTAGTCATGATGTTTTGATAATGCTATTTCATAGTTTGTAACAATTGATTCACAACAGTGTAAAGTGTTGTTGGTGGGGTAATATATGGGAACCCTGTATGATGATATGCATGTTTGATTTGTAAGCTCATAACTTTTACTATGCACTTATTTATGGATGTTTTTGTATGAATGATAAACTTCATTTTAAAAAGTTGAAAATGTTATTAATTCAGTATTGTGGAAAAAATACTAAGTAACTTATTTCATTTTCTTAATCTCCAATATTAGTTTTCTTCCTCAGGATGATATTTCATGAGGCGGTCCATGAGGGATTAAAACTGGTATCTAGAACATCATCTGAACAAATTGTGTAGTCCAAGTGAATGGTGAAGAATTACACATTTTAAGGAGACTTGACCGCTCTTTTCCCTTGTTTTCCCATCTTCTGTTTGTTGTAATAGCAAGGCTGTCCTCTCATTGGTCCTTTCCCTTTTCCAGGGAGATTCTTATTGTTAAGCAGTTGGTTTACTCCTAAGAACTAGCTAGAGAAAATATGATCAATGTAATTCCTCAATTGTGTCATGAATCTGTGAATCAGAGACTTGAAATACTAAAAAATGTTATTCTGACCAGACTATCATGACAGATTCATATCTTATCCATCATCATTCAAATTCAAACAATTTTGTTATTTGAATATCCAACCTCTCATTATGGATTCTGGGTATATTTTTCAAGAAGAAAAGAAAACACAATATTCAGCACAAGAAAAATCTAATACTGAATGCCATCTCCCCAGCCTTTTTCATTCCAACAAAAGTTTGATGAACAGAACTTTGCAAAATTTCCCCAGTAAGAGTTATTGCTGCAACTTTCTGTTTTATTTTCTATCTTGTTCTTCTGTGGGCATGGTGAAATTCTTTCCAATTTTATGAGATTTTAGACAATTTAACTCTTCCACTAATATTAAGTTAACTTTCTGAAGTTAGTGTTGTATAGCTATTCAAATAATTTTCAGAAACATTGTCAATTTAAAAAAATGATAATTTTGATAAATGTCTCTGGACATATGAAAGAAGACAATAGAGATCTGATTATTAACTTAAAGTAATGAGATTTTATTAAATCATAAGTCAGATAAAATCAAACTGTGGAAAATCTTATAATTTCACTAGAAAGACTTTACCTGCTCTGGATCACTGTCACTCCCCTGATTGTTTCTCACTTTGCTCTCTCTGCTCCAGGCACAATGGGTTCTTTCCCCTTCTGTTAACACATCAAAACTCATCCTGCCTCATAGCCTTCACACATCTTTCTTGGCATGAATCCTTCTTCCGTGTTTCATAACTAGCTCTCTACTTTCCTAACTGACTCCTATTCCACCTATGTTTGTAAAGATGACACATACCTGGCTCTCATGACCAACTGACACCCTCCACCTATTTTTCCTTATTTTTCCATAGCACTTATCATCCTGTTTGACTGGGAATTTTGATGCTCATTTACTAGCTGCTCCTATTTTCCAGGCCAAGGGAGCTTATCATATTAATGAACTATGTTTTCAAAAGAAAAAATGCTTTAGAGTTGTCATTAAGAAATTTAGATTCTAAGCTCAGTTCTGTTAATCTTTAGCTTTGAGAGATTGAGTGAAGTATTTCCCTTCTCATGGCCTCAATTCCACATGTAATAAGGATGAATAAAAACAGATAAATATTTTTCCTCATTTTCTCTGAGCCAGGGAGTCTTTCCTTTTACATGTATCTTCTTTAATCTTTGCATAACTTTTTAAAGCCATGCCTTCTTAGTCCCATTTAATACATTAGGAAACTGAAACCCAGAGAGTTTAAAGGACTTGCAAAATTTTTTTCTTAAATTTTTTCTTGTTCATTTTTAACAAGAAATGTCAGAATTTGGGGAGTGATTTTTATTTAAGAAGCTTCTCTGGGACACTTGGACATGCTAGTTGCCACTGGGCCCTTCAATAAAAGTGAAAAATTTGGGCAGTCTATTCATGTTATTATCCCATCTCCATTTCTGTCTCACAGCTCTCTTCCCCACCTCCAAACAGCCTTTCACTTCAGCCTCATTGATGGTACCTGGTAGGCAATAGCATGCCAACCAGGTATGTTGCAGGTCAGAGTACTAGGTAGTGAGTAGTATGGTTCCCAGGTAGAAAGGAAATTTTGTAATCTAATCAATCTCAACTTTAATAGCTTGCAATCATATTCAAAAGAAAAAAAATCTAACTTTTTACCCCATGACTAGAAGAGTGTATACTTTCATATATAGTTTAAAATAAAAGGAAAATACAAAAGAGAAGTAATATTTTCTTTACCTTTTATTTTTCTCAACTCTCTAATGTCTACACTGATGTGAAATTATAGATGAGATTAGAAATGGGAAAATATAATATTAATTATTTTAAATAAAATAAATTATTATCACTACTTTTTCCATTTTATAAAAGAAGAAATTACAAAATGAAGAGGTTAAAAAACTTGAGTACATTCACACACAGGCACATGGTAGGACTAACTCTCACATCTACCACACATATTTCACCAATCTGTGCCATTAACTGCCTTTAAAGGCATCCACAACTCTAGAAGAGATGGGTTCAAGGAAACTATAAGGAGAAGGGAATGGTGTTTCCTCACTCGCAATTCAGAGTGAGTTGCAGTTTTACTAATTGGCCAAGTGGTTTGTTTTTGCCCTTGGATAGTCTGAGCTTAATAGCTCTTTTGGACTACATTGGTAGTAATATTTTCCTTAGAGCTGCTATAACTAAAATTTGCCTTAGGCATTGTAAACTTTTGTAGGAATTACTGCAGCTATCCAATGAAGTAAACAGAGAAACCTTTAACTCTTGCTTTTCTAAAGGAGAAATTAGGAAGAGTGCTGGCCTCAGTGGCATTTCTCTATCAGATGACAGGAATAGCTTCTTCCATAACAGAGTTTTCAGGAACTGTATTGCAGTAGACTTTGCAACTTTTTCCAATGCAGTGCTTCTGGGAGGAATCATGTAAAGTCATACAACAGAAAAGTGTCCTTTCTCTCCAGAAATCCCTCACTCATTTTAATCTCCTGTGATAGAAAGCATAAATAAATCACAATGAAGTATGGATTCCCTGGCTTATCTGGACTTCATTCGACTCAACTTTTAAATAAATGTAATTTGAAGATATGAAAAATATACTTTGTTAGAAGTCATCTCTTTGATATTAGAGGCAAGTTTTAAGTCCACCTTAAATATTTTCTTCACATGGTCTCTTGAAGACTGATATGATGGACTCCTTAATCCGTTCATTTCCTGAACATGATGGGACTCTTGAATAGTATTGTGAAAATGAAGAATTGCCATGGTCTGTGGCTCCAAAGCCTTCCCTTGTCTCAACAAAACACTACAATGTTTCTTAAAAGCCCCTTTGTTCATAGAAGGGGCAGGTAACAAATTCACCATCAAATTAAAGGCCAATCTGGCAGAAGTTTCTATTATTGGGGTTCTTCTCATTTGAAGTGGTTAAGGCTAATGCTGACATTTCAGGAACTGGTTGTAAGATAAGCCTGCACCTATACACTTTCCCTATTGGAGAGTTTATTTGGGGGAAAAAAGATAAGATTGGACTAGATTTAGACTTTGGGAACAAGATATAATTTAAACTGATTAAAATTTCAATAAATAATAAAAGTGAAAATCATGGGTGTTAAAGAAGAGTAAATGGCACAATCCAATACTAGGATGCCCTCCAAATTCAAAGAGGTAGGATAGTACAGGAATGTTAGGCAATATGGATGAATTCATTGATAAATTCTGAGGTGATATTGGTCTAAGCAAAGTCATCTATTTTGTTCAAGTGCTGTTTTCCCAACTTCATATCCTTAAAATTTATTTTTGCTTATTTAGCACAAGACAAAACAGTATTGCATGGATTGGCTTTCATGGCTGTCTATTATCTACCCACAGATTTATAATTGAAAACTTTTTGTTTAATAAGAGTGAATATTTCCTGGAGGTCATCTATATATTTACCTAAAATAATGTGTGCTTCTCCACTTTTTACAATCTTTTACTAACTTCTCTTGCCTTATTGCTTCTTTCCACACAGCCAAGGATATCATGTTTTTGCCTTTCTTACATTAGTAATGTATTGAAATTAAATTATAATCAAGTCTCTTTTATGTTGATAACTAGAACTGTCATTCAGAGTTTTTAGTTATAATAACAAAACTATTGTGATGGTAGTGAGGTAATTTTTTTCTTTTTAGGTGGAATGAATTAACATTCACATTTTGTATAGATCATGTAGGTTTTTAGAGTAAATGGACAATTTGAGTTACTAATTTTGCAATATTTTCATCAGGAAAATCCATTATAACCCATTTTTTAACTTTTCCTTATATCCTAATTCCTATGTTTTCTTCCTCCCTTTCCTCTTTCCTGTCCTATTCTGGAAGCCTTTTTTTCACATCTGATTGGAGGAAAACACCTAATGAATATTGCCTCTATAATTATCAAAACCAAATGAAAAGTAAAAATGCAACTGTAAGATAAACTTCTTACAACTTAAGGGATTTATTGTGTGTGTGCACTTTAGTGAACACATGTGCTCAAAAACTATTACAGAATAATGAGACATAAATTTATAAGATAAATTTTACATCAGTTGAGGTAATAAAAAGAAGAAAAGATGATTCCATTTTTCAGGAATGAGGTGTTTGGTAAAATAAATATGAATAAAATGAAGGAAGGAAGAAAAAATTGTGAAGTTTAATTTTGCTTTTTTATCCAATACGTGCTTGTTCTTGAAGTAATTTTCTGTTGGCTGCAGTTGTGGCTGTCATACCTGGGTTCAGAATTTGGAGAAGAGGTTAGTATTATAACTGCTGATATTATCAGGATATCCAAACTAGTTAATGTTAGACATTCTAAATAAAACCAAAATGAAAAAAAATAATAAGACAAATAAGGACATATTCTCACCAAGTTACATTTAGAATATCCACTAATATTTTAAAGTTAATATTAATATTTTACCAATGACTCTGAATACCATAACAAATGGTACTAATTATGCAATTATAGCTCTGAAGAGCAGAGATGTCAGAAATTACTCCGGAGTAGACTTTTAGCTCTTCAACCTTTCAAATGTTTCAGTCTAACCTGATACATGATTTTTACTGAATGCTATGGCTGAAGTTGAACTTCAGAAAATCCCTATTAAAAATCTGGTATAAGGTACTCAAATTTGAGAAACAATATCTACATGTAAAACAAGTGCCACTTATATAAATAATGAAAACTTGAAAGGGAAGCTCTAGTCTTTGTGTGTGAAGATGGAGCTATGCAATGCTTTGAATGACAGGGAGGGGAGTAGAGTGGTGTCAGGAAGATGCTGTATATGAATGCAGAGAGTTGGCATGAACTCAAGGATGGAGAGAATGGAAGGAAACCTGGATCACTGTTCTTGCATGGGTAGCACACATTGGAGACAGAAATACTTTCAAAGGTGGCTGATATAATGTCCTCAGAGAATATTTTACTATGTTAGCAAAATCAGTGTCACTAGCATGAGCCAAATTCCATTGTTCAATATTAGTATTCTGCTCCAAAGCTTCTTGCCAAGAAACTATTATATGCTAGAAGATATCACTGGGAGATTGAAAAATTACATTGCTTGTTAATGTGGAAGTGGCTTTTGGCACCAAACATTATGAATAATTAAAGCATTGGATCAGCCTTGGAGATGAAGAGAAAATGTGGGAAGGAGACATTGCCCATAGTTTGCTATACACCTAAGGGAATTCACTGTTTCCTTTCCTGCTTCTGGGCCAGATGCAGATGCTAGAATTCCAGGGGATCTATAAGTAGGGGTTAGTGGTTAATCTAAAATATATATATATATACCATTCTCATTACCTCAATATAGCTCATGACTGCAAGAAATCCTACTCTAGGCAGGGGTCCTTAACCAGCGCTCTGTCAGCATGAATTGAAATAAATAAAAAAAAAAAAAAAAACACACAAAAAAACACATTATTTTTGTGGTGCAGTTGTGACATATTTATTAAGTAATGCACGGTATAGTGTGGACTTAGTAAGGTGTCTGTGGTTTTCACATGACTGGCAAAGTATTCCATGGAACAAAAAAGGTTAAGAACCCCTGCCCTAGAGAAACACTTGACATATACCTATAAACCTCGAAACATCTGTTAAATAATATTGGGTTTTTAAAGTATGAAATAGAATGAAGATGAACCTATCTTTGATTATGCAGTCTTTCTGAGTACTAAAATTTAAGGAATATCTTGTAGGCTGAAGCTTCTGAATTCAGAGCCTGAAATGAGAAGGTATCAGATCCTGGAGATTCATCTATTTCTTCAGATGTGTAACAAATCAGCAAGAGAATAAAGATGATGTTTCTCATTTTCATTTTCTAAACAGGAGATAGTTTTTCAACTTTGTCAAGCTTTGGAGCCCTGGCTATATTCTAAGAATCAAAAAACTTATTATATCATGCAATACTTTAAGATTCTTCATTATCATGTCTCTCCTAACCTTTGCAAGTCCTTCTTAAATATTTGCCTCAAAAAGTTTGGGAATGAAGAAGTGTATGAATATAGGTATATAAGGTTAGATGTAAGTATTTTGAATAAACATGATTCTTATTAATAAAGGAATAGTCGTGGCATGAAACTTAACATTCTGGATCAAATGTTTTAATGTTATTTAATAAATAATAAGAAGAATTTCTGCCATCAAAGAAATTCTTTCCTTTACAGAAGAACAGTTTATTTTAGTATTCTAGAAACAATATTCCAAATCACAGATCAAGTGGCTAGGAATTGACATTTAATAATTGACATTAAAAAGTATAAACATGGGTTATTTTTTGGATTACCAATTTATCCATTTTCCTGGTGAAAACAAAACAACAAAATAGAACATTCTACTTAATCCTTCACTCATAAGTCAGAGATTATTAGTGTTGTTTATAAACATTCTTGTCCTATCCTTTTTTGGCAAATGGTTATAATACATTTTCTAGACACCTTGTGGAAATTTGTGATAGTATATTGTAAAGATGACTAATACTACTTTGGTACTTCCTGCAACCTATAAATTGCTTTTTTAGGAGACATGTTCAAAAATGTTTTAGTAACACTGCCCATAATAGTTGGAATATTCATTGATAGGATAATGGATGAAGAAATCATGAATAATCACAAAATGAAATATGGCATATAAGTGAAAATAAATCTACAGATCTCTTTAACAATCAATATAAAATTTAGTAATCTAATGTGGATTTTTAAAAAAGCCATTCCCAGAAAGATGAATTCAGTATGCTAAATTTAAAAATAGGCAAAACTGAAAAGAGTTTGATAAATATATTTAATTTTTTAAAATGCAAGATGATTATGCATTTAAAAATCAGGTTACTGGTCACTTTTAGGATTAGGAAGGTAGCAGGATAAAGAAGATTCTCAGAGATAGATTTAAGTATTTGTAATATTTTCAGTTTTTGAAATAGGTAGTAAGTTTATAAGTATTAATTATATTATATAAAAATATTTAAATGCAATCATATCAAAAAATGAAAGAAGGTAAAAACAGGTGGGTTATGGCTTAATTCTGGCATTCACATTTTATTATACAAACTGGATTTTTCTTTTTATCTGTTTGCTCTGCTTCCTTTGTGTTTCAGTCAGCCTCTCTCAACTTGCCATTATAAGATTATAAGCAGGAGCTCTGAGTTTATCTTCTTAAAATCTTTTATTAGGAAAAGAAGAGTGACTTCCCTCAAAAGTTCAAACAGAATTAATGAGTTTGCACCTAAATTTTTCATACATCCCTGTCTCAATCATTCCAACTTGGGGGAAGAGAGAGTTTCTGATTGTTTAAGCAGGAGTCATATTGCCACACTTGGAAGACAACAATACCCAAATCATATTTACTGAAAATGGAGAAGATATGCTTCCTTAGGGAAAATCAGGGTTCAGTTACCTGAATGAAAATGTGAAAACCCATTCTTTCCTGAAACTTTATTCTTTTGAATATCATTCCTTTTTCATGATTTTACTCAGGATTCTTTGAAAATGTTTTTTGAGCTCCTTCAGGGATACTTCTTTATCTCTCTCAGTTTTTCAATTGTTGATATATAGCTACATTTTCTATTGGCTTACTTCCACAATCTCTCTACCTGTTTTCCTTGGGTGATCTTCTCCAAACTCATGATATAGTCTATAATTTACAAGTACTGATTCCAAGATCTAGTTCCGCAGCCCTGATTGAATTTTACACTTTTTAAAATCCAACTGTCAAACTGAGACTGAAAGGTATCACCATCCCAAAACCCTCAAGGTTGAGGAATGAGCAAACATAAGAGGGGGGGGAATGCAATCATGGACAAAATAAACTTATTAATATTGTAGCAATGGAAGAACATGTAGCATTGATATAAAGATAGTGGTCACGAGAGGTTCAGAAGGGATGGGGAGGGAATAATATGTGGAACATGGAGCATATGTAAGTCATTAGAATTATTTGTAAACGACAATGTAAATTATAGACCTTGATTACTAACAGTGCTTCAATATTTATTCATCAATTGTCAGAAATGTGTCTGTGCACTGCAGTTACCTCAGGAACTCATGAGGGAGGTAGGTGGAAAAAGATTTTAGGTGGAGAGTGAAGTTTGCTTATACTGGAAAAGCCACAGTCTCGTTTAGACATACAGGCACCACCATTTTTTATTTGTAGGGTTATTTATGCACTACAGTTATTACTCAAGTGTTATAAAGAAGGAACACAAAATGCAACTCCCCAGAATTATTTAAGTTGTGCCTAGAGACCGTGTGTGCTGGGCCAAGGATTTTATGAACTAATAGTTGATTCAACAGTTGGGCTGCTGCCTGGGCAGTTGGGCCACTGCCAGTGTCTTAACCCTCACTGGCCACTGCCTGAATATTAACCCTTATACTGCACCCCAGAGGGCAATGGCCTTATCAGCTGTGGGGGTACATTACACCCAAACACCACAGCAGCAATACAGACAACAACAGCATAGAAGTGTGCATCTTAAACCTATTAGGGTCCCCCTAAGAGTCCATTTTCAAGTACCTAGGGACTCCCATCAATCTTGTACAGGGTTTACTTGTGATTTCTGTATATTTTGTACTTTATGATTGATTTCTCGCAGGGCCCTATGAATGGATTCTTTATTATCGGGAATCTAGATGCAACATTCCATATGAACTAAGACACATGTGCCCTCTTGTGCTGCAGTAAATAAATTTAGGACCATGCAGTTTTGTAACACAACATGGTAGATTTGGTCAATTTTTTCTGTTAACTGGGCTATGGCATATTCTGAAGCATTCAGGGCTTGGGCAGTGTGATGTGCTAAGGCTTCTACATATAATTCAATGTTGGTGGCCACTGCCCCAGGAAGGAAAATAGCCAATGAGTAAAACTAACAAGGTGTCCATTTGGTCCTGTGCCATTTATGATATACTATATCCCAGTTCTGGGGTTTCTGATCTAAGGTAGGAACAACATGAATCAAAACAAAGGAGTGTCTCTAAGTACAATGCCCACTTGAAGTGGCTGGGGCCTACAAACTCATAAGTGCCCAGCCAGCAACTTGTTGATGGGCTTAGTTCTGATGTATGGCTGCCCATTCCAGTAGCAGGAACTGCCCATTAGTATTTAGGTAGTGTTACACAAGTGTGGAGGTACCTCCTCCACTAGGCTTTTGGGATCTCCTTTTTGTTCTATACACTTTGGGGCAATGCGCCATAGTTCAACATGCTTAGTGGGGATCCAACCCCATCCATTATACAGGGCATAACTGAACCACAGAGGATGTGGGTCCATGTCCTGGTGGAGAGTTTCTCAACATACCAGCGAACTACTTCCCATTCTGCTGTCATTGGGTCAGCTGTTTTCCACTACATCAATTGCTCTGGGGTGCGGGAGTGATACACCAGGCCAAACCATCAGCTGAACTGGCTGGCAGTCCAGTGTACACCCAGCAGTAGGACACATTGTATACTTGAACATATATATGCACTCAAGCCAGCAGCTATTGGCAGAACACCTAGGGGTCATAAGACAAAAGTGTAAGTGTAACTAAGGAGAGGCAAATCATACCCATCTAACAGGACACATCCAAGCTGATTGTCCTTAGACACAAAGAGTTACTTTGCGTTGTGCATCCTGGGCAACTATACTATACTCTCGGGCCTTCTGGTGCAGCCAGTGAGACATTTTCTTCAACCTGCAACAGGATGAGAGAACTCATGAGAGGCCATAATGCCAGAATGAATGTGCCTTTCAGTATGAGGCCACGGTGGCAGGCACAGTCACCATAAACCTTAGTGGCCATGCATCAGTAATCCAGGGAGTTACAATTAATTGATGTTGTGCCCTGTTTCCCCAGGGCACCACCAGAGCAACCTACCAAACATGAGGGGCCTTTAGAGTCCAAGGCCATGACATGGAGACTCTTTCTCCTCTGTGAATTATGGGGGGCGCTGGCAGCAGTATTCACCCTCCCCACACTTGCAGTTTTAATAGTGGATCCTTTGTAGTGTCCTGTAATTGAATGGGGACATCTACATGCATGCTGCAATTGGGCTTCTACTGGTGCCATCCCTCTCTTCCAGGGTCATTCATTTAAACATTGTACTACCAACCAGAGGTGATCACACCACCCCTGCAAGACTGGAGTCCCATTTTAAGCCCATTTTAAGGGCTTGCCATCAAGCCCATTTTAAGAAGGCCATTATAATGCTTAATCACATCAGCTGCTAGGGGTTTTAGGACACATGATATACTCATTGTATGCCCTGTCAGAGGGCCTATTGCTGCACTATTTGCCCATTGTCACTTTTATAGTTAATGGCTGGCCAAACATGGCATATAGCTGTTGTAACACTTACACAGTTACAGTTTGGGTTGCTTAGGGGAAGGATAAACATAAAGGAGTCCTGTGGCCATGTAAATGGCAGTAAGAGCATATTGGCATTGCTGACTCAAGGGTAATGGCCTAATAAAACCTACCTGCCATCTTGTGAGTGGGATACGTTCTCGCTCAATTTAACCCATGGTTCTGGGCAGTGGCCTCTGATGTAACAGGAAACATTGGGGGCACTCATGGCATGCTGCCCAAGCGGTCTTTGCATCCACAACTAAACCCCAAAGATGTGCAGCATTCATCATTGTGGGGACTCAAGCATGTAGGAGTTTTCAGTGTAGCCACATAGCCACGTTCTGAGCACTGTTTACCTGCAAGGTAAGCTTAGTTAATTGATCTTCTCATTGTTGCCTGGATGTAAAAGGGGGCAGTGAGTGGCTACATGGTATACTGTCACTTTTTTAGACAACCCCCATATCCCATAGGTTTTCCCACATAGATTGTCCCCACAGGGACCAATGGGCCATTGGCCAATCCATGTGCTTCTACTCTGGTAACCACAAGGTAAGGCCTTTTATATCACCTATCTGTCAGTATATACCATTAAGGGGCTAGGTTCATGGCCCACTATGAGCCACACAGCTTATAGCTTGGCTTATTGGCTACTCTGACCAAATCCTAGTTCATGCTAAATGGTGTCAGTCTGAGGGTATGCATCTATGGTGGTCCATTGAGCTGCCTACCCTTGGTTGGCCCCATCAGTATACCATGCTTGTTCTGGCAAGGTACTTACCCTGGCTGTGTATGGGGAAACTTCCTTCATGGGGACTTGTAAGGGGCCTCAAGATTCAGTGTGACAGTGTTCTTTAAGGGACTTAAGACTTGCTAAAATTCTTTACTCAATGGACTGGAAACAAATGTGCTTCTCTGTTCTAAATAAGCCTTCCACTTGGCTAGGGTTGCTGTCTGAGCCATGCCACTTTATGGACAGTCAATCCAATTCTACACCCACCTTTTTATGGGCTAGGTGGTGAATATCTTTACCAGGGATTCCCGGGTTATGGTCTTAGTACTCTGTGTGAGAGCTCACATGTCTGCCAACTGCTTCCCTATGAGACGATAGAGCTTTTTTGCTAGTTTCTGTAGCTGACTCCAAAATCTTATTGGTTGTCACAACTGCTCAGTCCCTTGCCACAAGCACCAACTATAGCCTTCTTCTGTAATGTGCACATCTAATTCAAATGGGTGGCTAGGGTCAGCGACCAAAAAAATTTGGACTTGTTTAACAGCCTTCTTAGCTTGTACAAAGCCTGATTGGCCTCATCAGTCTAATCCCGTGCACCTTCTGTTTTGTTAACTTCTATAAAGGCTTTAGGACCTGTGCCAATTGGGGAATGAACACTCCCCAGTAGCCTAGGAGACCCCCAAAAATCTGCAGCTGTTTCATTGCTCTGGGGCATGGGAAGGCTTGAATCTTATCAATCACTTCTTCAAGGATTACGTGTTTGTGTTACCTGACCATATAATACCCAAGAATTTGACAGACAACACAGGTCCTTGCAACTTGTCCCAATTTATCATCCATTCTTGACTTTCAAAGTGGGTGACCAGAGTGGGAACAGGTCTTCAAATCTGCAACAGAGTCAGAGGTTAACATTACATTATCAATGTACTGATACACCTGAAAGGTATCAACATGTTGCCACTTTTCTAGGTCTTTAGCCACTAAGCCATGACAAATGGCAGGGCTGTGAACATAAGTCATGGGCAATACTGTAAATTTCATTTTTGACATTCCCAAGTGAAAGCAAACTGGTCTAGCACTTCATCAGTGATGGCAATGGAGAAAAATGCATTTGCCAATTTCACAACAAAATGATAAGTTCTCAGTGTCAAAGTCAAAGTATACATTAGGTTAAGAACAGAAGGGACAGCCACATGTAAGTAGGGAACCACCTTGTTGAGCTCTTGATATTTAACATTCATACACCACATCCCATCCGGCTTATATACGGGACACACTGGAGCATTAAACAGACTCTGGGCCTCAAGGAGGATTGGTACCTTGACTAGTTCTTTATTAGTTGCTAATATTTCTTCATGCCTTCCTGACATATCGTACTGTTTTATGGTTACTGTCCTGCGGGGTTCAGGCAGCACAACAGGGGTGTGTTTTCCCCTGTTGCCATCAGATGAACCTTGGCCTGTTGGCTCTCGGCCTCACTGAGCTTAGTTATCATGGCGGTCGCCTCATATATTGGGTGCCCCACATATGGCAATGTTAAGATAGCCATCAGGGACCCAAATGAGCGAGCAGTAACATGTTGCATGAGCAGATCCCTCATCCAACTCATAAACCTCTTGGCATCAGGTCCCTGGTTATTGATGTCAAAGGCAGCACTGCACATGTCCATTTCCCAGACCACTTGTACAAGGTCAGCATATGTAGTCCACCAGCTTACAGAGTCCAGCAACTCCCCTGCATCATTCTAGACTGTCCAAATTGCTGTCTCAAGCAGCTCCATCAATGAGTATGTGGGATTTCCCCAGCATTCTGCTGCACATTTAAGAGATGCTGGTGCAGCAGGGGATGGCCAATAAGTGGCGCTAACTTCTCTACCTCTGTTCCAGAGCACAAAATCTCATCCACCTCCATGTCCCATAGACACAGCAGCCAAGCAGCCACTGGTTTGCTGGGCTTTTGTCAAAGTTGCTGGCATAGCTTAAGCAGTTCTGCCTGCATATTAGGGGTGGTACATGGTGTGCTTAACTACATGGGGCTGCCCCGTGGGAACATCTCCCTGCCTCATGTTCTGGTCGTGCTTTATTTTCTGAATAACAACTGGGCAAGCTTGTTTTATAGCCCCTCCCTCAACTTCATCCTCAGAACTACTGTCTACCAGCTCATCCCGGTGTTCTTGCTACTGGTCCAGGTGCTGTATTTGACCACATAACTGTTCCACCACCTGCTTCATCTCCCACAACTGGTTTGCTTGCTTCAGCATTTCCTGTGTAGTGTCCTGAAGCAAGGACAGGAATATCCAGCCTAACCTGGCAGCTGCCACTTGCGGTTTCATATCACCCAACAGGGGCTTAGCCTGTTGCAGGGCACTGAGTAAAGTTGCTGGTGTGTTATCTGGGATTTCTGCAGGGCAGGCACATGAAAGGGACAGCCACTTTGCCACCCCAGCCCACATACAGGTGGGCATTCACCTGGGGCCCTTACTCCTTACTTTTTTTTCAGCAGGTGTGGTAGGTGTGCAAGATGACATCTGCTGACTATGAGCACTGCATTCACCTTGGCAGCTTGTGAGAGAGGTAGGAGGAAAAAGATTTTAGGTGGAGAGGTAAATTTGCTCATACTAGCACAGCTGCAGTTTCTTTCAGACTTACAGGCAACACCATTTTTTATTTGTAGGGTTATTTATGCACTATAGTTATTACTCAAGTGTTATACAGAAGGAACACAAAATACAACTCCGTGGAATTATTTCTGCTGTGCCCAGAGACTGTGTGTGCTGGGCAAGGACCTTATTAACTAATAGCTGATTCAACAGTTGGGCCACTGCCCATGTCTTAAACCTCACAGGCTATTGCCCAAGTTTTAACCTTTACAGTACCACACTATTGTAGGATGGAATTAATAAGGGAAGATGTGAAAAAAGGAATCACTTATACTTTATAAATTTTCTGTAATCTAAAACTTCTTTAAAAATAAAGGTAGATGTGATGTTTGGACTAATGTGTCAACTTTGCCAGGTAATTGTGTCCACGTGTTTGGTCCAGCAAGCACTGGACTAATTGTAATACAAGAGCATTTATGGACTTTGATCACCAGTAGGTTTACTGTGTGGATGGCTGATTACATCTTCATCAATCAGGGAGATTGCATCAGCAATGGATGATGCTTTTATTCAATCAGTTGAATGCCTTAAAAGGGGAAGTGATTTCAATATTCAGAGAGAATTTCCCAGCTCGTCTTTAGACAGTCAAATTCTCCCAGAAACTAATCAAGGACCTTTCATTGGACTTTCATCGGGGCCCCTGATTTGCAGTCTGCCTGTGGAACCTGGACTTGTGCATTCCCACAGTTGTGTAAGAGACTCTTTAAAAACCTCATATTACTGACAGATAACTACTGTAGATTCTGTTTCCCGAGAGAACCCTGACTAATACAGTAGATATATGTAGTATATATATATTTCAACATGATACTAAACATTTTCACTTGTATATCTTCTGGATCCCTGAATTTCAACCTGCCCTCATTATCTTACTATTAATTCTAAGCTCCCCACACGGAACACCATTACTTAGCCATTAGCTAAGATGATGACTTTCATCATCATTGTTTTCTAATACTCCCTGGATTTCAATTTAGGTTACTGTGGGGCAAATGTGTGGAGAGAGAACAAACCATGGAATAAGACAGTCATTGGTAATGAACCCAGAATAGAATTTATTAAATGTGTAACCTGGGTAACCTGCTTAATTTCTGTGTGCATCTGATTTCTCTCCTATAAAATGTCATCATTGAGGAAAACTTCCAGGAAAATGGTATAGTAGGGAATTGAGTACTCACTCCACCTCCAAACTGTTAGTGGACAAGAAAGAATCATCTGAAACAACTGTTTTCAGGTTTTAGGGGCCAGGGTTGCACTGTACATTATCCAGGGAAGAGTGTGTGAAAGAGCTGAGAAACTGCAGTAAAATATTGTGAGTAGCTTGCTCCATTGTGGCTGCTGGCTCCCATCCCTCACCCTGGAGGTAGGCTCATAGTTCAGTCCCTGACTGGCTGCTACTCATGAAGAGGCACTTGGAAGTTCTCTTCCTCAAGATTGGGGAGGGCAGGGGCAGGGTTGAGCATTGATCATGGTTAGCAATCGATGAATTCAGATCACTGGGTCCCAGGCTCTGAGCAGCTGTTTTTACCTTCCTTGGACACAGATAGCCATGATCATTGTCTCAACCTCTCCCTAACAGGGGTGTAGAAGGTGGAGGTTTGAAGACAGTGCATCCAAAAGACTGGGGGGAAGAGTTTGGTCAAGAGTGCAATCTTCTAGGAAGATCAAGAAAGCACAGCTTCTAAGAGTCATCAAATAGGCTTCTCACATTTTTCCTGACCCTCTCCACAGGGCTCTTTAGAGCTGGTCTGTGTCCCCTTCATGGGTAAAAATGCACAGACAATAGTCTCCATCATATCTCTTGTTTATTAACCTGTTTGGCCTCTGCACAAACTAAAGACATTATAGTGGACTTTAGTGGTGTTAGGGAAATCACCCACCTGTTAAATAGCCATCATTGAAACCTCATCTATCCCCCTCTGGGGAAGTCACAAACACTTGCTGAGTGGCCATCCGATGTCATTCCACTACGCTCACCTCTTTTATACTGTGTGTCTTTCCGTGACCTGAAGGAGGTATGAAGTAAAGAAAAGTCCCAGCCAGATTTTAAACCTGGAAATGGAAAAAGCCTCAAATGTTATGCTTATCAGCAAGAGAACGCAATGGGCTATAGTGAGCCGACAGCAAAAAGATGACAACAGGATGATGCCACAAGGAGACAAAATGAGGAAACACAATGAGAGATAAAATAAGCAGGGAGAGGTAATGGCTTAAGCAGTTGGGAGCCTCCCTCCCACATGGGAGGTCTCGGGTTTTGTTCCCATTGCCTCCTAAAAAGAAGCTAAGCAGGCCATAAGCACAAACAATGGGGGGGGGGAATAAGTAAATAAAATAAAACTAAAAAAAAAATGCTTATCAGAGTAGAAGTTCTCATTGGCAGGGCACTCTCCCCCATCAGTGGATAAAAACCACATTCAAACAATATAGTTTGGATTCTTTTATTCAATGTAATATGGAGCGGGCTGAGCTCCAAACTATCGACCTCAACCAGGAGCAATTTTTTGACCACTTAACAGATCCACTTGCTCTATTGCATTCTGTGCTATGTAAGTGACAAGGAGAGTATTTGCCCTTTGTAGACTAATTATTCTGTGCAATAAAGGGATAATCTGCTAAACCTTTGTCAATGCCCTGAACATGTGTTTCCATGATGCATCATTGTAGCAACTTGATCCACAAGTGGGACCTGAATCACAGTTCTTTTTTCTGAACCTTTTATATTTGATGAATTCCAGAAATATGGCCACTTGGGGAATGCATTCTTCTTGATGTCATGAATAGAGAGGATCAAAATAATTTTATTTTTATATTGAAAGTACAAAAGTATATGGTCACTGTCATTCTCCAAGGCAATGTTATTTCTGCCTTTTCTTAATTTTGTTTTAAAGGAATTTTTTCTTCTGTCCATTTTTCTTTTTTCAAAATATCTTAATGGAATCATGCTAATTGAATCTGTGACCAGGAATTGGCACATATGCTAATTTCTCCAGTAAGATAAACTTATGTTATGTAATGGGAAAGAAACCCCATGAAGTTTCAGGAGATTGCAAAATAGGCAAAAATTTTCTTATGGCCTTAGAATTCACTGATCTTACCAGGTACTCCATACATATAACGAGCTTGATAGAAGAGAGAAAGGCCTATTAAGGGATTAATTAAGGAAGTAGCTAGAGTTCAATCTTGTGAGAAGTTGGGATGCCATGGAGCATAGTGGGAACATTTTCTCAGGACCAAGTAAATGCTCTGAACCACTGCTTGATATGTGGTGTTGTGCCCCTATTACCCTGATATACATTATTATGGGATTCAGAGAGTGGGAGCAGATGTGATCCCAATTGATTCCCTAAAGAAGTCTTCAGTTTGACCAAGGTAGATGTCTTGTTTTCTGGAGAAGAACATACACCTAATGGTGACACAATAGGGATGCCATTGAAATGGAACCACCATTTTATATTCCTCATAACAGTGAACCAGCAGGAAAGAATATTAATTGTTCTGGCTGACATATTCAATTTTGATTATAGTGAGTACCTAGGAATGCTAATATAGAGGTGGGACAGGGAGTACTATATCTAGAACATAAAGTTTTCCCTGGAGCATGTTTTAGCACTTTCACACCCAATGATAACTGTAGAGGGCCATTGTATCAAGTCAGCCAAATAAAAGCAAACCATTTGTTTAGGTCTTTTTAAATTTCTTTTAACATTGTTTAGTAGTTTTTTTCATATAGGTCCTGTACTTCTTTGGTTAAATTAACTCCTAGGTACTAGAGTCTTACTGTTCCTAATGAAAGTGGAATTTCCCCCTTGATTTCCTTCTCAGGTTGTTCAGTACTAGTGTACAAAAACATTACTGATTTTTGCATGTTGATCTTGTATTCTACCACTTTGTTGAACTCATTTATTAGTTCAAGTAGCTTTGTGGTGGATACTTCAGGATTTTCTAAGTACAGGATCATGCCATCTGCAAACAGTGAGAATTTTACTTCCTCTTTTCCTATTTGGACAACTTTATTATTTTTTTTTCCTGCCTAATTGCCCTAGCTAGTACTTCTAGTACAATGTTGACTAACAATGGTGACAGTGGGCATCCTTGTTTTGTTCCCGATCTTAGAGGGAAAGCTTTCAACCTTTCCCATTGAGTATGATGCTGGCTGTGGGTTTTTCATACATGCCTTTTATCATATTGAGGAATTTTCCTTTTATTCCTATCTTTTGAAATGTTTTTTATCAAAAAATGATGCTGGATCTTGTTGAATGCCTTTTCTGCATCTATTGAGATGATCATGTGTTTTTTTTTCCTTCAGTTTGTTAATGTGGTGTATTACATTGATTGATTTTCCTATGTTGAGCCAGCCTTGCATACCAGGAATAAATCCCACTTGGTTGTGATGTATAAGTCTTTTTATATGCTGTTGGATTTGATTTGCAAGTATTTTGTTGAGAATTTATGCATCGGTGTTCATTAGAGAGATTGGTCTGTAATTTTCTTTTCTTGTAGAATCTTTATCTGGCTTTGGTATTAAGGTGATGTTGGCTTCATAAAATATGTTGGGTAATTTTCCCTCCTCTTCAATTTTTTGGAAGAGTTTAAACAGGATTGGTGTTAATTCTTTTCCAAATGCTTGGTAGAATTCACCTGTAAAGCCATCTGGTCCTGTTCTTTTTTTTTGCTGGGAGATTTTTGATGATGGATTCAATCTCCTTAAATGTGGTTGGTTTGTTAAGTTCTTGTATTTCTTGTAGTGTCAGTGTAGGTTGGTTGTGCATTTCTAGAAATTTGTCCATTTCATCTAGGTTGTCTAATTTGTTGGCATATAGTTTCTTGTAATATGTTCATGGATTGGAAGAATACATATCGTGGATTGGAAGAATAAATATTGCGAATATGTCAATCTTGCACAAACCGATTTATAGATTCAATGCAATACCAATCAAAATCCCAACAGCTTACTTTACAGAATTAGAGAAGGCAATTACCAAATTCATCTGAAAGGGTGAGTGCCCCCGAGTAGCCAAAAGCATTCTAAAAAAGAAGAGCAACGTGGGAGGAATTTCACTGTCTGACCTTGAAACATATTACAAAGCTACAGTGGTCAATACAGCGTGGTACTGGCATAAAGATAGACACATCGATCAGTGGAATAGAATTGAGAACCCAGAAATAAACCCTCACCTATACAGTCAACTGGTTTTTGACAAACCTACCAAGCCCATGCTAATGCTAAAAAACAGTCTCTTCAACAAATGGTGTTGGGAGATCTGGATATCTATAACCAAAAGAATGAAAGAGGACCCCTATCTCACCCCCTATACAAGAATCAACTCAAAATGGATCAAAAGTCTAAATATAAAAGCCAGGACCATAAAACTACTAGAAGAAAATGGTGGGAAACATCTTCAAGACCTTGTAGTAGGTGGTGGTTTCTTGAACCTTACACCCAAAGCATGTGTAACAAAAATAAAAATAAATAAATGAGACCTCCTTAAAATTAAACACTATTGTACCTCACAGGACTTTGTCAGAAAGGTGAAAAGGCAGCCAACTCAATTGGAAAAGTATTTGGAAGTCACATATCTGATAAGGGTTTAATATCCAGGATATATAAAAAGATGTTAAACTCAACAATAAAAAGACAAATGACCCAATTAAAAAATGGGTGAAAGACTTGAATAGACATTTCTCCAAAGAAGAAATACAAATGGCAAAAAAAAAAATATGAATAAATGCTCAACATCATTCATGATTACAGAAATGCAAATCAAAACTGCAATGAGATATCATTTCATACCTATCAGAATGGCCATTATTAAAAAGTGTTGGAGAGGATTTGGAGAGGTAGGAACACTTCTTTACTGTTTGTTGGAATACAGAATGGTATAGCCACTGTGGAGGACTGTTTGGCAGTTCCTAAAGAAGTTGAATATAGACTTGCCACTTGACCCTGCAATACCACTACTGGGTATATACCCAGAAGAAATGAGAACAGTGACACGAACAGACATCTGCACACCTAATGATCCTTTTTCACTTTGAAAATCCAAAAATGATAAGAAGATATTTATTTTGTGTAAAAAGCCATTTTATTGTTAAAAAGTGTTTTAGCTGAGGTCAAGTATAAACCACTCAGGTTTAAGCTGCCTAGCCTTGTCAAGTTATCTATTCATGTTGCTATGTATATATTAATAGCAATAACTCATAGGGTCATTATGTGCCTCAAACTAAAAAAAATCCATTTAAATTCCTTACCACAATTACTTGCCCATTTAATGAATACTTGCAATTAATGCTATTACACTTGGAAGCAAAGAAAGGATATTAAATACAAAGGTGAGAAACAGTAGATCCTGATTTCAATTAGCTAGCAGTCTATAGAGAAAGTAATATAATAAAGCCATCAGAAATAAAAAACACAGACTGTCTGTGAAGTGGTAATCAAATGATCTGGATAAATCATTTATGTGGAGTCCAATGGGATGACTTGGAGGTATGGACTGAGGTATTAAGAAACCTGATATAATGAAGATGAATGATATTAAAAAGAGAGCAATTGATTGCCTTTAATTATGTTAGGAAAAAACAGAGTACCTTAAATATAAATAAGTGATCAGACTTGGTAATAGAAGCAGAGAAAGACTCTATATATTTAATGAATTAATTAAAGCTTACTCACTGCATTGAAAGTAATGAGGCTATTTTTTTTTTAACTTTTTGGTCACTCCTTGAAAATATATTTGAAGGAATTTGAAAATTAAAAAAAAAAAATAGTCCACATTTAAAAAGCTAGAGCAAAAAGCAAGTTAATGTCACTATAATTTATTTTTACTGCCCTTGTTCAAGAAACACCATAGAGAATGCCAGTGGAATTTCCTCCCAGTCTCTCAAGTGTCTTTAAATATACCTCCCAACACTTTCAATTCAGCTTTTCCAGGAAACCCCATAATCTGTGCATTTAGGGATCTTAATATTACTGCTTATCACCACATCAAAGATAAGAGTGTCCAGGTGTTTCTGATATTTTCCCTGAAGTTTGGTGAAATAATTATTCTGACTACATATATAGTTTGTTTTAAAATTATATATATTTTAAGTATAATTTGAAGACTATATACCAAGAATGAATTTTTCACACTTTTTTTTCTGAGATTTATTTATTATTGTTGAGTTAGAACAGATTTTTTTCAATATTTTGTCATGAGTTTGAGCAGACTAGAATATCCCTTCAAATCATGGTTGGTATTGGCATTAACCAGTATGTGAATTCTTTTGTTCCTTTTCCATTTTTCTCTCTTCCCTTTTTTCCTCTTCTTCTTTACTTCCTTTCTTTTTTTTTACTTGCCTGAATATATTTAAAGTCATATCTTTGAAGAGTAATAGAATCATTCCTCTTTATCAGCTTGTATGCCAAAGAAATTATTTTCCCATAATGATGTACCACAATATATATATATGATTCTGTTCTTTTATATTGTTTAAATTTTTCTAATTCATGTCACATTTAGCATTTCAGTAGTCTACCAGTCAACTTTAAGAAACTTGTTCTAATAGAAAATAGTCAATGGAGATGCTATCTTGAAATCCTTGGTTACAAACATGTGATGGTGAGATGCTGAGACAGGAGGCTAAAAGAAATAGTAGAATATTGTTTATACAAAATCAGATAGAAAAGAAATGTGAGAAAAATATTAAAAACATTTTCAAATTATTGAATAAGTATAGCACTAGGCAACATCAAATAGTAAGCACAGGATGGAAAATTTATTGAACATATTGGTAAATTAATCAGTAAATAATTGCATAAAACACTTGATTAAAAAATAGCTCTTTGCTTCTGAAAGTATACATGATTTAAAAAAAATAGCTCTTTGCATCTGGAAAATGCATCCTCATTTTTTCAAGAGGAAATAGATGCCAAGGGAAGTTTGAGATATTTTTCCTGCATCACACAATCACATAGTGTCAAATCAAGTAAAGAATCTTCACTTCTTGCTTTATTGTTATAGGTTCTTGCAATATTCCCTGAATTTTGAATTGAATGTAGTATTATTGAAGGATATGCCTGTTACCAAAGTTGGAGAATTTCAAATTATATATCAAAGAGTTATTTCCTTAACAAAAGTGGATCACATATATATTATGGAAATTTTTAAAAAACACCACAGTACTATTAAATCTCCTAGATAAAATATAAGAATAAAATGATTGTTTCCTAGAAATGTTTGGAATCAATCCCAAATTATAAAAGAAAGATTATCTTTCATAGACTTTCTTGAGGCTTCAAATAAATATTACCTTGATTTCAGTTCTCTATTCTGAAAAACTGGAAATCCTATTACCCACTTCACTTTCTGAGTGTTGGTTTGGGATTTTCAGTAGTGAGAAGTCATAATATTTAACACCTTATTATTGTTGTAGGTATCTATAACAATAACATTAACTATTAATGTGCTAAACTCATTGATCAATATTTATTTCTCAATTTTCCTTGTGTTAAAAATGGGTATGTTTTACCATAAATGTTTTTTACAGAATAATAGTCCTTTTAAAGTTAGTAATAAAGGAGCTAATATTTAGTGAATTCTTGAAAAGTATTAAATGCATGTATCTTTTCCAAATGATTTACATGGAGTTTTTCATTTAACTTTCATAGGAATCCTTTGTGGTAGGTACTGCTATTATCATTGTTTTACAGATGAGAAAAACAAGGCTCAGAGACTTATGAAACTTGCCTAAGATTATTCAACAGGTAAGTATATTTGAACATATTTAGACTTACTCAAGCACTGTCAACCACCATGATAAGATGCCTCTTTTTGTGGATAAAATTGCAAATTTTATTTTAGAAGTTGAGGCTTAGTCCTGTATCCTAGGACAAATTTTCTGCAATTTCATTTAATTTAAAAAGAAATCAAGATGATCTTGTAAACCACGAATTGAGTATTTGATTTTCTTTTTGTACTTTTTTTAGAGATTATAGTAAGACATGGTGAACATTTATATCCTGAATATCTCTTTCAAGATGCTGTGCAACATAGATTTCCTTCATTAACTTGCAAAAAAAGGACAATTTCATGTCATGAGAAGTATTTTTTTTTTTTTTTTTTAATGGGCTAATGTATTTTTATTTTTTTTTATTTATTTATTTATTTTTTATTATGGGTAAAAATCAAAATTCTCACAATACATACAAACATTTGTAAAATGATATATAAATATATATGCATATATGTGTATTTGCTTACAAAAATGTTATTTATATATATATATATACATATATTTTAAGAGGTGCTTAGATTACCTAAAATATTACACGTGAACTGTGGTCTATGAGAAGTTTTAACTATTACTGCATTTCTATTCAGAAAACATGTTATCAGAGTCAATTAACCTTTTGTATCATATGCCCTGATTATTTAGCATCCTCTCTGACCTGTTAAAGATTTGTTTAATTCCATTGAAATGGTAAGAGCCAGTGTTTGTTCAAAAATTAAAGAGCCATGAAAAAGAGAAAATTGTAAACTTGAGTACCCAATAACAAGTATACGTTTTAAGAAGTCATCTTTAGATATATTTAAATCCTATCAGGATTATGAAAGTATAAAAAGAGTCTCCCACAGTGTGACCCATAATAAAAAAAAAAAAAAAAAAAAAAAAAAAAAAAAAGAGTCATACTTTGGAATTCTGATACTGAAAACAAATCCAGATATAGGTAGAAAAGAGATGAGATAGTGGTATAAATTTACACATATATAGATATTTCTTGCTTTTTTCTATCGCATATCCCCTTGTAGAGGGAGAGGGGAAATGAATATGCCTATTTACATGCATCTGGAATTCAAGTAAAAGATATTTCCAGGGAATACCACCAAGGTGTGCAATTAATTATGTAATTGAAGAAACAATGTAAGTAGTGAAGAACAAGTTAGGTTAAAGTTAACAGAATTCTAACACTAGATTTTGATTCCTATTTTATTTATTCCATTCATTATGTAATATAATATTTTGTCATATTAAAAATCAATAAATTATAATTAACTTAATTACAGAAGTAATATTGAAATACAATCTCTTTAATAAAGAAATCAAAATAATATATAACATTAAAATCCCCTTGTCTATCATTTTCTTTGTTCCCCAGATGTAAATATTTCCTTCTACAGCTATGCTATTCATTTATGATGAAACAGGTATTCAAGCAAATTACATGACATTCTTCAGGTGGAAAGATAATCACATTGAATTATCTTTGTGTACCTTATGGTTTTTGGTCAACAATATGTCTTGGTAATTTATCCATATTAGATGTTTCAGGTAATCCCAACATTTAAGTTTCTGCCTCATTTTCAATAATAAGAAACTATCATATGCCATTGATATTCTAATATTGTTAGGTGTTTATATCATTTCTATTTTCCAAATTTCAACAATGGGGTATTAAATATCATTTTAAATGTTTTTTGGAGTAGTTTCATTAGATGACATGCTGAATCCCAAATTCATTATCAAAATTTTATCTGGAGTATCTTTCTAATATTATTTTCATGAAACTGAAGAGAAAAGAGATATCTCATTGTTTAATTTGCATTTCCTTGATTCGAATGGGATGGAGTATTTTTAGAGATGTTTATTGGCTAAATTTTAAAATCCTTTCTGTGTAATAACTATTGCAGTGTTTTACACTTGAACAAAATTGTGTCACCACTCTTTATATTATGGATTTGTAGTATTTACACATAATTATTCCCTCTATGCAATTTTAAAAAATACTTTGTTCCTATGAATTTTTTCATATGGAACCACTAAATGTATTGAATTTTTTCTGTACAAATTTTCTTCATGTGCTTTAAATTTTCTACTGCCCTAAGATAAACGTAATTTTTCCTACAATATTTTTTCTAGTTTTACGTGATACATTTGTATTTCTTAACTATCTACAATACATATTTTTATTACTAGTGATATAGCATTTTCTTTATTCTTTATTTCCAGATGGGAATTCAGAATCAGTTACTGAAATGTTTATTTCACATCATTTTGAAATACCAATATAAAATAGAATAAATCTCAATTTATTTATGTGTTTATTGACTGTTTTGAGTCTATCAATTGGTCCATTCCAGCATTGCTTTAATTGCTGTAGCTTCATAATACACTTCTTGCTCACATATGGTGATTCTTGTAATGCAAGAAATTACAACAATGAAGTGGAGCCAGTGGCCACTTGACAGTTTTTTGGGTAGGGAGGGGATGA
>JAKSZT010027849.1:55005-203620 GCA_026826555.1 Tolypeutes matacus | reverse complement strand
TTTAGGTAATCTAAGCACCTCTTAAAATATATGTATATATATATATAAAAAATAACATTTTTGTAAGCAAATACACATATATGCATATATATTTATATATCATTTTACAAATGTTTGTATGTATTGTGAGAATTTTGATTTTTACCCATAATAAAAAAAAAAAAAAAAAAAATAGCACATACCACTAATAACTGTGTGGGAGAGAGTGTTGTCTATGGGGTGAACTGTGGTCTATGGTTGGTGGCAAGGCCCCAGGATGTGTAAGTCCTTTGAGGGTGGTGGGCCACACTTGTGGGAGATGTTTGTGTGGGATGTGGTGGGAGGTGTGGGAGGTGGGCAACATGGGAATCCCAGTGGGTTCTGTGTAATATTTTGGGTATCTAAGCACCTCTTAAAATATATTTTTATATATACATAAATAACATTTTTGTAAGCAAATGCACATATATGCATATACATTTATATATCATTTTGCAAATGTTGGCATGTATTGTGAAAAGTTTGATTTTTACCCACAATAAAAAAAATAAAAATAAAAAAATAAAAAAATAATAAACTAGACTTTGTAAATAAAAAATATATATATATATATAAAGTTGTACTTTTTTTCTGAACCATTTGTGGGCAAATTGGTGGTGTGTTCTTTTAGCCCCTAATGTTCCAGTGTGTATTTTCTAAAATAAAACATTATAAAGGATAACCACAGTAAAATAAAATTTAAAAAGCCCTAGGAATTTTTTTTAAGGTACAGGGGCCTGGGAATGAATTCAGGACCTCATATGTGGGATGCCTGCACTCAGTCACTGAGCCACATCAAATCCCTGAGTTGTTTTTTCATTTGATTGTTGTTGGTTTTTTTTTAGGAGGCACCAGGGATTGAACCCAAAACCTCCCATGTGAGAATCAAATTCTCAACTGATTGAGACCCATCCAGTCCCAATTTATTATTGATGTATTATCTAACCCAGTACAAATTCAAATTTCATGAACAGCTTCAATGATGGCCCTTTTAGTGACTTGATTTTACTGAATTCTGATCAAACACTGCAGTCAGTTATTATTTCTCTTTAGACTCCTTTAATCTGGAATAATTCCTTTGTCACTCTTTGGATTTAATATTTTTGAAGTACATTCAGTAAATCTGAAGTATATAGACCAGTTACTTTGTAGATTAACCTTGAATTTTGATCTGTGCTGTGTTTCCTTATGATTAGATTTGTGTTAGACATTTCTGAAAGGAATAACACAGATATGATGTTGCATTTCCATTGACAATATGATAAGAAAAAAACTGTGCACAAATTAGGAACCCTATTTGTTTTGCAAATGAAAGTATAATTACTATTTATAGATTCACTGTTAGGTAAATCGTTTTGGAGTAGGTGTTCACTTCAAAATTGTACATTGGTTGGATATGGTATCCCAAATTAAGAAAAAAATTTCATTTCCACAAGTTTAATTTGGCTATAATACTGTTGAAATACAAACCCTTTTAAGTTTTCTTCCCCTATATTGATTTATCCCTATATATATTCTTCTTATTCTATTATCCTAAATTTTTCATTTACATTTTAGTTTATTTTCTTCTCTACTTCTTACTTTCATTTATTTATCTAAAATGCAAATTACTATGAAAAGCTGTAAAGCCAGTATGTGTTGATGTGTGTGTGTGTGCGTTTGCATAGGTTTGTTTGTGTTGGTACTATGGAAGATTAAATTATATCAGTTTATGAAGGATTCATAACATTTCCATTTCCTACTAAATATATATGGTTTTTCTCATGTAAGGCTTCCATTTAGACACTACTTCTTAATCTCCCAGGAAGAAAAAAAAAATGTGAGAAAATAAAAAACTAGAAGCATTTTTCTGAGTTTATTTTTAAATCTTTTTTCACAGAAGAACATGGACATTATTGGAGAATTTGTACAATTAAAGATTTAGAAACATCTTTAGAAATGATGTAAAAACATGTCTTGGACATTAAAGATGTGTTACACTTTAACACAGAGAACAAAATGAATATAATTATTCAAGATCCAACCCATGACGGATACAGCCAAGTTGTGGCTGATAATCTCTGTCCTTTCTTGGCACCAAAACCCATTGGCAATTCTAACTTGGGAATCTATAAAATATTTCTATTTGGACAACTCAGCTATGGTGAGAAAGTAGCTTTCTGCTACAACATGGGTTCTCCTTACTTCTAGTATATGGAGAAAAATGTCACGGGCATTTTCTGAAGGCCTATTGTAATTTGACCCACTTCATTGACACAATACAACTTTAAATAAAATGGTATCATACCACTGATTGGTTTCAAACCTGATTCTTCCTTTCTGCCTTTCATTGTCATAAAATATGTTGTTTCTCTTAGGAATTTTCATTTTTTATTAATATTGATGAAATAGATAATTTTATTTTCTGTAATATTAATTTCAGAGTTCTGTCGCTGCAGCTATTATACAACAATCATAGTGACTATCTCAAGACTTATTGTAATACCATATTGAAAAATCCCACAAATAATCTTCCAGTTATTTTAAAACAGCAAACAATAAGAAAAAATTTAGTTTATAATATAAGTACATGAAAAAGTCTCTGATTCAAAGATATGGAGCTTTTAAAAAACAAACTATTGAAAAAAATGGAATGAATGGTCTTGGTAAACTGAGATGTTTTGTCCTGAAGGCATTCAAGTGGAAGGTGTATACCAAATTGGAAATGTTTTATATGCAGACTAAAGATTTATTTAATTATTTATGAATGGTCACGTGTTTGAAAGGCTGGTATTGAGTAAATATTTTTCTTCTTAGCAAATCAGAGTACAGATTCAGAATTGAGAACCAGAGTTCACAGTTAGAAATGCTAGCAATACCAGGCTGAAGTCACAGCAAAGAAAAAAGCATATAAGGACATTAGAGATTAGAATGCATAGGGGTAGTCTGGCTTATATACCTAACAAGGTATGGCTGGAGAGGCAGAGAATCTTCAGAGATGAAAAACTCTTGGTCCAAAATTATATGAATTAATCTGACACTCATTTTTCTCTGATATAAATGATGGCCTTGGCATTCATTTTTTCTCAAAACAAGAAAAAAAAATAGAAACTCACAACATTATATATGATGGCATATTCTTCCCTCAATAATCAGATGCTATCAGATTTGCATAGATACCCATTTAGTCAACCATGACAAATAATTAATTGTACCCTTTAGTTATCCTTTGACTTCTGAAATAATTTTGATACTCCATAACTTTTTCATGGCATTTTTCACTTCGGCATTCCTTAGTGTATAGATGAGTGGGTTAAGAAAAGGTGTTCCAATGTATAAAATACTGCCACCATCTTGTCCATGGAGAAAGTGGTTGCAGGACGTGTATACATGAATATATATGGACCAAAAAATAAGATAACTACAGTGATGTGGGATGTGCAAGTTGAGAGGGCTTTTTTCCTCCCTTCTCTACTGTGGTTTCTCAGAGAATGCAAGATAATAATGTATGAGATTATCAGAATCATGAAACTGCTTGAGCAAATGGTCCCACTATTAGACACCAACAGTAGGTTGATCACATAAGTGTCTATGCAGGCAAATTTCAACAAGGGCTATAAATCACAGCAATAATGATCAATCAGTTTGGGTCCACAGAAAGGCAATCTCAAGGCCAGGACAATCTGAGCTATAGAATGTATGAAAGACCCTATCCAGGCAAGAATATTCAAGTTGGTGCAGACTTGCCGGCTCATGAAGATTGCTTAACATAAAGGCTTACAAATGGCCACATATCAATCAACAACCATGAGGATGAGGACAAAGATCTCCATACAGCCAAATAAATGTAGTGCAAAGACTTGTATCATGCACTTATTGTAGGATATGTTTTATTTGCAGAGAAATCATCCACAATTAGCCAAGGGGCTGTGATAGTGGAAAAGCAGATGTCAGCAAATGACAAATAAAATAGAAGAAGTACATGAGGCTCCCAAGTGTCCCCCTGAACTTAATGGTCACAATAATGAGCAAATTCCCCACCACTGTTACTGTATAGACTACTAAGAAAAATAAAAACACCAGTTTCTGTTTCATAGGATCCTGTGTCAATCCTAAAAATATGAATTCAGTTACATTGTTATTTTGTTGCACTGTTTCAGTCAATTTAGGGAAAGCAAATGTTAAAAATAGTTCATTTGAAAAGAAATAATTTTATAAATAAATACGTTTGAAGCTTGAGTATATGCTTGATCATGGAACTTCCTCTTATTGATTGGTAATCATTTTCCTTTCAGTGTGTTAATTTTTTTCTGAATGAAATGCAATTCATAATACTTATTTGAATTTTTGACCTGATTGCATAGGAGGGTGCAATATGGAAATAATGAAAAAATAAATGATTCTTCAGAAATAAATGAATATTAATTTTGTGGCTTTGGCATAAGTAGATAATTTACTGATCAGAAAGTCTTTCTTTAGTTTTCAGTAAGGACCTATCAATACTATAGGTGGTGTGCTAAAAACATAGAAAAACATATTTACTTCAATGGGCTTTCACATTTCTTAAACCTGCTAATCTATCCATAAAAGACCCAATAATTATCAATCAATAATTGTCTAAACATTTGAGAGCATTTTCCTTAATAAATCCTACATGCATACACATAAAGAGAGAAAGGCAGATAATAAATGTAAGATTTTAGTTTACCAAGAAGGGAGATAACTGGAGAAATATAATACAATGGACAACAAGCTAAGAAGATTGTCAGCTGTTGCCTTCACTAAGTTTAAGTATTTTCCTTTTATTTTATCTTTAAAATCTTTTTAGTTTTTCCTGTTCTAAATCAACCTCATATTAAATTTTGTGATTTTTAATCATGTCATGGTGTCCACAATTTAAATTTTTCCCTTATTCATTATTATTCTGGTTCTCTCACCATGGTTGCCTAAGATACAAAGAGATGTTGAGACTATCTATAGAAAAAGGAGAGGAAGACATTTGCCTTAAATAAAAACATTCTTTCAAATTTCAGTTACAACTTAAACACCAGGGATTTAAGCTCATGAAGCTTAAAGCTATAGCCGAAACATTTCAGTAGAAATTTTGATATCTGTATTCTTGCATGTCCAATATACTGTATTCAGTGAAGAAAAGAGAAACAAAATTCAAACAAATATTTTTTTTATGTGTAGATGTATGCAAGACACTGGGCAAATTGCTTTAAATACAGCACCACATTTTTTCTCTAAATAATACCACAAGCAAAATCAATAGAAGTGTCAAACTGGTAAAATATGTTAACAACACATATGACAGACAAAAGTATATTTTTAAAAATATAAATAGATTTCACAAATTATCCTTAAAAAGTGATAACATAAGTGAATAATGTGCAAAAGGACCAATTTTACAAGAGACCCTTTTCTTTACAAAATAATTATATACATGTGAAAAGATATTAAATTTCATTCATAAACACATTGCAATAAAAATCCCAATTAGATACACTTTCTATTATATTAGTAAAATGATCTTTTGATGAATGATATTTTACATGTAGTGGTGGCTAAAGTTGTGAGAAACTATCCATCTCATATTTTTTATAGGAGTTTAAGCGGGTACTGACGCTTAGGGAATGATTTTCAACATCTATATTATTACAACTGCACATCACCATCAGCCCAGTGATTCTATTTACTAAAGATGCATTTACGCTCTTGAACAAAATTCTTTCCATGATACCAAAAGTTGGGAAACAACTTAATATCCATCAGAAGATGGCTAAATGATTCAGAGTTTATACTTTTATTCAAACATTGATTAAAAACAAAGCAGATTGCCTCCCTGCCTCCGACTTCAGAGTCCCCTGTTCTGCCGTGCGGGTGCGCGTGTGCGAGTGTGAAACTCTGAGCGCTACTGAGTGCGTGGGACCCTTGTGTGCGCGCTTCCGGGGGCGCGCGCTGGGGTGCGTGCATGCGCGCGCGTAGGGGCGTGCCTGTGAAAGAGTCCTCGGTCTCCTCTTCCAAAGAAAGGCGAGAGGCCGTCCCGCAGCCTGGAACTTGCTGTTTGCCCGGGACCGCGCTCCATCCCGAGCGGGGCTCCCGGTGAAGCTCTGCTGCCTGGGGGCGATCCCCAAGGGCCCCTGGGAAGCAGCTGCCCCTCGGGTTTCTGGTTAGGGGTATCATAGGAGGACCCCTAGAATAGGCCATCGCAGGCCCTGGGGCAGGCGAGGACCCCTGAGGGCGCCCCAGCCCCCCTTACTGTGACTCCTCACACTCAGTGATGACCTGTGGGGCCGGGGGGGCCCTGGGACCTGTTTTTAAACCTAGGGTTTGGAGTCTGGATTAGCTCCATCCACGTCACTCACCAGTTTCTGTTTGTATTTCTAGCTTTTTTTAATAAAATTAAAAAAAAAAAAAAAAAAAAGCAGATTCATTGGCAATGATCACTATAATGTATTGAAAAGTGCCAAAAAAATCAAAAGACAGTATTGTATGCTTAGTGTGGTTAAATTTTCATTAATAGCAGAATTATATATATTATGGACACACTTTTACATAAATGGATAGTATTTAGACGAGTAACAAGGAAGAGCAACAAAGCTATAATGTGATACAAAATAGCATAACCCTATACGTAATTTATTTCAGTAAGCTTTTTCATTTCTTGATCCTTGCAATCAAGTCATTAAAGACTCTTCTAGTAATATTCTGAACACCCAATCAGTGACTGTCTAAACATTTGAAAGCATCTTCCTCAATAAAACCTACGTGCATGCACACACACACACACACACATACACAGATGGGCAGACAAAGGAAAGATTTTGTGATTTTTAATCATACCACGTTATCCACAGTTAAACTCTTCCCTTTATTCATTATTTTTCTGGCTCTTTCAATGTACTTACTTTCCTTAGAGGTGATGGGAAATCTGCAACTTACTATATACATGGCAAGATTGTCACCTCCATGAAGTATTTCCTGGAACACCCAAAAGATAATATTTCTCTTTGCTTCATTCTCTCACTACTAACTACCAATACCCCTTACCTTGCATGGGGCCATTCCTATCAAGAACTGATGTGCACATAATTTATTTCCAACTTTTCCCTTTAGTTTGTAAATAACTCCTAGCAATTTCCCTGCATTTTATATTTTTGCAGTGCCTTATATGTATTAGTTACTTACCATGGACATGAAGAGATTGATTTTCTCCAAGTATTAATAAATTCAATAAGTTATTCCTTAATAAAAACCCTACAAATTTTTATGAAGATGTTAGGATATGCATGTACCTTCTTTTTTCCCAAAGGTATTTTGGAAACAACTTACTCAGATATGAGGAAATAGTGCATCTAAAATGCTGTCTGATTATTCTGGAAAAAGTATCTTTTGATCTCAAAAAGAGGCATAGGTTTCTCACCTGCCTATTAGAACACAAACTAAGGTGCTCCCAGTTTCATCTTACACTTTCTTGAACTTCAGCATCACACAAGATTTTTACAGGGGATTGTATTTTGTTGGCCTCCCTAGAGGAGTATTTAACATAAATGATGCAAAATATCTGAGCCTGGGGAAGATCATTCCCTAAAGTGACCCTTCCTAACCAATTAAGACACATGAGCCAGATGTGAGAAAGAGCTTAATCTTCAATTTGTCTTTTTAGATGATGGAAAATAGGAGGCATATTTATGCAATTGAGAGTGTTATTTGGGACCTAAATAACGTTCTTTGACCAGAATAAAAATGCATAGTGGCTCATGCCCAGATCTTGATTTCTAATACCTTCATCCAACAAAATGAAACAAGACTTCTAGCAGATTTGCTTGATTCTATGACTATGGCAAGGAATGCACAAGATTAACTGGAGCATATTTTAATGTCGTAAAGTGACAAACAAAATTGTAGCAACATTAATGCACACACACAATGATGAAGATATATCAAAGGGTCACAAGAACTCTTGATGGGCAAAGCTAGAAAAGGTGAGCAACAAAATAAATAACACAGTAGTGGGATTTAATTCAAACAATAAAATAATTACCCATGAGTCCAAACTGATATAAATGAGTGATTGAATAAAAAGTAAATATGGAGAACAGACAAATTACCCATTTATAACAATTCCAAATGCTTTATATAGACTCTACAATCCCAAGGAGGAGCATAACTCTCCATCTTTTAGTGTGTGATACATATAGTGACTTCATTTCAAAGAATACAGTATGGAAAGTGGAAGGCAGAAGAGTAACTTTATCGTGGAGAAACTGGGCAAACACTACCTTAGCATAGTGATCAAGTTTAATGTCAACAATGCTGAGTCTTATTGATAGTATATATCCTTGATATGATATGATGATATGGAGATTTCCCTTTATGGTCTTCCTACCCAAAACCCATAACACCAATATAATCATGTCAAAAATATTATAAAAAGTATCCAGCAGGTGGATAATGTCCCAAAAGTCTGACCTGTCCTCCTTAGTACTGTCAAAGTCGTGAAGAAGAAGTAAAGTCTGAGAAACTGTCACTGTTTGGAGGTGCTTAAGGAAACCTGACGGCTAAGTATAATGTATCATGGATGAGATTCTGGAATAGAAAAAGGAAGTTAGGTCAAACATAAGAAAATCTGAATAAAGTATGAAATTTAGTTAACATAAATGCATCAGCATCGGTTAATCAGTTTTGCCAAATGTACCATGTTAATATAAGATGATAAGAGGGGAAACGAAGAGTGGATTATATGAGACTATCTGTACTATTTTCCCAACTTTTCCATAAATCTAATATTATTTTAAAAACACTTTAATTTAAAAATCATGAAATTGGAAATATATTTGTAATTAAATCAGTTTATGAACTAATTAGTGAATATTAATCATAGAAAACATTATACTCCAAATTGTCAGGTTACACATCATTTTCTAAGACAGAGTTTGTAGAGAAGAAAGTGTTCCCTCTAATTTTTGTTCTTAATTTTAGTAAAATAAAAAAGCAATGTAAAAAGATACCTAACATCTTTGGGGTGTATATTATCTGTCAGTTACCACAATAGAAATTTGGTATATTAACAATTAAATGTGCTTTGCAACTCTTTCATTAATGATTATTTTATTTAATATATAAGTAAAATGAGGGACAGAGATACTAAGCAATATGTCTTAATCAAATAATAGAGAGCTATAATGAAACAAGACTTGAACTCTTTGTAAAACATATCCATGTAAAACAAAAGCCCCTGGTTTTATGCTATCATTCATATAATTATTTAATAGACTCTTTTTATAGTTGTTTTAAGTTTAAAGAAAAATTGTGCAAGAAATAGAGTTCTCATATACCCCCCACATCCACTGCTTCTCTTATTAATAACAACTTGCATTAGTATGGTACATTTGTCACAATTGATGAACAACTATTGATGCATTAATATTAACTAAAGTCTATAAATTACATTATGGTTTACTCTTTGTCTTGTAGAGTTCTGTTCTCTCGTTTTTCACTAATGCACCGTGTCACTTATTCACCATTACAATATCACACAGAATAGTTTCACTGCCCTAAAACTGCCCTGTGCAATGCCTAATCACACTCCCATCATTTAACTTTTTTTCTTTTTTTTAACTTTATTTTAAAGAAATTTTAGGTTACAGAAAAGTTACTTAAAAATATAAGGGAAAACATTTAGAAATTTGGAATTATATTTTAGATGTAGCTTTTCTATAATCTAAAAATTCTTTATAAAATAAATAATAATTTAAAAAAAAGAAAATATAGGAGATTCCCATATATCAAACCCACCTCCACTTATTTTTTCCCTTATCAATAATATATTTCATTAATGTGGTGGATTTGTTACAATTGATGAAGAAAATGTGAAATATTGCTGCTGTCATGGTCAGGCTAATGTAACAACTCAGCTAGGTAATTTTGCCCAGTTGTTTGGTCAAGCAAGTACTGGGCTAATTGTAATACAAGGACATTTATGGACTTTAGTTACCAGTGAGTTTGCTGCATAGATAGCTCATTACATCTACATCAGCCAGGAAGATTGCCATCAGCAATAAGTGATGCTTTATCCAATCACTTGAATGCCTTATAAGGGGATGTGATTTCAGAGAGAATTTCCCAGCTCATCTTTGGACAGCCAGCATCCCCTGGAAATTCATCAAGGAGCTTCATACTATTGACAGATATCTAATTGATTCTATTTCCCTAGAGAACCCTGATGAATACAGCTGCCTATCCTGGTCAGTAGATTCATTTATGGTTTACACTTTGCACTGTACAATTTTATAGGTTTTGACAACATGTATAATGGCCTTTATCTGTCATTGAAAAATCATGCAGAACAATTCCAGTGCCCTAAAACTGGACTAAGTTCCATGTATTCTTGTCTCCCCCTTCCCTCAGAATCTCTGGTAACTACTATGTTTGAATTAATTTTACAACTTTTTGTTACTATAATAAGTCTACTTTGGTCCATGGCTGCATTCCTCACTTATGTTTGTTAATTCCTCAATCTTGAGGATTTGGGGGTGGTGATGACTCCCTTCCTTAGATTGATAGGGAGCTTAGACCTAATGGGGCAGATGGAAAGAACTGTTTTACTTGCAGTTGTAGATACTCTTTGCTTTTGGGGATGGGTGTTGTTCATTATCATCATTTTGTTAATTGTTTGGAGGAGCCTGATGAACAGGGGAGAAGGTGTTGTCTGCAGCACTGCTGAAATTCAGGGTTGAAACAGCATATTAATAGACCAAAGATTTAAGTCTCTGGGACATATATTTAATGGGTATAGTGCTAATTATACGTTCAAATAGAAGAGGTAGAAGAATCTTGTATAGGGAAGTTACAAATGATTCGAAATCTGTAAAACTGGGGAAATAGGTTATTACATATGCCATTTATATGCCATAAATGGGGTGCTGGTTTCACGGGGTTATGTGCCTTGTCTATAGTGTCTAGATGTCCCTAGACCCCTTGGGAACACCTCTGAGGCTTTGTTTGCTGTGTCAATTAGAGAGATTTGCCTGAGACATGCATAAGCAAAACCTCTGGAATGACTTCCTGACTCATTTTGAAATCTCTTAGCCATAAAACTTTTTTGTATTTATTGTTTTCCCGTTTTGTTCAAGGTATTTTTCCAAATGTATTGCTGGTTGTTCCTTGGTAATAATCCCTCGGTGCCAGGGAGGTTCATCCCTGAGAATCTTATCCAATGCCGGGGGATGGTAGTGAGTTTATTTGCTGAGTTTGGCTTAGAGAGAGGCCACATTTGTGTTACAAGATGGCTTTCAGGAGGTAAGTCTTAGGCAATAGATATTATTAGACAAAGTTTCACTTTTACAAGAATAAGGTTTCTAAATACAAGCATTGATATTGAAGGCTTAACATATTGATCTGTTTTCTTTTATTAGGCACTGCCTATGTACTTTAGAGATTCTTTCCACTCTAATAGAGAATGTAGAAAGACACCCCAGGATGGGATTTTAATATTTAGATGGTATTGTGTGTTTCCACCCAATGAGATAATACACTGTGACCACATGAACATATTCCTAGCACATGACAGGAAAATGCAGCTAATTAGTGTTAACCAGTCAGAAGGGGTGGTTAAGTGAGAGATCCACAGGCTCAACTGTTGTAATTGGACCATGGATCACCACAGCAACAATAAAATTCCCCTGAATTGTGGATTGGGCAATGGATAACTGCCATGTGGAGGAAAAAGCTTGTTGTCTCAGAACCAAAGGACATATCTAAGCTACAAGAAAAGTCAGTCATAAGACATAAAAAGAGAAAGTGGCAAAAAGAGGTTCTTACATGGCAATGAGACAGAAAACGTGTACGGTGAACTCCTTCTTGACTCAGGTAATTTCTTGGTCAGACCTCTGTGGATGGCATCGACCATCAACCATGTGTCCCTTGTATCTTCATGGTATGATGAACAAGACCTGCACCAGGTTCCAAGGAGAGGAGCCATGATCAAGTAGGTGGGTCGAGATTATGTCCTGTAGCTGAAAGGACAGAGTGTGAAGGAATAGGTAGGAAAGGTCAGGGGCAGGTAGAAAGGCTGACAAGCAGATACTTACTTTTCCTGTCCCTTTGGTGGTCACCAAAATCTGATTTCAGAGAGGCCTTGGTAGATCTTAGTGAAAATCCTCAACCTAGGGTAGGAGGGTTCTTGACACAGTCACTAAAAAGAATTCAAGGACTAGTCATAGAGCAGCAGGAGAATTTAATGTAAAGTGAAAGTACACACTGGAGATGGGAATATGGGCATACTTATAGGATTTTCATGAGTTGCCCTCATATAAAATAATTTATAAGTATAATATACATTATTCTAGGTAAAGGATTTTTGGATTATTAATATTTTAAAATTTTTAATAAATACTGTAGAAACATTTATGTTCAATTCTGTAAAATATTCTCTGACTTCCAGTAAGCTAAGGCATAGTTAGGACCTAGAAAAAATGATATTTGAGTTAAGTCTTGAAGATTTAGTAACAAGTAAGAAGATGAAGAAAGAGGAAGAGGCATTCCACAGAGAAGGAACAACAAGAATGCCCACACCATCTCAACTTCCTTCTCATTGTTCTCCTAATCTATGGATTGAAAGATGCTAAACCCTAGTCTGTGCCCTATCTATTCCAGTGGACATTTGTCATTGAGTCACATGTTTGTTTCTTTTTTATTCTTCCTGTTTTTATGATATGATTTGATTTGATTTTTTTCTTTTTTCCCTGGGACAGAGGCAACAATTCCACTTGGCCTTTAAAGTCCATATCGAGGAGCCAGCTCTATCCTTATAAAATATTAGAATTCAAATTGCCCTTAATCTACATATGTAGTTGCTGGCTCTACATTCTCCTTTGGTCAGCCCTAGTACCCTGTTCCTAGAACCAATAGATTTCTGGTAATGTCTCTCCTTTCATTTCTAATTTAGTTATTTGAATACACTCTTTTTTGTTCATTTTCAATCTGTTGATTTTATTGATCTTTTCAAAGAACCAACTTTTGCTTTCCTTGAGTCTCTCTATTTTTTTAAATTCTCTATTTCCTTCATCTCCACTCTTATCTACTCACTCATTTTACTTGTGTTCTTCTTTTTCTAGTTACTCCAGATGTGACATTAGTTCTCTGATGTGAAATCTTTCTCTTTATTAGCATAAACATTTAGAGCTATATATTTCCCTTTCAGCACTGCCTTTGCTGTATTCCATAGGTTTAGTTATGTTGTATTTTCTTTTCATTCCTTTCAAGATATTTTGTAAATTCCCTCATTATTTCTTCTTTCCAGAACTCTCTCTTTCCTTGGCATTCAACAGTTTAACTACTATATGTCTAAGCATGATTCTCTTTGAGTTTATCTTGTTTGGGATTTGCTGGGATTCTTGTATGTGTATATTCTTGCCTTTTGTTAAATTTGGGAATTTTCCTACACTTATATCCTTGCATATTTCCTCTGTTCCTTTTTCCCTTTCTGTTCAAGATTCACATAATACATATAATGTTACACTTGATGGTATCGCACTCTAGTCATTGGTTCTGTTAACATTACTTCATTCCTTAATATTTTTGTTCTCCATTCTGAATGATTTTAATTGTCTTTTCTTTGGGTTCCGTGGTTCTTTGTTTCTTCTGCCAAGTTCATAATGCTATAGAAACATGCTAGAGAATCTTTTTATTTCAATACTTAGTTAAATAAAAATAATTAGAATAATTTTTGTTTGTTTGCTTCTTATAATTTATATTTTCTTACTGAGATACTAATTGTGTTCATTTGTCATTTCCTTCAAAACATTTAGATCTTTCTTTGTATTTATCTTTAGTTCTTGAGCATATTAAAGATCTTTTATTTTTTTAAAATTCTTTGACTGGCATGCCTGAAGTTTGGTTTCCTTTAGTGATGATTTCTGCATTTTTATCTTGTTCTATGTATGGACCATAATTTCCTATTTATTTGTTTTTCTTATAATGTTTATTGACAAATTGTACATGTTAAGGTTTAGTTTAATGTGTAAATTTGTATCCCGCTAATGATATGAGATTTTCTTTAGTTACAGTTGCTACCAAAAGCAAAGCAAAACAAACAAGCAACCCCCCCCCCCGAGTAAGTTCATCTGAATATACATGAAAGATATACAAAATTGTTCAAATGATCAAAGAATGGGGTACGGCCATGGTGGTTGGACAATCACTCAATTAATGAGGGAATCTGAATTCCCAGCCTGGAGAGCTCTGCCACATTCTCCAAGGGAGCAGCAACAGTCTTCTGAGTGCAGGGACAGTGTCTGTCAAAAGAGGATGGCCCACTGATGAGTTATTGTTATTGATGACTATCCTTATGAGTCTTTGCTCTTGTAACTGAAACTTAGCCTACTGTTATGGGGTGCCTAAGGATTGCCATCTGACAGTCTCCTTGTTGCTCAAATGTGCCCTCTCTCTAAGCCAAATTCAGCATATGAATGCATTACGTTCCTCCCAACATGGGACATGTCTCCCAGGGATGAGCCTCCCTGGTAATGAGGGATTAATACCAAGTTCCAACTGGCAACACGACTGGAAAAAGACCTTGAATAAAAGGGGGAAAATGTAAAGACAAATGAGTTCAAGTGGCTAAGAGACTTCAAAGAAAGTCAGGAGGTCATCCCAGAGGTAACGCTTACGCACACCTCAATAGGGTCTCATAGAACACCAAAGTGCATATCACTCCACACAGAGGGGCTCCTGAGGGCTCTGGAGACACCCAGGTCCTATATAAGAGGGGATAGCCCCAGAGACTGATGCCTTATCAGTGGGCTCTATTTTGGAATCTGTGCTCTTGAGAGTGAAAGAATTGGACTCAAATAAGTCCTCCCTGCACATGGTTCATCAGTCCCTTCTATTCAAACCTATATGTGATGCTGGAGTTTTTAGGTATACTTCCAGAGACTGGAGCCTCTGGTATACCTATGTGCCACGTGTGTATGGAATCTCGGTGGAGCTGCAACTCCTACCCTACAGCTCAATGGACTCATCCAAGTCACCTGGTGAGGAGACAACAATGGGTAATGGCCAGCCCAGGGAATGAAGACAGCCTGCATCTGCAGGCAGGATCATCCCACCCACCACATCCATGGGATATAAGCCCTCTCTCACTTGGAGGTAGAGTGGACATCACCATCCCAGTCCCCTCAGGATTGGGGGAAGAACTATGGACTAGAGTGGACTTAATGGTATTCTGTTGTACACATATGGTGATTCTAGCAATGGAAGAAATTATAACAGTGAGATGGAGCCAGTGGCCACTGGACACTTTTGGGGCAGGGAGGGGATGTGCAGTTGAAATACAGGGGCTTTTTCAGGACTTGGGGGTTGTCCTGAGTGCCGTTGAGGTGACGGATGTAGGCCATTTTAAATGAGCACATACCATTCAGAACTGTGTGGGAGAGAGTGTGGTCTACGAAGTGAACTGTGGTCTACGGTTGATGGTAAGGCCCCAGGATGTATAGGTCCATTGAGGGTGATGGCCCACACTTGTGGGAGATGGTTTTGTAGGATGTTTTGGGAGGTGTGGGAGGTGGGGAACATACGAATCCCTGTAGTTTCCGTGTAATATTTAGGTAATCTAAGCACCTTTAAAATATATATATATAAATAACATTTTTGTAAGCAAATGCACATATAAGCATATATATTTATATATCATTTTACAAATATTGGTGTGTATTGTGAAAAATTTGATTTTTACACACAATAAAAAGAAAAAAAAAAAAGAAAGAGAGAGAGAGAGAAAAAAAAAAAAACCTTTCCTCCCAAAAAACAATCCTTCACAGATTTGCAAATTGGCTCAGTGTTGTTTGGTTCTATCTTTCATAGTTTAGTCTTCTTACCAAGATCAACCCAAAGTAAAATCAGAGGGTTCTCTGTATTTTCTAAACTTGTATCTTGCCCTGGGTATGTGCTGTGGACTTAGGAATTTACCCATTTACAGGTATCTAAATTCCCCCTCTACTCACTGTGAAATAGACTCTCACCCCTCTGGGCTGCTCTATTGTATGCTTTGAAACAGGTAATTTTTCGCCACAGGTTGTCTCAATATGATTATTTCTTACACTGCTTTAGCTGTCCACAAACTGCTTCTGTCTTCAGGGCAATTTCTGGGAAGGTATCCAGAGATGAGTGTCCTGGTTCAGTCCTTAAGACTGCCATCCAATAGATTGCCACTGTCATACAGGCACCCCAGTATCCACATAGGGGTTACTCTTTTCACTGGATCAGGCCAGAGACTCACTGTGATAGTGCAAGACAGCTCCACACTGTGTTGGGGAAGGGATGGAGGAGGGCCATCTAGTGTTCCACGACCTTCTCTTACCACTTTTAGGTTGTGTTTTCTTGATTTAGTTCTCACTGTTACTGCAACCCATTAACTGTTTCTGAAAGTCTAAGGGAGATGGGTCTGTCAGTTTTTACTAGCTGCTCACAGATTCTGTGAAGAATAGAACCCAGGAACATCTTACACTGCTATCTCAGTCAATGAAAAGTTTAGACAATTGATTACAGATCTCACTATTTTTCTAATATATGCATTGAATTATAAAAATTTCCTACCATACATCATTTTTGCTGCATCCTACAAATTTTGATAATTTGAATATTCATTCTAATTTAATTCAAAATAATTTTAAATTTCTCTTGAGATTTCTTCTTTGCTCCTGGGCTATTTAAAAGTGCATTATTATCCAAATATTTTGAGATTTTCCAGTTTTCTTTCTATTATAATTACTAGTTTGATTCCACTGAAATCTGAGAGTACACTTTGTATGACTTCTATACCTTTAAATTTGTTGATATGTGTTTTACGGCCCATTAGGTGGTTTATTTTGGTGCCTGTTCCATGTGAGCTTTAGGTATAATATGTATTTTGATCTAGTTGGATGAAGTATTCTATAAATGTCAATTAGATCTAGTTGGTTGATGTTGCTGTTCAGTTCAAGTATACACTTACTGATTTTCTGCTTTCTAGGTCTGTCAATTAGTGATAGAAGAATTTTGAACTGTCCAACTATAATAGTCTATTTTATTTGATAGAATATCAAAATATGTGAACCAAAAACTTAAAACAGCAAAGATAAATTTGTCTATTTTTCCTTGAAGTTTTAACAGTTTTTGGCTCACATATTTTTATATTCTATGGTTATGCACACCCTTTAAGAAGTGTTATGACCATTTGAAGAATTGACAATTTTTTCTTCATGTAATGTCTCTCTATCCCTATAATTTCCTTGCTGGGAAATCTACTTTGATTTATTATGTCCCATGGTTGTAATTATTTTCTATTCCTTAACATTGCTTTCCATAGGTTTGGTGTTTCTCTCTCTCTCTCTCTCTCTCTCTCTCTCTCTCTCTCTCTCTCTCTTTCTTTTCTCTTTCTCTCTCTCTTTTAATGACTTCTCTGGTTTCAGGTGAACATTTAATCTCTTTTGTTAGCCATTCAATTACACTTCTTTTTTTCCTCAATGTTTGCCTTAGACTTTGTAATATAAATTTACTTTAATCTCAGTCCACTATTAACACTAAACTATTTCATGGGTAATACAGAGACTTTATAGCAAAATATTATCATTTGCTCCCTCTCTGCTCTTAAAACATTGCTGTTGTTCATTTCACATTTCTGTAAGGTATAAACATGCAATATATTGTTTCTATATTATTATGAACAATATTTTTTTCTTTTCTAATATTCCTCTTTCTTTGTGCAGCTCACATTTTGACCTATATCATTTTTCTTCTTCTAAAGAGCTACCGTTACATTTTTGGCAAGTCAGTTCTAATGGCAACAAATTCTCTCAATTTTTATTGGTCTGAAAAAGTTTTAATTTGTCCTTTGCTGTTGAAGGATAAGTTCTTTGGATACAGAATTCTAGGTTAAGAGTTTGTGTCTTTCAATGCTTTGAATATTTCATGTTACTCTCTTCTTGCATGCATGGCTTTTCAAAAGAATTCCAATGTAATTCTTATCCTGTTCCTCTATAGGTAAGAGGTTTTATTGCATGGCTTCTTTAAAGAATTCTTCCATATCATTGGTTTTATGCAATTTGATTATAATATGCTTATAATATTTGTTCTGCTTTTTTATATTTGTTAAACATCCTGGATTTGTAGTTTGTTGCCTTTCATATTATGAAAGAGTCTCAGCCACTATTGTTTCAAATATTTTTCTATTCTTTTCTCTCTTTATTCTCCTTCTCATATTCTTGTTACATTGCTATTACATCTTTTAAAACTATCTCATAATTTTTTATACTCTTTTCCAAATTTTCCATTCTTTGTACTCTATTTTCAGTTTTGGATGTTTTCTACTGACATACCTTTAAGCTCTTTAATTCTATCATAACCCATTTCCATTCCACTGAAGAATCCATCAAAGATGTTTTTCATTTTTTTATACTGTTTTTGATTTCTAGAACTTCTTAATTCCTTTTTAGAGTCTCTGTTTCTCTTTTTATATTAACCAACTGGTCTTACATGCTGCCAACATTTTTCATTAATGCACTTAGTGTATTTATAAAACCTACTTTAAAATATTGTTCCAATAATTCCAAAATATTCCATATCTGAGTCTGGTTCTGATGCTCAACATGTCTCTCAGTTTTGTGGCTTGTATCATGACTTGGAATTTTTAAAAAAAAAACAGACATAATGTATCTAATTTGAGGTTTTATATTAGCCTTACTAGAAATTTTGCTGTTTGTTATTTGCTAAAACTGTAGATGTCAGAGCCTAACATTTTGTATGGTCTCCTTATTTTTGTCACTTTGTCTTTGGTTTCCTTAGAGTACTCTTCTAAAATTGAGTCTGAGTCTTGTAATTCTTTTCAGTTGCAATCTCTTGTTATAGAGAATTTTTATTGATATACTAGTAAACGTGAGGGATTGAGAAGTAATCTATAATCCAATCATTAAATTTAATCTTATTCATGAGTCTGTGTTCTTGGAAAAATGATTCTCATATTTTTTCCACACTTTATTTAACACAGAAAGAATAGTGGTGCTGGAGTTGGGTATTTCCCATTTGCAATGTTGATTAAGTTCTGGAAAAGCCATGTAGGTTAGTAGCTGATAAAATATCTTCACTTGTGGACAGACATATTTAAATAAAAACAGACTGTTTGGGGCTTATTCCAATATGCTTACATGTCTCATCCTCTGCCAGAAACATGATGCAATATTACTCTGAAATTCCCACTGATAATTTGGTGGAACTTCTGGAGGTAATTTTCATGCAAATGTGGGGTTCTCCTAAGGCTGGGTCTCTGGAATGTTCTATCTGTCAAGCTACTTATGCCCAATCTACAGGAATTTGTCAATTATATATTAAGATTCCTACCTGATTCTGGTTCAATAGTGATTTATGTTCCAGGATAAGTTGTGACTTTATCTATGTATTTCTAGAGTTAGAGGGGTCATGAGGGAGTTTGAAGCTTTTATGGACCCCAGAAAAGATCATGTCCTTAGATTTAATACATTCTGGTGGGTGTAAACTTATTGTAGATGGGAAATTTTGATTTAATTACTTCAATCTAAGGGTCTTATTCCTCTTACTGGAGTCCTTTATAAGTGAGAGTAATATCAGGCCACAGAGACAGAGAAAAAATCCACAGGAGTTCAGAGAGGAAACCACAGAAATACGGAAGCTGAAAGCAATGAGACCTGGGGGATAAGAGAGATGGCACAATATGCCTCCCATTTGACAAAGTTGTCTGGAATCATCTACAGTTGGTCTTCAAACAGAGAGTATCACCTGATGCCTTGATTTCAGCATTTTCACGTTTCAGAATTGAAAGCTTGCAACATAATAAATCTCCATTTTAAAGCCAACCCATTACTGGTATATTGATTCTGGCAGCTTTTTGCAAAGAAAAAACAGATTTGGGTAACAGAATAGTGGAGTGTGCAAATATCAAAAATGTGGAAACCAGAAATTGATGGTTTGGAATATCCTCGGTTTCTGGAAAATGAGTCCCTAGAGAATAGTGCCTCAGTTGAGGACATAACTAAGCATGAAATGAGTCATTCCATTCAATATAAGTCAGGATTATAATTGCAGTTTATCAGAAAAGATCTATGGAAGGTATAATAGTTTGATAGTTTGGACTTCTGTGTGCTACTTGCTAAACCAAGCAGTTTTTTTGAGATCTGTATTAATGGAACCACTGCCAACCTGCACTAAAAGGGACAGAAAAGGGACCTATTAAAGGAAGAATGACTTCAAAGGCAATACCATGGAACCTGAGGTCTGGACTGATGACATCTTTTCAGGCCAGGAGAGTGAGCCCATACCTGTGTGTGGAGGGTGTGAATATGCCCCAGCATTTGAAGAGGGCAGGCCTTCCATTCCATTGTTTAAGGAGAATATTACAAGCCCAGGATTCAGAGAGGGTGGAGCACAGTTCACAAGGATTGGGGAGAATTCTGAGGAGGTTGATCATGTGTCCTGGTGATAGGGGAGAGTCTGGACATCACCCTAATTTTCTCAGAAGCTTGGGCAAAAGATTTAGTCTCCACTCTGATGCTGGATGAGTGTGGAATTGAGAGCATTGTCACTGGACAAGCCCTTTGAAAGGGTGGGGCTGCTGCTCCATCATGCCTGGAGAAGAAGCCATCCTTGTATATATGATGTACAGACTGTGAAATCTAATGGAGCATGCCCTGCAGGGTTTCAGAACTGTTTTGGACCCATGACCCCTGTTTTCCTTTCAATTTCTCCATATGGAAATGGGAAATTTTATTCTATGACTCTGCCTCCTTTGTATATTGGAAGCAGATAGCTTCTTCTCAGTTTCAAAGGTCTATATCCTGAGGAGAATTTTACCACAGAACAGAACTTGCCTGTTACCAATTTTAATGAGACTATATATTTAATATTGGTACTCATACAATTTAAGGTTTTTAGGTATTGTGATGGAAGGAACGTATTTGCATAGAGAAAGAAAGTCTTTTTGAGTTCTAGAGAGGGTAAGTGTGGTAGTTTGAGGCTTTTATGGACCCCAGAAAGGATCATATTCTTACAGGTAATCCATTCCTGTGGTGTGAACCTGTTGTATGTGGGACATTTTGATTAGACTTTTTCTGGTGGATATGACCCAGGGTGAGTCTTACTCCTCTCACTGGATTCTTTTGTAAATGGAATGTATATGGAGTTGCATAGACAGAGTGAAGATCCACTGGAGCTCATAGAGGAAGCCACAAAATTTGGGCAGCTGGAAATGACAAGGCCCAGAGAAGAAGGGAGATGCTGCTATGTGCCTTCCCATTTGACAGAAGGGTTCAAGATCATCAACAAATGGTCCTCAAAGAAAGTGTCACCTAATGCCTTGATTTGGACAATTTCCTGACCTCAGAACTTTAAGCTTACAGCCTTATAAATCCTCATTGTAAAAGACAACCCATTTCTGGTAAATTGCATCTGGCTGCTTTTAAAAAAGCAAAACAGGGTAGCATCTTGCCCTCTACCCTCAATTCTCTGATGGGTTTAAGAAGAGTTTTTGATTTTCAGTTTTTAACCTTTTTTCTTTTTGTGAGGATGGGAGTGATGACTTCTTAGCTTTTTATATATTTGAGTGGAAACTTGTTCATTATCATTCAATTATGAATATTTAATAAACTTTCCAGTATGGTTTATTTCTCAATATCTTAGATATATACAATGATAAGATTTAAATTTCCAAAGATTTTATGATTTTATACCTTTGTGCATAAATATATATACTTTAAGTTAGTTAACTTCTACCATAAATCCATTGTTCTCAGAGTTCTGTACTATCTCAGGTATTAGTAAGGGTTCTCTAGGGAAACAGAATTGATAGGAGATATCTATAAATAGTATGAGATTTTATAAAATTCTCTCATATGACCGTGGTGATGTACAAGTCCAGATTCCGCAGGCAGGCTGCAAACCAGGAGATCTGATGAAGTTCTGATGAAGGTGCTTGATGAGTTCCCAGGAGACATTAACTGTCCAAAGATGAGCTGGAAAATTCTGTCTGAATGTTGAAATCACTTCCCCTTTTAAGGCATTCAACTGATTGGATAACACAGCACCCATTGTTGAAGTCAAACTCCTTGATCAATTATAGATGTAATCAGCCATCTATGCAATAAACTCACTGGTGACTAAAGTCCACAAATGTCCTTGTATCACAATTAGACCAGTGCTTTCTTGACCAAACAACTGGGCACAATTACCTGGCTGGGTTGACACATTAGTCTAACCATCACATTTCACTTTAAAATTTATTGTAACTATTTTCATGGCCCAATACTTAATTTTAAACTCCTCCATCTACACGTGCAGAGATCATAAATAATTAATTGTTGCATGTATAATCTTAAATATATCTAAATATCTGTATAAATGTGTTTTTTATCTTTTATATCCTTACTAAATATTTGCTTGCTTCGCTTATCAATAATTGACAAGGACTATTAAATATACCATTGTAAATTTACTTGTTTCTTCATTTACTTTATCTAAATTTGCTTCATATATATATCAAGGCTACAAATAAGTACTTCTATTAGCAAGTGCCTTACAACAAAAGAGGAAAGAATCAAATGTCTTACTTTTAGTATGTATTTAAAAGATTATTTTCAATAGATGTGGACAGCTATAAGAAAACCACAAGTAGTGCACAGTAGATGGGATTTAATACTAGATGAATCCTGGCATTTGTTAAATAGTGTATATTGGGTGCCTTTGTAGGGTGAAGAAGAGTGGAAATGGAGGGTGAAAAGGGGAAAAGTAAAATAAAAGAGAAGGAGCTTAAATGGAACCATGAGAATGTCTGGTATGAACTGAGGACTATAACAGACTCAATTTGGTTTCTCTAGGTTCTATTCTCATTCCCAACCTCTCCTTCTTCTAGCAACAAACAAAAACATAGCAAAAACTAAACTCAATTAAGAAAAAAATTGCTAATATGCTAAAGTATTTTCCTAATTCTATTAGTATCCTAATGATAGATGTTACATAGTAATGCAAAATATTTTGTTTAAAAACAAAAATGAAACTGTATTCATGGCTTCAGAGCTTCAAATACATGTAATAAAATAATAGATACTATTTCCAAATATGTATCTTAATGGCAAAAATTCTATGTTGATGGGGAAAATATTAATGCTTTTCTGTTACTCAATGTATTGATCCACTTGAGCATTTATTAAGTGTGTAGTTATATAGTATGTGCCATGGTAAACATCAGTGGCTTTTTTATGTGAGTTTATTGTAGGAGAGAAGATAGAGAAAGAGATACCAACAATATTTCATCAGTACTATAATATCATTGCATCTTGAATCATCCATCTGATATTACTGAAAATAAAAAGAAAAGCAGAAGCCTTAAACCAATCTCTAAACCACACTAATAATATTGGCTTTATTTTTGCAGTTATACATGCATGTATACTTACTGCTGTGAAATGCTCATGAGAGGTTTTTCCTCTGGTCCTTTTAGCTCTAGAGGTTCCTAACAATGTTTTCCTAAAATGTTCTATTGGATGGAAGATTCATGGAACAGTCAGAGGCTTTCCACATATATTTGCTGCTTTCATAGCAATGTCTCAGAAAAACAAAGGTATCTAGCCCGGAGATCTGTCTTGATGTTTTTAGAAATATAAAGTCTCATATAACTATGGTTAGTATATTTTCTATGTGTTTTGTATATATGAATATTGAGGATAAAATTATTGGAGTTTCAACAATCTCTTCATTTTACACAAAATGTTATCTTAGTAAATTTAAGTGTTTTAGTTTAAGTTTTTCTAGATCATTTTACCTAAAGTTTATTTTAAATAGATATCATTCAAGAAAATCTGGATTGTAAATTGAGGGCAAATTAAGTTTTTAAAAGCTATATTTGTATTTGTGAAAAGAAATTTAAGCATAGTGAAAATATGTATAAGTTTTGGAATCATACATTTATGGTTTGGATATAGGACTTCCCCTCAGTTTTTGTGTAACCTTCATCTTTAATTTCATTATTTTCTAAACAGGGATAGCAATATATGTTTCATCAGGTTGTGGTGAATTTGCTTCATATTATATTGAAGATAAAATATTAAATGCTAGTCAGAGTCCGTGCATATAAGTCATCTAACTATTTTCCTTCCTTCATATATGGTATCTAAACATTTTATTCTAAATCCACCTAATAATTAAGCTCATGACTTTCCTTTGACAAATGTTATTATGATTATTGTCTAAGAGGTCATGAGTACTTACAGAAAGTGGAAAAATAAAGATAAATTTGTCCTTGATGAGTCTTTACATTATACAAATACATTCACAACGTTAGTTATAAATGCCACTTCTCAAGAGTCTTATTTCAACATTTTTGTCTTCCTTTCAAAATACAGTTGACACATTATTTCAAATAATTCCTCAAAGAAACTTTCTCCAGGGATTCATATTTTAAAGGAAGTACTCTGGAGGAGATTACTTAACTGTATAGTATCTGAAAATGTGAACCCAAAATTGTTCTCTCCAAAAACCCATGTATCTATGCATGTATGCATATACACAAGTGTGTATGTGTGTGTATGTTTATGTGTGTGTGTGTGAGGGAGAGGGGCAATGGATTTGTAAGAGCACAAGGAAATTTGATGATTAGAAGACTAAGAATGAAATGATTTGGGGATGGATCTGGGTAATATTCCAGCATGAGTTAAATTTTTCAAGGATTCCTACTAGAAATTCTATGGCTACTGCTTTGAAGGATATTTTTTATATGGGTCTGTGTTTACCCAACTGGTGGTCAAATAGAACAAGAATTGATGCAAATGTTAAGAGATGCTGAAGTTGCACCATATTAGGGAAATGTTCTAAATCTAGATTTTAACTTTCTATAGTTTTAATCCTCTAGGTTTTCTACAGTTTAGCTCTACACTTTTAACGAAAATTTATCTGCAGATCTCTTTATGTTCTTTAACTTATTAGATTCTTCCACAAACACAGAGAATAGGTATGGACATTCTTAATTTATAAAGAAGTAATTTGTTAAGTTGTATTTTGATTTCAGACTAAATTTTTATGAACTCCCATGTTTTTTCCTTATAACATGCATTCTTCCACTGTGGCAGAACAAAAAACCCGCAAGAGATAAAACCAATTAACTAATGATAATGCTGATGTTTATTTCTTTACACAACATTTTGTTCATCTCCAAAACATGCTCAAAACTGTTTTGTGAGCTGAATTCAGTTAGTATCATAAACCCTTTATATAATAGTCTTTATGTGAATTTCATTTCCTTTTCTCTTGGCATATGTTAAATGCATCCAGCATCATCATTGGTTCTGTTTGACTCTAAAAGAAGAAGGCTCAGAGAAAAAGAATTGCCTAGTGCTACCAATTTAGGAATTAGCAAGACTGAATGCTTTCCTCATGATCCTTAGAATACATAATATTGCACCCTCACTGATGCCATTATAAAACAAGAACAACAATAACAACTTCACCAAAGGTAAAAGTAATTTGGGCATGACATTTTTTGCATAGGACATTTGCATAGGGGTAAAAGTGATGGTTTCAATGTAAATGTATTAATTACCACCCTTTAACACCCAGATACACTACATCTGAATGTCTACACTTTTCTAAATGTTTTTCAATGTGCAGGTTATTCTTTAATCTCATTAATTCCTTTAAAATGGCAAGAGAAAACAATGAGCCTCTGAAGTGTCTTAAAGTGTTAAAAAGCAGCCTCTAAACTATGCCTTTATCCTACTTAGGAGAAAGATGAAATTTTATATAGTAATATCTTGTTTCCTATATTCAGATACCCAGAAATAACTGCTTCTGATTCACTATTTTCAGTTTTTCTATGTCCTGAATGGATCTCAAACAAACATGCCAAGAAGATGCACTGAAACTAACTGTAGCTAATTCAGACTGTTTCTCTATTAAAATTAACTTGTCTTGATTTAATTTTTATAAGAATAAATATTTAAGTGGATATGTGAAAACTAGTATAAGATTAAGAATTATATAGCTTATGTCACATAGAAAAGGGGAGGGAGGAGCCTAAATTTATATAGGTAGTTACTGACAGAAATGGAAAAACCTGTTTATGTTTACAAAGATGAAAAACAATTAGAAATCCATTTGGTTGTGGATAATGTACCATACCTGTGAAGCACTTGTAATCTGGCATCAGACATGGGCTTATATTTTAGGCTTGCTAGTTAAGATCTTAATGTAATTAAGAATTATATTGTTGTAATTAGTGAACTCTCTTATGCCTCTATTACCCCATATGTAAAATAAGCATAAGAACAGCATGTACATAGGCAAGGGGTTGATATAGGAGAGAAATACATTAAAATATTTATAAAAGTGCAAGGAGTATATTATGCTTTCTTTAAAACACCATTTGGCATTATAATCCTGCCTTTAATCTAGAAAGTGTTTAAGAAATTAATCTTGTAATAAAAGTACTGTGATGTAGATTATAATTCGATTTATAAATCTATTCAAATGTTTTTAAATGCTATTATATCTTTAAAATTATCTTTGAATCATTTCAGATAAATTGATATTGTGAACACTGGATGCACCTTAACCTGATGGAACATCAGAACAATGTCACTGAATTTGTCTTCTTGGATCCATGAGAGAATGAGCAAAGAGCTACTTATCTGTTTCTTGTTCTTTCTCAGTTACACAGCAATCTTAAGGGGAACTTCATCATCTAACTGTCACCTGCAGCCATTTAAGTTAACAACCAATGTACTATTTTCTCTGACACCTCTCTGTCTTGGACCTCTTCTATACCTCCACTGTAGTTTCCCAGTTATTTAGAGACTGTGGCAGTTTGATATTATTTATGAATCCCCCAAAAAGAGAAATATTATGTTTGTAAACAGGTCTGTTCTTCTGGTTGTGATATTAAATTCAAAGCTTTTATGTTTACTTGATAAAAGCTTAGGGCTTTGACTAGGCCATGTTAGTAGGCATGTCTCAGGGTTGAGTCCCCACCTCCTTGGCAGGCTGATATAAATGAACACTCATGCAGGAAGAGAGAGCGTTCCATAGACACCAGAGGAGAGAATGTTGTCATTTCAGTCCTGCCTGCCATGTGAAAGAAAGTAGAAGCCTCAAACAGCTAAAGTTTTGGGGAGAGATGGACCACTTGCCTGATAGCTTACAGCTGACCATGGAAATACAGCTGAGACTGATATAGGAAACCCTGAGAGACAAGCCCAGAGGGGGATCCCAAACCCTTGCAGAGACCAGCGACCATCTTGCTTCAACATGTGGCAACTGACTTCGGTGAAAAAGCAACCTGAGTTGGACTCTTTAGGGCCTTGTAACTGTAAAATTTAACCCCAAATAAATACCTTTTATAAAAGCCAACAGATTTCTGGTACTTTGCTTTAGTCAGCTAAAGGTCAGTACCCCTTTAGCTGAATAATACAGAGATTTAGCTTCAGATAGAAAAAACATTTCCTATAGTAACTGTATGATCCAGCTCTTCACTTCCCACTTGCTGGCAGGTATGGAAATATTCATCTTAGTGTCCATGGCTTTTGACAGCTATGTTGCCATTGTCAAGCCCCAGCACTACATGGTCATTTTAAAAAGAACAAGGTGTAACAAGCTGATTGTTGTGGCTTAGGGCCTGGGTTTTTGGCACTCTATTGCTCTATTGCTCAAGGTCCTCAATTTACCTTTCTGTGGCCCTAATTGGATCAAGTGCTACATGTGTGATTTATTTTTTTTAGAATTTTAAAAAATATTTATTTTATTTATTTACCTTCCCCCTGGTATTTGCAGTCACTGTCTGCTCTTTTTGTCCATTTTTTATGTGCTCACTGTGTCTGCTCATTTTCTATTTAGGAGATGTTGAGAATGGTACATGTAGAAGAGAGGCACACAGTCACCCAAGCTACCCCAGCTTCCTGATTTGTTGTGTCTCTCATTGTCTTTCCTCTTTGTGCCTCTTTGATGCATCATGTTGTAGCATCAGCTCACTGTGCCTGCCTGCTGCACCAGCTCACCTTCTCCAGGAGACACCAGGAACTTAAGCCAGGACCTCCCATATGATAGGTGGAAGCCCAATCACTTGAGCAACATCCACTTCCCTACATGTATGATTTGAAACCTTTTAGGATACTGTTATGCAAAGATGTTCACATAATAACTACCTTAGCTATTGTCAATTCAAAGATGGTGGTTGAAGTTGTTCTTGTCCATTTGGCTCCTTATATGCGTACTCTACAACCATAGGGCATGCTTCTCTGCAGGACTAAATAATAGTCTCTCAAACTGTTGTTCTCATGTAATGGTTGTGGCTCATTTTTTTGTGCCTTGGGTGTATATCTATATTGTACCTACTTGTAGTGAGAACAAGGATAAGAAAATATTTGTCTTTTACACAGTAATGTCCCCTATTCTGAGTCCTCTCATCCATACCCTGAGAAGTGTGGAGTTGAAAATTACAATGCAAATGATGTGTTCTCAAAAGTCATATTCAGAATCAAAGTGAATAAGATTATTTTCACTGTGTTGTCTATTCTATGACCCCAGGAGAGTTAACAGAGATGTGTTAGAGAGTATGACTCTCTTTGGGGTGTTGTTCTCAATGACTCCTGATATTAGATGAAATGAAGACACAAATTACTGTTATTCCTATTGCAATCTGCAAAATTTTATTTGATGAATACAAGAAATGTCTTCGTTAAATGGAAAATATTCCATGTTCATGGATTTGAAGATGAAATATAATTAAGATGTTTATCCTATCCAAATACATTTACAGATTCAATACAATCAAAGTTGCAACATTTTTTACTGAACTGAAAAAGCCAATTATCAAATTTGTTTGTAATGTTAAGGGGCCCTGAAGAGCTGAAAACATCTTTAACAGGAAAAACAAAATTGGAGTAATCACTTTGCCCGACTTTAAAGCATCCTAAAAAGCCACAGTGATCAAAACTGCATGGTATTTCAATTCAGTTTTTCAATCCCAGTACCTCCTAGTATATATGTAAATATACACCTGACTTAAGTTGCCTCCACCTGACTAAATATCTGAAAAAGATGAGCAGCTTAGAATTGCTTCTCAGTCCCAGTCCACTCAACTGGGACAAAATAGTATCTTCAACAAATGATGTTGGGAGAACTGGATATCCACATCTAAAAGAATGAAAGAAGATCAACATCTAATACCCCATCCAAAAATTAACTCATGATGGATCAAAGACCTAAATATAAGAGCCAACACCAAAAAGCTTCTAGATATAATGTAGGGAAGCATCTATGATATATTTTAATAGGAAATGGTTTCATAAACTTTATACCCAAAACACAAGCAATGAAAGAAAAAATAAATAAATGGGACCTCCGCAAAATTTAAAACTGTTTTGTTTCAAAGAAGTTTGTCAAGAAAGTGAAATGGCAGCCTCTTCAATGTAAGAAAATACTTGGGAACCACTTATCTGATTAGGACCTAATATCTAACACATATAAAGAAATCTTACATTTTGAAAAGAAAAAGAAAAACAACCCATTTAAAAAGGGACAAAACATTTGAATAGTCACTTTTCTAGGGAAGAAATACACATGGCTAAAAAGCACATGCAAAGATGCTCAACATCACTAGCTATTAGGGAGTTGCAAATCAAAGCTAAAATGGGATAACATCTTACACCTATTAACCTGGCTGCTGTTAAAAAAACAAAAACAGAAACTACCAGTGATGGAGAGGATGTGGTCCAGAACTGGAATACTCCTTCACTGCTAGTGGAAATGCAGAATGGTGCAGCCACTGTGGAGGATGGTTCGGTGGTTCCTCAGGGAGCTAAGCATAGAATTGCCATATGATCCAGCAATGCCACTACTAAGAACATACTCAGAAGAATTGAAAGCATGGATGTGAACAGATATATACAAACCAACTTTCATTGTGACATTATTCACAATTGCCAAAACTTGGAAGCAGCTCAAGTATCCATCAATGGACAAGTGGAGAAACAAAATGTGGTATATACATATGATGGAATATTAATCAGCTGTAAGAAGTAATGAAATATTGACACATGCAACTACATGAATGAGTCTTGAAGGCCTTATTTGAGAGAATGAAGCCAGTCACTAAAGGACAAATATTGCATGTTCTCCCTGAAATGAACTAAAGATATTGAGCAGACTCACAAAGATAGAGTCTGGAATATAGGTTACCAGGAGATAGAAAGGGAGTACAGAGTGGTGAGCTGATGCTTAATCTGGGCAGAATAGATGATAAGGTGGATGGGGGATGTTTGGCATTGGGTAGGGGTGATTGTGGTGCAGCAATGTGAATGAGGATAAGGATGCCTGGGTGTAAGCAGAGTTGGGGTGATGGGTTGGGATATCCATAGGGGTGGGGGAGGGCTGAAGGAAGGAACATGTGGATTCTGGGGAGGTAGAGGCCTATGGTCAAGAATACCATTGTTGTAATATTATTTTGGCAACTCTGGTATGGGAGGGTCACTGTTGCAGGGTATTGGCAGTGGGGGGATGTGTGTGGAAGGATGTACCTGGGGCTTTTTTAAATAAAATTAAAATAAAATGGAAATGTCTTCCTGAAGCACATTGCTGTTCATGTCAGATCTCAAAAAATTTATCTGGATGATAATTTTTCTTGAATAAAATCTCACTTTCACATTTAATCATCAGAAATGTTCCACAGTTGGCTCAAGTTTAATTTATTAATCTTTTCCCTACCACATGGGGATAACCTGTGATATGACAGAATAATAGATTTCTAAAAGAATTAACACCAATCCTATTTAAACTCTTCCAAGAAATTGAAGAGGAGAGAAAATTACCCAACACATTTTATGAAGCCAACATCACTCTAATACCAAAGCCAGATAAAAATTCCACAAGAAAAGAAAATTACAGACCAATCTCTCTAATGAACATAGATGCAAAAATTCTCAACAAAATGCTTGCAAATCGAATCCAACAGCATATCAAAAGACTTATACATCACGACCAAGTGGTATTTATTCCTGGTGTGCAAGGGTGGTTCAACATAAGAAAATCAACAATGTAATACACTACATTGACAAATTGAAGGAAAAAAAACACATGATCATCTCAATAGATGCAGAAAAGGCATTTGACAAAATTCAACATCCTTTTTTGATAAAAATACTTCAAAAGATTTAAATCAGCACACACCACTCAGAACTGTGTGGAAGAGAGTGTTGTCTATGGTATGAACTGTGGTCTATGGTTGGTGGTAAGGCCCAAGGATGTGTAAGTCCATTGAGGGTGGTGGGCCACACTTGTGGAAGATGTTTGTGTGGGATGTGGTGGGAGGTGTGGGAGGTGGGCAATATGGGAATCCCAGTGGGTTCCATGTAATATTTTGGGTATCTAAGCACCTCTTAAAATATATTTATATATATATATATACACAAATAACATTTTTGTAAGCAAATGCACATATATGCATATATATTTATATATCATTTTGCAAATATTGGTATGTATTGTGAAAATTTTGATTTTTACCCACAATAAAAAAATAAATAAATAAAAATAAATAAATAAAAAAGATAGAAATAAAAGGAAAATTCCTCAATATGATAAAAGGCATATATGAAAAACCCACAGCCAACTTCATACTCAATGGGGAAAGGTGGAAAGCTTTCCCCCTAAGATCAGGAAAAAGACAAGGATGCCCACTGTCACCATTGTTATTCATCTTGGCACTAGAAGTTCTAGCTAGGGCAATTAGACAAGACAAAAAATTAAAGGCTTCCAAATAGGAAAAGAGGAAATAAAACTCTCACTGTTTGCAGATGACATGATCCTGTATTTAGAAAATCCTGAAGTATCCACAACAAAGCTACTTGAACTCATAAATGAGTTCAGCAAAGTGGCAGGATACAAGATCAACACGCAAAAATCAGTAATGTTTTTGTACACTAGTACTGAACAATCTGAGGAGGAAATCAGGAGGAAAATTCCATTTTCAATAGCAACAAAAAGACTCAAATACCTAGGAGTTAATTTAACCAAAGAAGTACAGGACCTATGTGCAGAAAGCTACAAAATAATGCTAAAAGAAATTTTAAAACACCTAAACAAATGGAAAGACATTTCATGTTCATGGATTGGATGAATAAATATCATGACGATGTCAATCTTGCCCAAACTGATTTATAGATTCAATGCAATACCAATCAAAATCCCAACAGCTTACTTTACAGAATTAGAGAAGCAATTACCACATTCATCTGTAAGGGTGAGTGCCCCTGAATAGCCAAAAGCATTCTATAAAAGAAGAGCAATGTGGAAGGAATTTCACTGTCTGACCTTGAAACATATTACAAAGCTACAATGTTCAATACAGCATGGTACTGGCATAAAGATAGATACATCGATCAGTGGAATAGAATTGAGAACCCAGAAATAAACCCTCACCTATACAGTCAACTGGTTTTTGACAAACCTACCAAGCCCATGCAAATGGGAAAAAACAGTCTCTTCAACAAATGGTGTTGGGAGAACTGGATATCTATAACCAAAAGAATGAAAGACGACCCCTATCTCACCCCCTATACAAGAATCAACTCAAAATGGATAAAAGATCTAAATATAAAAGCCAGGACCATAAAACTGCTAGAAGAAAATGTAGGGAAACATCTTCAAGACCTTGTAGTAGGTGGTGGTTTCTTGGACCTTACACCCATAGCTCGTGCAACAAAAGAAAAAGTAGATAAATGGGACCTCCTCAAAATTAAACACTTTTCACCTCACAGGACTTTGTCAGAAAGGTGAAAAGGCAGCCAACTCAATGGGAAAAAATATTTGGAAATCACATATCTGATAAGGGTTTAATATCCAGGATATATAAAGAGATGTTACAACACAACAATAAAAAGACAAATGACCCAATTAAAAAAATGAGCCAAAGACTTGAATAGACATTTCTCAGAAGGAGAAATACAAATAAAAAAAAAAACACATAAAGAAATGCTCAACATCACTCATGATTAGGGAAATGCAAATCAAAACTGCAATGAGATATCATTTCACACCTATCAGAATGGCCACTATTAAAAAGACAGAGAACTACAAGTGTTGGAGAGGATGTGGAGAGGTAGGAACACTTTGTCACTGTTGGTGGGAATTGCAGAATGGTACAACCACTATGGAAGACTGTTTGGCAGTTCCTAAGGAAATTGAATATAGACTTGCCGCGTGACCCTGCAATACCAATACTGGGTATATACCCAGAAGAACTAAGAGCAGTGACACGAATAGACATCTGCACACCAATGTTCACAACAACATTATTCACCATTGCCAAAAGTTGGAAAGAACCCAGGTGCCCATCAACAGATGTATGGATAAACAAACTGTGGTCTATTCACAAGATGGAATATTATGCAGCTGTAAGAAGAAATGAAGTCATAAAGCATATGACAACATGGATGAACCTGGAGGACATTATGTTGAGTGAAGCAAGCCAGACACAAAAGGACAAATACTGTATGAATGTGTTACTATGAACCAAATATATTGTGTAATATATTGTTTGATTAAAAAAAAAAGTTTATATGTATCCATTAGATTTAATATGTATATATTTATTCATCTGTGTTTACTTTTTAGTTTTTAATTGTTTATATTTTCAATTATTAAATGTACAAAATAAAGTTAAAAAAAAAAAAGAAGGAAGGATAAAGAGGTGTCATAATGATCCAGTTCACTCTTCAGAATTCAACTTAGCTGTGAGGAAATATTGTCTTTCTTTTTTGGAGAATAGAATGATTTTTGTAGCACAAAAACAGTTTATCCTATTGCGCTTCACTTTCAAGTTTGTTGTGTTTTTTTTTTTTTTTTTTGGTAGAAAAACAAAATAGATTAAGCAAATTATGGTCAAATAATTGACTTAAGTTGCTTACTCATGAATATATCATTAATCTGGAATGAAAAAAATGCTTGGAGAATGAGCTTATAAAATAGAACCCTGCCACCCTCAGCTGCAATTCTTCACTATGTGCATATGCCTACATAGTAAAATAGCTAATAGGACATTTTCCCGTTTCCTGGTATTACTGCAAGGGCTACCTATTATAAACAAAGATTCTAAGTAGTACATATTCCAGCTTAACATAAAGTCAGCAATTTAGGCCAACAAATTCCCCCTCCTGGCTGAATAGGAGACCTCCATTCAGAAAGGCCTTATAAACATACCCCATGAAGTACAATTAAAAGATTGAGTCGTGAGTATATTGTAGGTTCCTGAGGGAGGGTGATATCTTAGGTGAGCTCAGGTGATTCTCTTCATATGTCCTCAAAAGGCAAAAATTAAAGTATCAGCCTGCCTGGGCTTTTATCTGGAGACTTTGGGGAAGTCTGCTAAGATCATCTAGGTTGTACTCAGAGTTCAGGTCCTTGTGAAGGGAAAGCTGTATTCCTTGTTTCATAGTTGACTCTCAGCCAGAACCCTTTCTCATCTTTTTAAGGTAACCTGCCTAGTCATCTAGTCATCTGATGTTGCTCCATCCCCAAACCAGCAACACTATACCAAGGACTTATCGTGCTTTAAATCTCTCTGACTACTTCTGCTTCATCTCTCTCAGATGGAGTAACTTTTATCTTTAAGAGCTCATGTGGCTTTACAGTGAATGCAAGATTACAATGTATGCTATATCAGTATCATGAAACTGCTTATGCAAATGATCCCACTATTGGGTACCAACAGTAGGTTGATTTCATAAGTATCCACACAGGTAAGTTACAGCAAAGGTTGCATATCACAAAACTAGTGATCAATCAAATTGGATCCAAAGAAGGGAAATCTTAGAGTGAAGGTAATCTGGCTGTAGAATACCAAATGGACTCTATCCAGGCCAAAAATAATCAAGATTTTGCTTGTTCATGGTGGCTTTGTAATCTAAGGGCTTATAAATAGCTACACAGAGATCAACAGCCATGAGGATGAAGGTGAAGATCTCTGTGACACAAAAGACATGATATGTAAGTACATGGGTTATGTAACCATTGAACAAAATGGCGTTCATTGCAGAGTGGGCATAATAAGTAGTCTAGGGGCTATGGTAGTTGAGAATCTTGCATGTGTAATGGCTGGCTACCACAGGAAGAAATACATGGAGTTTTTAAGGGTCTGGATGAACTTCAGCTTCACAATAACGATCAGGTTCCACACCATCATACTAAAGTAGAAAATGAAAAAGATTTTAAACATCATTATCTGCTTTGTAAGATCCTATATCAGTCTTAGCTGTATGAACTCAGTCACTGTGTTATTCTTTTGCATGGCTTCAGTGGATAGAAGAAAAGCACAAGTAAGGAATCATTTGCAAGGAGAATACATAATTCAATAAAATGAATTTTAAACTTTGAGTCTGCTTTTACTGAGCTCTGACTAACTTGTAAATAATTTACCTCTCTGGATACTTTTGTCCTCTGGATAAAATGGGATTTTTCTACCAAAAATGGGATTTATTCTACTGTGTCACTTTAAGGATGTGAGCATAACAATATGAATGTCAATACTAGAGATAACTTACCCCAATATAGGATTTCCTTAAGTATAATTTATCTCATTGTACTTTTATATTCTTTTAACATCCAGAAAATATTTTTGTCAATGAGAAACATCAACAGCAAAAACCACACACACACACACGAAACCAACAAACACCCAAAGAAACACTCTCAAAGCTGTGCTTTAGAAATAATTCCTGGCTTATAGTCCAAGAAAAATAGTGCAGTGAAGACCCATGCATGTATCTAAACAACATAAATATTTATTATTCTCTATTGTCCTGAATAGATTTGTCTCTTTCCTTTCATACCTCATCTCATAATTTCCTCATTGTTTCTATATCTAAATTCAGCTCATGCCATTAAAGTTTTTTTTTTTTTTTTTTTTTGTAAATTATGGTGTGTTATTCATATTTAAATTCTTTCCCATTTCCACATTATCCCTAAATCCCATAATAGGTTTTATTAAGATACAAGGGCACTGAGGATATATTAAGGAAATGGTATTAACTGCTATTAATGGGGAATGCATTTTGGATTTTCAGTTTAAGCTTTTGTGATGCAGAAATTACACTCCTGTAAACTATCAGGACATATCTGGTTTTTTTTTTAATAGTTTTCATCCTATAGAACACATTATATATCATCAATATGACTTCAAGTGAGAGAAAACAGAAAAAATGGACAATTTCTTGAGATTCAACTTGATTACAAATCGAGTGAATTTGTTCTCCATCAATAACCACATTTATTCTTCAAAAATATTTTAAAAAATACAAATGCAAAACCTTGAAAATATGTTTACAAAACTTTTGAGAGACAAGAGTATGCTTTCTTTATTATGCAAATAACTCAAAAACCAAGATGAATAAAAAAATTCTTACCAAAATTTCAATTTATGAACAGATCCTCAATTAGGGAGCTGCGATTAGAGAAATGCAAAATAAAATACTGTTTTTCATCTGCTAGAGTGAAAACATTTTTTGTTATAAGTATGATAACATTTGGTGTAGGTAATGGTAAGGAAAACAGATCACCTCACTTTCTGTTTATAGGAGTGTGAATTAGGGACAAATTTTAGGGGAAGTTTCTCAAGGTTTATCATATAAAAATGCACAATGATTTAATCAGACCACTTAATTTCCTATAGATATAATTATACACATCACAAAACAATTGCTGTAGGGTAATTGTCAAGTGTGGCAAAAGGATAAGAAACACCTCTAATTTGCATCATTATTGTATTTAGCATCTCCTAAAAACATTGCTAAGCAACCACTGAAAAGAAGCATCTATGTGCAGATAAACAATTGTCTTCAAGACGTAAAGTAAGTGCAGAATAATATGCACACCTTTCTGGTCATGTTTACAAATGTATTCATTGAATTCTGTCAGTGAGTTCATCCGAAAGGAGAAAAGAAATAATTTTATAAAAGCCTCATTTGGAGCATGAGTATGTGCTTCACTTTGACAATTGATAATCACTTACCTTTCCATGTATTAATTTTTCCTGAATGAAATGTTATTCATAATACTTATTAAAACTATAGACCTGATTGCATAGTAGGGTGCAAAAGGAAAATAATGAAAAATTAAATGATGCTTCAGATGTAAATAAATGTCAACTTTGTGGATTTGGCACAAGTAGATCATTTCCTGATCTGAGTGTCTTCTTTTTAGTTTTAGCAGGGAACTATCAATATTAGGGGTAGTGTGATACAAAAATAGCAAAAAGCTGTGTGTAATTTCCTTCAATGAGCTTTTTCATTTCTTGGACATGTTAATCCAGTCATAAAAGACACTTTTAGTACTATTCTGAACATCCAGTCAATGATTGCATAGACATTTGAGAACATCTCCCTTAATAAATCCAACATGAATGCACACAAACACAGAGATAGACAGACAAGAAACATAAGATTTTAGCTTACCGAGTGTTGGGTGATAGAGAAATATAGTACAATAAACAGCAAGCCAAGGAGCCTGCTGACTGTTGCCTTGGCTAAGTTTAAGTATATTTCTTTTCACTTTTCCTCTCAAATAATTTTAGTCATTTCCAGTTCTAAATCCAAACTCTCATTGAATTTTTGTGATTTTTATTCATACCATGTTGCCCATAGTTAAATTCTTCCCCTTATTCATTATTTTTCTGGCTCTCTCAACATGTTTTCCTAAGATACAAAGAGACACTAAGAATATCTATATTTAAGAAAAACGAGATGGAGGACATTTGACTTAAATCAGATCATTCTTTCACATTTCAGTTTACAATTTAAGACCAAAGATTTAGAAAAAGAGCTCAGGAAGCTCAGAGTCAGAGCTAAAGCTTTTCAATAGAATTTTTGTTATCTGTATTCTTGAGCATCCGATATATTGGCTTCCTTAAAGAGAAGACAAACAAAAATTGAACTATTGTTTATTTAACTATATGCCGTTATACTGGGCTAATTGTTTTATGTACATTACCACACTTATTCCACTAAATAATAGCATAGGCAAAAGCAAATGAAGTGTTTGGTAAAATATTTTTATACCACATATGATACAAAAAAGTATATTTTCTTTAATATACATAGATTTCACAAACCAGCCTTTAAAAAGGCAACACAAATGAATAATGGGCAAAAAAACAATTTTACAAAAGATCCTTCTCTTTATCGAAAGAATTATACATAGGAAAAGATCCTAAATTTGATTCATTGTTAAACATAGTTTCTAATTAGATATACTTTTCATCAATAATATTAGTAAAATGATGTTTTTATGAATGTTTGTTAACATGTAGTGCTGGCAAATGTGTAGAAAACTATCAGTCTCATGTATTTTTCATATAAGTTCAAGTGGGTGCAGACCATTAGGGGATGGTTTTCAACATCTATAATATCACAACTGCACATAGTTATAAGCCCAGTGATTCAATTTCATACATATCCACTTACTCTCATCCACAAACTCTTTCCATTGTACCAAAAGATGTAAAACAACTTAAATGTCCATCAGCATAGGAACGAATAAATCAGGAATGATACTTTTATGCAATCATAGATTAAAAACAAAGCATATACATAGGCAATGTTCTCTAAAATATATGATAAAGTACAAAAAATCAAAGACTGAATTATATATTTCAAATGGTAAAATTTTCATTAGTAGCAGAATACTATATATTATACGCACACTGTATAGTACATAAAAGGATTGTGTTTTGTATAAATGGATTGAATTTTGAAGAGTACCAAGGAAAAGTATAATAGCTGTAATCTTTGGGGAGGGAAACTGCTTTCTAAGGATCAGAAATAGGAGAAGACCTGCATTTTAAGATGTGCCCTTTGTTAATATTTGAAAATATATCATAATCATATTCTGCATTGATAAATAAAGATTTTAAAATCTAATCTTAAGAGTAGAAGTGGTTGCATGTTTACATTGGCTTATCACTGAGACCTCAAATCTCTCTTCTGAACTAGGCAGGAGGAAGAACAATATTCTTAGGGCAAAATTAATATCCAGAAGCTTGAGTAAGATGGTGAATCAGATATAGGAGAAGTTCTGGAATCCAGTGCTCTTTACATTAAATACCACTGCACTGTCATTAACTTGCAGGTTCTCTTGCATTATGGGAAGTTATCCAGTTGTATTTTTTGTCAAAATTCTTTAGCATAAAGAAATGAAAAATTGTTGTTTCTATCAACTAAATACTTAGAGAGAGAAAGATAGATACATATGACAGAAAGGTAAGATAGATAAAGAGACAGACATGTACACATATATATATAATGCATATAATTTTTATACAATAAGATGTCATGCCATAAGAATGACTTGCATTAGAATGCAAGCAAAACAAGGATTTGGATTTCTATATGTTCACTGTTATATTTCAGCACCTAGAATAAAAGTAGATGCTAAATTAATATTTGTGAAATGAATGGAAGGATTCAAGAGTATTTCCCATAGGTACAATTCCATAGTGTCCTATACTATTTTATACTTACTTACCATTGATGAGATGGGAAATCTGCAAACTACTATATCAATGATAAAATTGTCACCTCCATGAAGTGCTTGCTGGAACACCCAAACATAACATTACTTTTTGCTTGTCCCTCTCACTACTAACTACCAATAGCCCTTACTTTCTAGCGGCCATTCACATCAAGAAGTGATATGCACACCTTTCATTTTGAACTTCTCATTTTAAATTGGAAAAAACTCCTATAAAAGTCCATTCACTATCTTTCTACAGTGCCTTATATGTATTACATACTTACCATGGACTTGAACAGATTGAGTTATTTCAAGTATTAATAAATTCAAGTAAGATATTCCCCAACCAAAAAATTTAACAGCTTTTATGAATATGTTAAGATGTGCTGGTACCCACTTCATTTCCCAAGGTAATTTGGAAACAAATTACTCAGGCAAGAAGAAAAAATGCTTCTAAAATGCAGTCTGATTATTCTGGAAAAAGGATTTCTTTGAACTCACAAAGAGGTTTTGGTTCTCACCAACATAATAGAACACTAACTGAAACGTTCCCAATATCATCCCACAGTTTCTGAACTCCAGTGTCACACAAGATTTTAACTGAGGAATTAATTTTTTGGCCTATCTCAAGGAGTACTTGACATGAATGGTGCAAAATATCAGAGTCTGAGGAAGGTCATTTCCTGAAGTGTCTCTTCCCTACCAATCAGGAAACATGAGCCAGATGTGAGAAAGAGCTTAACTTGCCTTTTTAGGTTATGGAAATAAGTGGCCTATTTCTGTAATTGAGGTGTTAGTTGGGACGTAAATAACACTCCTGGACTAGAATAAAAATATATGGTCATTCAGTACCCAGATCTTGGTGTCTAATTTCATTGTCCAATAAAACAAAATAGGACTTCTGGGAGATTTGCTTAATTCTAGGGCTATGACAAGGAACGTACAAGAGCATATTTTTGTGTCAGAAAGTAAGGAAGAAATAAAAATTTAAAGTGGAAAAATAACCCACAAAAAGCAAAACCACAAAACACACACAAAATCAATGGGACACAGGAGACAATAGAACTCTTAATGGTCAAAGCTGGAAAAATGTGAGAAAGAAAATAAATAGCACAGTATTGGAATATTATCCAAAGTATAAAATATATATCCATGTTTACATACTGATATAAATGAGTGATTGAATAAAAAATAGATGGGTAGAACAGACAAATTCCCCATATAAAACAATTCCAAATGATTTATATAGATTATGTAGTTGCAAGGAAGTAGATCATAATGCTTAACTTTTTAGTGTGGGATACACATTGTGACTTCCTTCCAAAGAGTACATCATGGAAAGGGGAAGGAGGAATAATAACTATAGTAGAGAAACATGGAAAACACTACCTCAGCCAAATTATCAAGTTTAACATCAACAGTGCTGAGTCATATTGTTAGTATACACCCTTGATATGATCTAATGATATGGTTCTTTCCCTTTTTGGTCTTCCTCCCCAAAACCCATAACACAAATACATTGATGACAAAAATAAAAAACTCCAGCTAATGGATCATGTCCTAAAGGTCTGAACAGTCTTCCTCAATACTGTCAATGTCATGAAAAATAAGGAAGGTCTGAGAAACTGTCACTGTTTAGAGGCTCTTAAGGGAACTTGATGCCTAAGTATAATGTGGTATTCTGGATGAGATTCTAGGATAGATAAAATATGTTATGTCAAACCTAAGGAAATCTGAGTAAATTATGGTATTTAGTTAACTTACTTGTGCCAAATATACCATATTAATGTAAGATGATATTAGGGGAATCTGAGAGTGGAGTACAGAGAACATCTGTACTATTTGTGCAACTTTTCTGCAACTCGAATATTATTCTAAAGATATTTTTATTTAAAAATTATGAACCTGAAATTATATGTGCAATGAAATCAGTTTATCAAGTATGTAATGAATATCAATCATGCAAAATATCATGCTCTAAATGTTGGCATGCACATCATTTTAAAGATATAGTTTGTAGAGAAGAAAACATTTCCTCTAATTTTTATCTTTGATTTTAGTAACATAAAGAAAACAAAGTAGAAAGGTAACTACTATCTTTGGTGTACATTTTATGTGACAGTTACCATATACAAATTTTACAAGCTAACACTTAAATCTGCTCTGCAATGCTTTCAATCATGATTATTTCATTTAATAACTAAGTAAAGTGAGGTTCAGAGATACTAAGCAACTGGTTTTAAACAAATAACTAGAGAGCAACAATGGTGTAATTGAATTCATATTTGTGTAAAACAAAAGCCCCTGCTTTTATGCTATCATTTACATATTTGTTTTAATAGACTATTTTACAGTAATTTTAGTTTTACAGAAAAATTATGCTAAAAATAGAGTTCCTATATATCCCCCTTCCACAGTTTCTCCTATTTTATCATTTTGCATTAGTATTCTACATTTTTTACAATTCATGAATGCTACATATGTCTTTCCCAACCCCTTCCCCCAGAGCCTCCAGTGGCCACTGCTTCCACATCAATGCTCTAATATTTTCTATTGCTAGAATCACAAGTCTATAGTAGAATACCAGTAAGTCCATTCTAGTCCATAGTTCATTCCCCAATCATGAGTATTCTGGGGTGGTGATGTCTACTCTACCTCTAAATGAGAGGAGGTCTTTGATCCTATATAGCCAATGGATGAGACTCTCTTGCTTGTATTTGCAGGCTTTTTCATTTCCTTGGTATGGTGGTTGTCAATCCTCACCTCCTTGTTGGTTGTACTGGGTGAGTCCAATGAACTGGAGAGTAGGTGTTGCAACTCCGCTGATGCTCCTGGCCCAGCTGGCACAAGGACAGCCAAAAGACTCCAGTCTCTTGGACATACACCTAAAAACTCCAGCACCAAGTATAGGTTTAAATAGAAGGGACTGATGAGCCATGTGTAGGGAAGCCATAACTGGGTCCAACTCTGTTACTTTCAGGAGCAGAAATGCCAAAGTAGGGCCCACTGGCAAGGCAGCAACTCTAGAGCTATCCGCCCTTACCATAGGAGCCCTCAGGAGCCCCACTATTTGGGGTAGTATCCACTTTGGCAGTTTATGAGATCCTGCTAAGATGTGCATAAGCACTACTTCTGGGATGGCCTCCTGACTGAGTTTGAAGTCTCTTAGCCATAAAAACTCATTTGTCTTCACATTTCTCCCCTCTTATTTGAGGTATTTTTCCAGTTGCATTGCTAGTTGGTGCTTGGTAGAAACCCCTAGTGCCAGGGATTCTCATACCTAGGAGTGATGTCCCACACTGGGAGGAAGGTAATGCAGTTATATGCTCTTTGGCTTAGAAAGAGACCACATTTGAGCAACAATGAGGATCTCAGGAGGCAACTCTTAGGCACCTAACAACACCCGGCTAAGTTTCAATTTCAAGAGCAAAGGCTTACAAGCATAGTCATCAATATCAAGGGCCCATCATCAATGGGCCATCCTCCTTCACCAGTCATTGCCTCTGCACTTGGGGGACGGTCGCTGCTCCATTAGAAATCTTGACACAGCTCTCCATGATGAGAATTCAATATTCTCTTAGTTATTGTGTGAGTCTCCACCACCTGTGACAATGCCCCATGAACATTTAAACAATTTTATATACCTTATATGTATGCCCAGGTGAACTTCTTCCCATGTATACCCCACCACTGACACCCCACACCAATGATCCTCCCCTGCCCCAGTTGTAACCATTTTGTGATCTAAAGCTTATTCAAAAATGAAGCCAATAAAATAACAAAATAAAATTAATAGGAAAATGAAATAATAATAGTAGGTTTAAATATAAGAAATAAAATACATAAAAATTTAAAGAAAACTAAAACTGAAATAAAATTTAAAAATTGGGATATTAAAAAATAATGAAAAATATTAAATTTTTTGACATTTTGCCTTTCATCACAGTAATAACTATTGTCTTGTATGTACAGTGACATTTTCTTCCATTTATTCCCCAGTGCCTTACTTTTTTTTTCATTTTGTTTTCAGAGAAGTTTTAGGTCACAGGAAAGTCACATACAGAATACAGGGGACTCCCATATATCCAACATCCTCCCTCTTTTCTCCATTCCCATATTAATACCTTTTTATATGTGGATTGTATATTTGTTACAACTGATATATAAATAGTGAAATATAGCTATTAACCTTGGTCAATGGTTTACATTATGGTTTACATTTTAGACTGTATACTTTTATAAATTTTGATGAGATTTAACATGGCCTGTGTCCATCATTACAAGATCATGTAGAACGCATCTATTGCCCACTTAATACCCCCTATTCCATCTATGCTATTCCTCCCTCCCCCTGCCCTTGGGGCCCACAGTGACCACATGACTTCACTCCTCGGATGACAAGATTCATAATTACCTCCATTAACACTGAGGTCTTGACACACTGGTTCATCCTCCCCTATTAGGAACTGTCCATGCTCTCAAAAGACTACCAACCCCTCTGTGTGAGAACATATCAGTTCTCCCCAGGATGGAGTCCAGCTCCTTCCCATTGATTCAACACATTATGACAAAATAATTGCTCGCACACTCCATAGAAGCCTGCCCCAGGTGTGCCATATCCAGAAAGTACCCCCTCCATCCAACACCCTAAACCAGTAACCCTTCCTTTTCTTCTTAATGCTAAATTACATTTCCCAGGTTCTTTTAAGTTAATTATGTTTGTCCATGTGACTGTGTAATAGCTAATAGGATGTGAATGGAAGCAATGTATGCTACTTCAAGACTCCTTCACCCAGTTCTCCTTCTACTCCCATTTTGACTTGCTAAAATAAGGGCTTTCCCCATTGGTGTCCTTGGAAGCCACTACCAAAGAAAAAATTGATGATGTGGAAGAGGGTAACATCAACCACCTGTACATCCTTCATTAGTGTGGCACATTCATTTCAATTGATAAACTCATGCTGGGGCATTGCCATTGAGCATGGACCATAGTTCACATTGTAGTTTACACTCTCTCCCATACAATACTGCAGGCTGTGGTAAACTATATAATAGCCTATATCTGTCATTGCAATGGCATTCAGGACAATTTCCAAGTCCTGGAAAAGCCCCGGCATTACATGTGTCTCTCCTTTCATTTCTAATTTAGTTTTTGCTTTCAAAACTAGTTTTTGTTCATTATCAGTCTGTTAATTTTTTATCTTTTCAACAAACCAATTTTTGCTTTCATTGAGTCTATCAGTTTTTTAAAAAATTTCTCTATTTCATTTATCTCCAATTTAATTTTCTATTCACTTTATATTTAATTTTTCTTCTTTTTCTAGTTCTTCAAGATGTGACATTAGTTCTCTAATGTGAGATCTTTCTTCTTTTTCAGTATAAACATTTTGAGATATAAATTTTCCCCTCAGCACTGCTTTTGCTGTATCCCATAATTTTAGGTATATTATACTTTTCTTTTAATTCCTGTCAAAATATTTCTTAAATTCCCTCATGATTTCTTATTTGGCCCATTAGTTAAGTGTCTTGTTAATTTTTCATATTTGTGAGTTTCAAATTTTCATTCTGTTATCGATTTCTAGCTTCATTCCATTGTGCTCTGAGAAGATACATTTTATAATTTCAATATTTTTCAATTTGTTGAGACTTAGGTGCGACCTAACAGATTGTTTATCCTAGAGAATGATTCTGTGTACTATGGAAGAATGTGCATTCTGCTGTTTTGTGGTGAAGTGCTTTATATATGTCTTCTGGGATTAGTTAGCTTATAATATCATTTAAATCTTCTATTTCCTTAGAGATCTATGTTCTATCCATTATTGAAAGTGGTTTTACTGATGTCTCTTAATATTTATGTAAAACTCTCTATTTTCCCTTTTTAATCTCTTAATATTAGCTTCATATATTCACAAGCTCTGTTAGGTGTATGTTTTGGTTTCCTGGCTATTAAAATAAATATTTTACAATGGGTTGGCTTAACAACAGCAATTTAATCTGTTCAGTGTAAGAGGCTATAAGGCTTACTTTCTCCTAGCAGAAGTTTCTTCTGGCTGGTTCAAAACCTTTGGGGTTCCTTGGCTTTTATGTCACATGACAAGCACAAAGCAGTATTTTCTCATTTCTCTTCTAGGATCTACTGACTGCCAGGCTCTTGTGGATCCCCATGGTTTCTTCTTCCCTTTCCAATTTCCTTTGCAGATAAAGACTTTATCATATTGGATTAAAGCTCACTCTCATTCAGTTTTGACATACGTTAACTAATAACATCTTCAAATATCCTATTTACAAATAACTTCACACCCCAGGACAAGGGGTTGGTACCTAAATATGCTTTTTTTTTGTGGGGCATATGTTTCAATCCCCAATTCTGTATATGGATTTATAAGTGGTATATTTTCTTATTGAAGTGACCTCATTCTCAGTATATCATATCCTCTTTGCCTGTGGATACTATTTTTTAAATAAAACTGTATTGAAGTATATCATTCATACATGAACATACATAAATAATAAATGCATAGTAAAAGTTATGAATTTACAAAACAAGCATGCATATCATCATATAGGGTTCACATACACCACTCCACCACCACCACCTTGCATTGTTGTGAAACATTTTTTACAAACTATGATAAAGTATCATCAAAATATTCCTACTAACTATAGCCTGTAACTTATATTTGGTGTATTTTTCACACAACCCACCCAATTACTAACACTCTGTATTACTAATTTCATATGTTTTTGTTCAATGGAGAATATTCTCATATTTGTCCTGTTAACCACATTCCAACATCCACTACTGAGTCCCTGTATTATAAAGTCCCATGCTTTGCACAATCCCTTCAAAGTGTACATTCAGTGGCTCTCACTTCCATCACAGAGTTGTGCTGTCATTGCCTCAGTCAATTTTAGAACATTTTCACTACTCCAAAAGGAAAAATCCCATAACCCCTTATACTCCCTGCTGTTGTCTCTTAGAATTGATATATCTTCTTGACATTGCTGCAAAATTTTATAATATTGCTGTTAACTGTGGTCCATGAGTTACATGAGTAGCAATTTTCTTCTGTATCAACATATTCTTAATAATTTTTAAAGAAGAGCATTGATCATATCTTCCTCTACCACCTAAATCACTGTTATACATTCCCTAGATTATTCTCTAGTTTCCTTTCCAATGACATTTATATCCACAGACTAACTATTTAGTCACAATATCATTTGTAAATCAGCCAAGTTACTTATACTTACTATAATGTGTTACTCTCAACTCTTTTCATTCCTACACTTACACAATTAACCTTATGAAAAATGCTATGTACATTACGCTTCAGCTCCCATTCTCAAACCACATTCTATTTCCTGTAACCTATACTCTAGAAGTTACATCTGTGAGTTTACTCATTATAATTAGTTCATATTAGTAAGACAATACAATATTTGTCCTTTTGTGTCTAGCTTATATCATTCAATATAATGTCCTCAAGTTTCATCCATGTTGTCATATGCATCCAGATTCCATGTCTTCTTACATAGCAATCCACTGTATGTATTTCCCAAATTTTATTTATCCATTCATGTGTTGATGGACACTTGGGTTAGTTCCATAATTTAGCCATTGTGAATAATGTAGCTATGAATATTGGTGTGCAAATGTCACTTCGCAACCCTGCTTTCAGTTCTTCTGAATATATTCCTAGTAACAGGATTCTTGGACCACACAGCAGTTCTCTATTCAGCTTCTTGAGGTACTGACAACTTGCTTCCACAGAGTCTGCATCATTCTACATTCCCACTAAGAGTGAAGGACATTTCTATTTCTCAAAATCATTTCAAGAACTTGCAGGTTTCTGTTTTTTGAATAATGGAAATTCTATAAAGTGTGAAACTGTATCTCATTGTAGTTTTGATATGCATTTCCCAAATTGCTAGTGATAGTGAACATTTTTTCACGTGCTTTTTGCCCATTTTTATTTTCTTTTTGGAGAAATGTCTTTTCAAGTTTTTTCCCTGTTTTTAAAATTGGGTTGTTTGTCATTTTATAGTTGAGTTGTTAGATTTCTTTATAGAAAATGTATATCAAACCATTATTGGATATGTGGTTTCCAAATATTTTCTCTCATTGAATAGGCTGCCTTTTTAATTTCTTGACAAATTGTTCTAAAGAACAAAAGTGTTTAATTTTGAGGTGGTCCCATTTATCTATTTTTTTATTTCATTGCTTATGCTTTGGGTATAAAGTTTAAGAAATTACTACCCACCACAGGATCTTGAAGATGGTTTCCCTACACTTTCTTCTAGGAGTTTTATGATTGTAGCTTTTATATTTATGTCTTTGTTCGATTTTGAATTAATTTTTGTATAAGGTGTGAGATAGGGATAATCTTTCTTTCTTTCTTTTGGATATGGATATCCAGTTTTCCCAGCACCAATTGTTGAATAGTCTGTTCTGGTTCAGCTGGGTGGGCTTCAAAACCTTGTCAAAAATCACTCACTGCAAAAGTGGATGTAGCTCAAGTGTTTGAGTGCCTGGTTCCTATTTACAAAGTCCTGGGTTCAATCTCAACCCCAGAACCTAAAAAAAAAAAAAAAAAAACAAGAACAAAAACCCTTTCCACTGTAGATGTGAGGGTCTATTTCTGTATTCTCAATTTCATTCCATTGGTCAATATGTGTATCTATGTGCCAGTATTATGCTGTTTTACCACTATAGCTCAATAATACACTTTAAAGTCAGGAAGTGAGAGTCTCCCAACTTCATTCTTTTTTAAAAAGCTATTTTTGGCTATTCTGGGCTGTTTGCCCTTCCAAATACATTTGATAATTGGCTTTTCCTTTTCTGCAAAAAAGTTGGGAATTTTATTGGGATTGATATATTAACGATACTTAGTCTTCCAATCCATGAACACTGAATTACCTTCCAGTTATTTAGGTTTTCTTTGATTTTAGTTTTATCAATATGTTGCAGTTTTCTAAATACAGGTCTTTTATGTACTTTACTAAATTTATTCCTAAATATTTTATTCTTTTAGCAGCTATTATAATTGGATTTTTTTTAAACTTCCTCCTGAGATTGGACATCAATAGTGTATAGAAATGTTACCAATTTTTGCATATCAATCTTGTACACTGCCACTTTGTAGAACTTATCTATTAGTTCTAGTAGCTTTCTTGTAGATTTTTGGAATGTCCTAGGCATAGAGTCATATCAGCAAATATTGAAAGTTTTACATCTTCCTTTCTTGTTTGGGAGTTTTTGTTTAATTATCTAGCCTAATTTTTCTATCTAGAACCCTAGCACAAATTTGAATAACAGTGAAGACAGTGGGCATCTATGTTTTGTTTTGGGTCTCAGTGTGAAAGTTTTCAGTCTTTTCACAGTTCAGTACAATGCAAGCTATGCATTTTACATACATGCATAAAGATTCCTCCTATTCCAATTTTTTTGAGTGCGTTTATCAGGAAAGGATGCTGTATTTTTCTGTCAAATGCTGTTTCTGCATCAATCAAGAGGATAATGTAATTATTATTCTTCAATTTATTAATGTGGCTTATTAATTGTTTTTCTCGTGTTGAAAAATCCTTGCATACCTAGGATGAAATCCACTTGATCATGGTATATAATTTTTGTAATATGCTTTTGGATTTGGTTTGCCAGTGTTTTCCTGAGGATTTTGCACCTATGTTTATTAGAAAAATTGGGCTTTAATTTTCTTTTTTTATAGAACCTTTATCTGGTTTTGGTATTAGAGTGATGTTGGCTTCAAAGAATGATTTTGGTAGCATTCTGTCCTGTTCAAATTTTTGGAGAATTTGAACAAAACTGGTATCAGATCATCTTTGAATGATTGGTAGAATTCACCATGAAGCCATCTGGTCCTGAGCTTTTCATCTTTGGGAAGTTTTTGAAGACTCTTTAATCTTTTATGATTGAGGCCTTCTATTTCTTCTAGAGTCATTCATGTGTTTCTAGGAATTTGTCTGTTTCATTTATGTTTCCAAGTCTTTTGGTACAATGTTCATAGTGTCCTTTTATGATCTCTCTTATTTCTAAGGGGTCACTGGTAATGTCCCATATCTCATTTCTGATATTATTTATTTGTATCTTCTCTCTTTCCTTTCTAGCCAATCTAAGGCTTTGTCAATGTTGTAGCTCATCTCAAAAATCAACTTTTGATTTTATTGATTCTATTTTTTTTTTCTCAATTTCATTTCTTTCTGCTCGGACCTTTAATTTTTCTTTCCTGTAGTTTGGTGTGGGATTAGTTTGTTTTTCCTTTTCTGGTTTCTCCAGGTGTGCACTTATGTCTTTGATTTTAGTTTCTTTTTTTTTTTTTTAATGTAAACATTGAGGGCTATAAATTTCACTCTTGACACTGCCTTTTCTGTATCACATATATTTCAATATCTTTTGTTCTAGTTTTCATTTGTCTCAAGATATTTATTAATATCTCTTGCAATTTCTTCTTTGAACCACTGATTATTTAGGAGTGTGCTGTTTAATCTCCACACATTTGTGAATTTTCCCTTTTTTCCATCTGTTATTGATTTCAGCTTCATTCCATCATGATCAGAGAAAATGTTTTGTATAATTACAAAGTTTTTAAAATTTATTGAACCCAGTCTTGTGATCCAACATATGGTCTATCCAGCAGAAGGATACATGAGTACTTGAAAAGAAGGTATAGCTTGCTCTTTTGCAGTGTAATGCTCTATAAATGTCTCTTAATTCTAATTCATTTATCATTGAACTATATATTATTCAATTTCTCCATTTCCTTAGTTATTCTCTGTACAGGTGTTCTATCCAATACTAAAAGCAGTGTAATGAAATCACCAGCTGTTATTATGGAGACATTTATTTCTCCCTTCAGTTTTGCCAGTGTGTACTTTACTCATCTATTTTATTCTTTGGTCTTCTGTTGTCATTTCCTAATATTGTCTGCCATTTTATCCTTATTTTACCCTTCTTAATAATCTTCATTTCTACATTCTTCTCTAAGTCTCTTGCCATTGCTTTTTCTTTCAGGCTGTAGCATTCCCTACAGTATCTCCTATGGTTCTTGTCTTTTGGTACTATACGCTCTCAGTTTTTGTTTGTCTGTGAAGACTTTAAGCTCACTTTCAGTTTTGAAGGACAATTTGACAGATTTTCTGGCAGTTTTTCTCTTCCAGTAGCTTAAAAATATTATACTCCTTTGTTCTCTTCTCCATGGTGTCTGATGAGAGATTGTCAGTTAGTCTTACTGAGATTCCCTTTTGTGTGATGCATTGCTTTTCTCTTGCTGCTGTCAGATTCATCTCTTTATCTCTGATATTTGTCATTCTTGAAAGAAAATGTCTCATAGTAGGTGTATTCATATTTTTTTTCTGTTTGGGGTGTGTTATCCTCCTTGGATATTGATATTTATTTTTCATAAGAGTAGGAAAGTTTGGCTCATTATTTCCTTAAGTATTCTTTCTACCCTTTTTATGTTCTCTTCTCATTCTGGGACACTGATAATGCATATGTTTTTGTATTTTGCATTATCACTCAATTCTCTGAGACTCTGTTGCATTTTTTTCCATTCTTTTCTCATTCTGTTATCCTGTCTTTTCAAATTCAGATGCTCTGTCTTTGGCTTCACTAATTCTGTTATCCATCATTTCAAATCTGCAGTTACATGCCTCTAATGTATTTTTAATCTCATCTATTGTGTCTTTCAGTCCCATAAGTTCTGTTACTTTCCTTTGCAGGCTTTCAATTTGTTCTTTATGCTTACACAGTTTGTTCTTAATATCCTTTATGTCTTTACTTATATTTTCCTTCAACTCCCTAAATTGATTTAGGAATTTTGTGTGACTATTATTGATTAGTTTTCTTAAATCCTGTGTCTCATCAGTATATTTGGCTTGTTCCATTGATTCTGCCATTTCTTCCTATTTCTTTATATGGCTTGTAATTTTTCTTGATGTCTAGGCATCTGAATATGTTGTTAAATTTATTATGATGGTCAATTTCTCTTTCTTTTCTAGTATTATTTTTTTTCATGGCTCTTCTCTGATTTTTGGCTCAACTTATTCTGAGTTTTTATAATTGCCCAGCTTACGTTATTTAAATTGAACCAGAAACTTACTAATGGGGCATAGATGCTTTCCCAGGAATTCAGGGAAAAAATGACCTAAAAGTAGTTTTTCCATTTGCAGGTTCCTGGCTGGCCAGCAGATGGTACTTGTAAGAGAATCTTTCCATGGAGGTGACTCATTCAACCCCAACTTTCCAATGATTCTGGTCTGGCCAGATTCAAAGCAGACTCTGCCAAATTCACTGAAAAGAAACCAATCTCCCTCCTCCACCACACCTTCCCTCTCTATTCTCCTCTCAGTCAGCTTCAGTGAGCCATGGGTTTTATCCAGGTTGCTTGAGTTGAGAGTGTGGGCTGAATGCCATTCCAGATGTAGAGCTTAGTAATTTACAGTTGTCATTTCAGCTTCTATATCTCTCTGATCCTCACCCTCATGGGAGGTGCACATCACTCTCCTGGTCTGTCATCCCCTAAAACAGATTCCTCAGACAGATTTTTACCCTCCCTGCATTGTTTTTATGAGAGAGTTGAATCCTGTCTACCTACTCTGATTCCATCTTTCCAGAAGTCTGTTGTCATAGTTTTTTACTTAAAGTCTATATAATCGATATCAATATAGTTACCCCAGCTGTTTTACTACATATAAGAAATATTTTGAATCCCTTTTCTTTTATTTCATTCATTTTATGAATTTAAGTTGAGTCACTTGTAAACAGCAAAGAGTACTTTTAAATCAATGCTGCCATTATCTTCCTTTTAACTGGAGAGCTTAGTCTATTTCCTTTTTAAAGTAACTACTAATTATACAGGAATTTCTTTTTCCATCTTGTTATTTGTTTTTTGTAAGACTTAGTATTTTTTGTCCCACAATTCTTCCATTACTTACTACTTTCATAAATATTTATTTTTTAAGTCTCTTCTCATTTCCTTCTGTATATATATATATCAGATATTCAGTTTGCAGTTAAAAGCATATGCAATTAATAGAATCTATTAGATGTAAAAAGTGAAGTGACATATCCAAAATCCAATACAATAGAATCAGAATTTATAATTACCCATGTAGTTACATTTATTGGATATATTTATTATTTCATGTGACTTCCATCTACTGTCAAGTGTCCTGTCTTTTCAATCTGAAAAACTCCCTTTAGCATTGCTTGTAGGGTAAGTATAGTGGTAATGAAATCCTGGTACTTTTATTTATCTGTGAATTACTAAATCTTTTTCTCATTTTTGAAAGCTAATCTCATTAGATATAAAATTCTTACATGTTAATTATTTTCTTTCGCCGTGTTTAATATTTCATGCTTCTTCCTTCTTGCTTCTATGTTTTCTGATAAGAAATCAGCACTTAAATTTATGGGAATCATTTACATAACATATTGGTTTTCTCCTTTCAGATTTCAGAACTCTCATTTGTCATTGGTATTCAACAGATTGAACTACTATATAGTATATAGTATACTACTTGATTGTGTCCTACTCATCTTTCAGGTTCTGTTAATTTTTCTTCATTCCTTTTTCTTTCTGTTCCCCAGCCTGGATAATTTTAATTGTCTTACATTTGAGTTTAGTGTTTTTTCTTTTGCCCACTCCAATCTGCTAAAGAAATATGATACAAATCTTTTTGTTTCATAACTGTGGTCCTCAACTACAGTTTCTATTTGATTCTTTCTTATAATTTCTGCTTATAGAGATACTCATTTTGCTCATTTTTTCATTTCTTTCATATAATTTAGTTATTTCTGGATGTTTTCATTTAGCTCCTTACCATATTCTAATTTTTTTTTTAAGTCGTTCACTAGCATGTCCAAAGTCTGCTTTCCTTTATTGATGATTTCTGATATTTTATCTTGCTCCTTTGTCAGTACAATCATTTTGTATTTTTTGTTTGTTTTGTAACTTTTTGTTAAAACTGTACATGTTAATATTTTAATATGTCAACTATGGATCTTATTTCATGATCTGTCTTTTTCTTAAGTTTGTACCCAAGTAATGTTATGGTAGAGATTTCCTTTAGTGCTAGTAGCTAACAAAAGCAAAACAAAACAAAATGAAATGAAACAAAACAAAAAACTCACGCCTCAATTTTTGCAAATTGGCTCTGTGTTGCCTGGTTCTCTCCTTCATGGTTTGGCCCTCCTGCCAAGATCAAACAGAAGCAAAAGCACAGGGTTTTCTGGGTATTTTCTGAATATGTGTTTTGTCCTGGGCCTGTGTTGTAGACTCAGGAATTCAACCATTTACAAAGATCCAAATGCCTCCTCTACTTGTGGAATAGACCACCACCCTTCTGGGCTACTTTATTGTTTACTTTGAAGCCAGTAATTCTTTGACACAGGTTGTCTCAATATAAATGTTTCTTACACTGCTTTAGGTGTTCACAAGCTGCTTCTGCCTTCAGGGCAAGTTCTGGGAAGGGGATTTAGAGATGAGTGTCCTGGTTCAGTCCTCCAGGCTGCCATCAAAACGATTGCCACTGACATACAGGCACTCCAGTAGTCACATAGGAATTACTTTTCTCACAGTGAAACAGGCAAGGGACTTGCTTTGATGGTGCAAGACAGCACTGTGATGGGAAGAGGATGGAGAAGAGGCCAACCAGGGTGCCTTGCCCTCTTTTATCACTTTAAAGTTGTGTTTTGTTGATTTTGAACTTACCTCATTACTGCAACTCTTTAACTGTTTTCTGTAAGTCTAAGGAAGATGGCTTTGGGAGTGCTAGTTGTTCAAAGATTCTATGGGGAAATGGAAGTCTTGAGGATCTTACACTGCCATCTTAGTCAGTGAGAGTTCTAGATAATTGATTTCAGATCTCATTACTTTTCTAATATATGCATTCAATTTTATAAAAGTCATTCCACACACTGCCTTTGCTGCATCCTACAAATTTTGATAAGTTAAATGTTCATTTTAATTTACTTCAAAATATTTTTAAATTTCTCTTAAGACTTTTTCCCTATAAGAATATAATGAAACTTTCTCAATGATGAAATTATACTTAAATAATTTAAAATTCTCTTAGAATGGACCATTTTAAAAATTTCTTACCTGTTACTTATTTTTTAATTTCCATTTTTATTTAATATTTCTAAATATTAAAAAGGTCAAGATTCTTATGCCAATTATCTCAAATGACTCCATGCAAAGCAATTCAAAGTTTGTACAACAATCATTTCCCCCGTTCAGTGTTGCTGTTTTATACAATAGTGTGAGCAATAAAAAACCGAATGGCATGTACTTGGTTGGAAAATATCATTTGTTTACCATACAGGCAGGAAAGTTTCTACCTCAAGTCTGCAAGTCTTTACAATAACTAGTGCTTTTTTGTTTTTTTATTTGGAAGGCACAATTTAGCTACCCAATTTTATCTAAATACCACACAAAGCACAAATGACAGTTCCCAAACTACAAATTTTGGAAGGTTGAGATAGTAGACATTATTTTCTGTACTAGATTCAACTGTTTAGCTTGATGATGTTGGCTTTTCTCTTAAGAGAAATAAATTCCATAGGGTCTCTCTTCTAATTTTGCTATACAGGGTTCCAGAAGAACCCTCCATGAATTTAAAATGTGACAACTGTAAAGTGTTCTGTTGCATTATACAAAGAGAAGATCTGGGAACTTTGCTAGACTAAAGATAGCTGTTTGCTAAATGGCACTGAAAAAATTCCTGACCCCAGTGCACTACTTAGTCCAAATGTTTCTGACCAAATAAAATTACACAATATTTATAGGCTAACTTTTTAAGAGATAGTTGATATCAATACTGTACATATTTTACAGGTCAAATACATAGTTCAAAATTTTATAAAATAAGATCATGCTTTATTACCTCTAAGAATATGATATACAAGAGAAATCCCCCCAAATACTTATGATAGCATTTGAAGTGGAAGCAGTCTTATTTAAAAAGCTATCCAGTTTCTCTGCTGTGTCAAATGTATAATTTAAAGAAATTTAAGAGTTCACTGGAAAAAAATCTTAGCACATTGAAGACTGCTGCCATGTAAGCTACCTGATATAGGTTTTTCCCCTATAACTTAAGAGTAATTTAACACAAAGTGTAACTACAGAGTCATTGATTTTCAGGGAAGTATTGTTAACAAAATGAATTGAATAACTACTTTTTATCATCATGGAATTCTTTTATAGATTGTCAATAGGTACTGTTTATTATATAACTAACCTGGGCCACTGTAATACACATTCAACTAAGAATTATTTTGTCTTATATTTGCCTTATACTCACTTAAAATCAAGAATCCCATCGAAAACACATAAGTACCTTTTCTGAAACTCCTGCATTTCCCCCAAGTCAGAAATGAGATGAGAAGAAAAAGCTTTAGGAAGGTGATTGGGGGAAGTAAAAGATCATTGTATATTAAACTTAATTTAAGCTATTTGTAAATATTGTAACTGTGTACATAAATTAGAATACAGAGCATTTTCCCACAAATTAACCTTTAAAAAATATAACTGCTGCTAAAAAGTAGAGTACAGTTACACTTAAGGCAAGTTGGTACCATATTTTATAAATGACATCTTGTGCTGTAAAGGCAACAGAACTAAATATAAACTTTATTTCACAAATTAATGATGTCAAGGGAATGAATATAGTAGAAAATAACCAAAGACTTAATTTCATTCTAAATTATGTAATGTGATCAAATATGACCATGCAGAACTTTATATGTATATATATATATATTTGTACAGAGACTACATATTCTGTGTTTTTAAATATATATATATAAAAAGCATTTCCTTTGCTTTTATGCCCATTTTTTGAATGTCCCAATCTGCTAATTATATTCTATTTTGTTTTGTTTTTTGTTCGATTATATGATTTTTGTCATTCTCTCTTTTTTTTTCCCCCTGAGTTTCCTTATGTTTGTCTCTTACATGTAAGCTTATCATACTTGTTTCTTTTTCCTAGTAAGTGTATTTGATTATTTTATGGACTACATGTTCATGGAGGATTTGGATCACAGAAGGGTTGCAATGGGTACTGCAGGGGATTATTGGTGGGGAGTGTCTGGGAGGGGGATTTCATGGGAATTAGTTCATCTGAATATACATGAAAGATATACAAAATCGTTCAAAAGATCAAAAGATGGGGCATGGTCACAATGGGTGGATAATCACACAATAAATGAGGGAATCTGAATTCCTAGCCTGGAGAGCTCTGCCACACTCTCCAAGGGAGCAGCAATAGTCCTCTGAGTGCAGGGACAGTGTCTGTCAAAAGAGGATGACCCATGATGTGTTTTTTTATTGATGACTACCCTTGTGATTCTTTGCTCCTGTAACTGAGACTTAGCCTGCAGTTGTGGGGTGCCTAATGATTGCCACCTGGGAGCCTCCTTGTTGCTCAAATGTGGCCTCTCTCTAAGACAAACTCACCATATGATTGCATTACCTTCCCCCCAATGTGGTACATGACTCCCGGGGATAAGCTTCCCTGGCAATGAGGAATTAATACCAAGTGCCAACTGGCAACACATCTGGAAAAAGACCTTAAATTAAAGGGGTGAAAGGTAAAGACAAATGAGTTCAAGTGGCTAAGAGACTTCAAAGAGAGTCAGGAGGTCATCTGAGAGGTAACTCTTACGCACACCTCAGTAGGAGCTCATAGAACATCTAAGCGCCTATCACCCCACACAGAGGGGTTCCTGAGAGCTCTGGAGACACCCAGGTCCTATATAAGTGGGGATAGACCCAGAGACTGATGCCTTATCAGTGGGCTCTATTTTGGAATCTGTGCTCCTGAGAGTGACAGAATTGGACTCAAATAAGTCCTCCCTGCATATGGTTCATCACTCCCTTCTATTCAAACCTATATGTGATGCTGAAGTTTTTAGGTATACTTCCAGAGACTGGAGCCTCTGGCCTACCTATGTTCCAGGTGTGCATGGAATCTCGGTGGAGCTGCAACTCCTACCCTACAGCTCAATGGACTCATCCAAGTCATCTGGTGAGGAGACAGAGATGGGCAATGGCCATCCCAGGGAATGGAGAGGGCCTGCATCTGCAGGCAGGATCATCCCACCCACCATATCCATGGGATATAAGCCCTCTCTCAATTGGAGGTGGAGTGGACACCACCATTCCAGTCCCCTCAGGATTAGGGGAAGAACTATGGACTAGAGTGGACTTGATGGTATTCTCTTGTTCACATATGGTGATTATAGCAATGGAAGAAATTATAACAATGAGGTGGAACCAGTGGCCACTTGACACTTTTGGGGCAGGGAGGGGATGAGCAGTTGAAATACAGGGGTTTCTTTGGGATTTGGAGGTTGTCCTGAGTACCGTTGTAGCAATGGATGTAGGCCATTTTAAATCAGCACACACCACTCAGAACTGTGTGGGAGAGAGTGTGGTCTATGGTGTGAACTGTGGTCTATGGTTGGTGGCAAGGCCCCAGTATGTGTAAGTCCATTGAGGGTGGTGGGCCACACTTGTGGGAGATGTTTGTGTGGGATGTGTTGGGAGGTGTGGGAGGTGGGCAACATGGGAATCACAGTGGGTTCTGTGTAATATTTTGGGTAATCTAAGCACCTCTTAAAATATATTTATATATATATGTAAATAACATTTTTGTAAGCAAATGCACATATATGCATATATATTTATATATCTATTTGCAAATGTTTTTATGCATTGTGAAAATTTTGATTTTTACCCACAATAAAAAAAAAAATACAGTGGAAAACTAAATTGTGTATCTGCATGCAATTCCCTGGGGAACTTTTCGGTTGTATATGTGTTATTAAAATAAAAATTTTAAAAAATAAATAAAAATGGAAACATTTAAAATTCCACAATTGGCACCTTCTATCAGAACTGGCTTTTAAAAATCAATTTTATTGATACTTATTAATGAACACACAACTATGTAATTATACCAAATACCATTGATTGTACACTTTGGATGAATTGTATGTTTGTCACTTATTTGATGTCTAAAATCATGCTAAAAGAAACTGAGCTTGGCTTTGTGAATCAAGGGATTTGATGATAAGAAAAGAAACTTGCTAAAAAAAATACTCTATTTTTAATGGCCATCCAGAGATTCCAGATATGCTGCCACATTGAACCAAACTAAGATAGAAGATATGTTCTCATTTCATAGCCTCATAGGATGCCAGATAATTCCTCATCCCTTATGAAATATTTCATGGAGGTTCTCTCTATTCTGCAATCTCTTTTTCCCAGTGTAAATAATGTCTCAAGATTGTGCAAAACATGAATCCTTCATCATATTCTTAAAGCAGTAAGTAGACATTGAGTGAAAACTGACCACATAGCTTATCTTACAGTTACATTGTATCATCTTTATATGGATTCCTGCTTTTGTGGACTAGATTATATATAATATTTCTAGCAAAAACCATGAACTACAGACAACTCAAACATACTTGGGTAATTCACTATATATTTATTTTATCTATTTCCATCACAATCTTACTGACAGCACATTTTATTAAAAAATATTCTAACATATGAGATATAAATAAGATAAATGAATGACACTGAAGATTATTTTTCAAAACCACAGCTGCTAATAACATTTTTAAATTTTTCAATGTACCTTTCGGCCAATTTTCACTATTCAATATAACTGATATTACAATGGTTTAGTATATCCAATTTGCAATGTTTGCTGACAAGGCAAAAACAATAAGCTCTGCCAAATTAAAATTTTCAATTCAAGCTGGAGTTCATTAAACATAAGCATTTCCTGGGTATACAGTTGCAGAAAATTAAGGGAGGCAGTCTATTCATGCTGAAAGAAAAAATTTAATGCAGAACATCAAAAATAAGCAAAAATAATTAATGAAGGAAATGCAACTTTTCTAAATAACATAAAGAAATAAAATGTTTTATGATCAAACTAATGTTTAAAATATTATTTACTCTTCAGTGGTAAAATTAAATACTATACATATTTATTCTCATAAAATTATTTCACAATATATTTATGAAATAAGACACAATAAAAAACAGATAATATAATTCAAAATAATAAACGAAATTATTAATATTCTGTGCATGTCAAGCCATGGTTTGGTAAATTTTATATTTTTGTGATCATACTGATATATTCTTTATCCAAATTCATTTCGTTTCCTTTTCAGGGTCTCAACTTATTTCTTAATTTTATACACATACTGAGATATATGGAAATCCACAACAACTCAGAATTCTTTCTTTTGGGGCTTTCTTATGACCAGCACATACAAATATTTCAGTTATGCTTCCATCATATTAGGAAATCTTGTGATCCTTGTCTCCATTAGCTGCATCTCCCTTTTTAACCAATCCATGTACTATTTCCTGAGCCATTTATCCTGTACGGACATCTGCTACACCTCTGGTATTACATCCAAACTGATCAGTGACTTGTTAGTAGGGACAAAAACAATCTCCTATGGAAATTACATGTTGCAGGTCTTTACCATGCACTACTTTGGAGGTATTGAGATATTCATTATTGTTGCCATGGCCTTCAATCACTATGTTGCCATCTGCAAACCTCTGCACTACATGATTATCATGAACAGAACAAGATTCAACCTTCTAATCCTAGCTGCTTGGGCTGGTGGATCTCTCCATTCCTTTCCTCAATTTTATACCGTAATCCAGTTGCCCTTTTGTAGTCCTAATGAAATTGGTCACTATTTTGTGATATCTTCCCTTTGCTAAAATTGCCTCTACTGATACCTACATCACAGGTGCCCTTCTGGTTACAGATTCAGGTATAGTCACCTTAGTAAACTTTGCTGTGTTATTTATTTCTTATGTCATTATACTATTCACTTTAAGAAATCATTCAGCTGAGGGAAGATACAAAGCTCTCTCTACCTGTGGGTCTCATATCACTGCAGTAGTCATATTCGTTGGTCCTTCAATTTTTGTCTACCTTAGACCACCAACTACTATTCCCTGAAGATAAAATATCTGCACTATTTTATACTATCATAGCTCCTATGTTCAAATCCCTAATACATACTTTGGGAAATACAGAGATGAAAATGTCATGAGAAAGGATTGCTGCTGAATATTATTTTCAAAGGAAGTATGCAATCAATGTGTAATTGAAAAACTAGATACTAGCTTATAGATTAATATTCACATTGCAATCATGTATGCTATGGGTTAGGGTAATAGGATTTACAGTTTAATTAATCAGTTACTAATTTTACCATGTAAAAATTTTTGGACACAATTTGTTTTGTAGGGTATTGAGTAGAGTAGGTAGTATTATCTGAAAAAAAATATTGGCCAAAGATATGAAAGCAATACTTTCTTAGTGAATTTTATTGAAAAAAAAATTAATGATAATTGTATTTACAAAAGCAAGTCTGTCGGTAAGACACATAGTCACAAATATTGCATTGTAATGGAGAAGTTAAATTACGTAATTTAAGTAGTCATTTTAATTTTGATAAGTATTTACCTTTATATCCTTTAATGGACCTCAAAATCAATTGTGTAATATAAAAACTGGAATAGTTGACTCTTAGTTAACATGGTTTCTGGGGTCAACTTTTTTGACTTTCTGTTAAAAAAATAATTATTAATGAAGACAAGCAAAACTCCAATAATGCAGAAGCCTGATTACACAGTTCCTGGTATTTAGCTTATTTACCAAATTTTAAAATCATTTCCCATAAACCTTAAGGAAATGATTTATATGATGCAAGTTTTGACCACCTCCTACCTTGTTAAAATTGGTAGCCAATGTCTAGTCATTGGATCTGGAACCAAAGTTCTTTCATATAAATAAGAGAAAAAATCAGCAAAATACAAAAAAATGACTTGGTCAAAATACAAATATACACACACACAAGCAAAAACATTGACTCACAATAAATATAGCATAACATCTAGTAAATATCAAAAGACACTTCTGAGAAAGATTTCCTAGAAATGCAAAACAAAATTTGTTAATATCACTCTTAGGAAGCAAAGCACATATCATAAGGGAAAATGGCCTATTAACATGATTATCTGAGAAGGAAAATAATGAAAATCCATTTTTTAATTAATGTAATTATATTTCTCCATATTTAATTTCTCCATAACAAGACAATTTGGCAAAGTCTGAAAATTTATCAAAGCCTTCCCATTTGATAAATTTATGGTGCAAACAATATGTGCTTTTTTCAAAAATTATATTTTCAAACAAGTATTCAAATATAATATCTCTTCTTCATTTTATTTGACTGTGTATGTTGTTCTCACATATGGGGAACATTTCCTGTATCAATAACAATTATGCATTAATAATAGAATTAGTAACATCTGAAAGGCCAGACCATTTAGCATATATCCCCAAGTGTAAATCAGGGAGGAAATGAAATCCAGCAAACTATCAGCCTCTTAAGATATCATTTTTGTTATTTGTTTTTTATATAAAGGAAACACTAATATCCCAATTACTCCTGACCCTCACATATGTGATGAAACACATAAACGAATCTCACTCTGTGCCTTGGTTCCCATTTCTACAGATGTTCTCCTTGTCCAGGAACTTATCATTTATCAGCAAATACTGCATTATTTCCAAACAACGCTTTCTTGATTACATTATTCTGCTCCACAGCCAGGGGAAGATCTGGTAAAAACCACACACACCACAAGGTTTGTCTTTAATGCCAGCATCTCCTCTTCTGATATTTGACCACTCAAGGTCTTTCACATAATTAAGTAATAACTTATGTCCATGGGAACACTGGAGCTTCTGGGATATAAAGGAAAACCATCCTGAAATTAGCTTAAACTACTTAGGTATTCATATTCCAGATGATTTGTTTTAATGTACTATTTTTCCAAGGAATATGTGGATTTTTAAAGTAAATAAGTTTCCATATGCATGTGTGCCCATGTGATTATCATGCTTATATCTATGTAAGTGTGACTGTGGGTTGCTTGGATTTCTTGATTAAGGGTCAGAGGAAAGACCCTTGCCATCAGAGAGAATCCTCTTCAAAAATGTGTTTGATGTCTGAACTTGAAATGGATATAAAATGTCATGAAAAGTCCAGGGTTGATATATTTCTGCTCTTAGAGCTTAATTTGCTCAAATGCTCTTTGAAATAAATCACATGGAAGAGAATGCTTACTAAAAGTGTAAAGATATGCACATACAGGTTACTTTTCTTGGTAAATACAGATATGGATGTCAAACAACATCTAACAATGGACTATTACTCATCTGTAAGAAAGAATAAAATGTTAACACACAGAGGGATAAGCAGTTGTAATACAGGGGCTTTTTTGGGACTTGGGAATAGTCCTGAGTGACATTGCAGTGACAGATATAGGCCATTTTATATCATCATATAACATGCAGAACTGTGTGGGAGAGAGTGTGGTCTACAATGTGAACCATGGTCCATGCTTAATGGCAAAGCCCCAGGATGTGTTTATCAATTGCAATGAGTGTGCCACACTAATCAAGAATGTTCATGTGGGAGGTTGTGGGAGGTGTGGGAGGTGGGGCGTAAGGAAATCCTACATTTTTCATGTAACATTTATGTAATCTAAATATCTTTTTTAAAAAATTAAAAAAATTAAGAAAAAAGATAAGAATAGAAGGAAAAATTCCTCAATAGGATAAAAGGCATATATGAAAAACCCATGGCCAACATCATACTCAATGGGGAATTGTTGAAAGCTTTCCCTCTAAGATCGGGAACAAGACAAGGATGCTCACTGTCACCATTGTTATTCAATATTATACTGTAAGTTTTAGCTAGGGCAATTAGACAAGAAAAAAAAATTAAAGACATCCATACAGGAAAAGGGGAAGAAAAACTCTCATTGTTTATGGATGACATGATCCTGTACTTAGAAAATCCTGAAGTATCCACAACAAATATACCTGAGCAAATAAATGAGTTCAGCAAAGTTGCAGGATACAAAATCAACACGCAAAAAATTGGTAATGGTTTTGTACATTAGTACTGAACAATCTGAGGAGGAAATCAGAGGAAAAATTCAATTTTCAATAGTAAAAAAAAAAAAAAAAAAGACTCAAATACCTAGTAGTTAATTTAACCAAAGAAGAACAGGATCTATATGAAGAAAACTACAAAAGAATGCTAAAAGAAATTTTTAAAAGGCCTAAACCAATGGAAAAACATTCTGTGTTCATGGATTACAAGAATAAATATAGTGAAGATGTCAATATTACCCAAACCGATTTACAGATTCAATGAAACACGAATCAAAATCCCAACAACCTTCTTTATACAATTAGAGAAGGCAATTACCAAATTCACCTGGAAAGGTAAGTGCACCCAAATACCAAAAGCATTCTAAAAAGAAGAGCGATGTGTAATTTTTTAAAATCTTTATCTCTGCATTGTTTGGTTTTAATTTGCTTTTATTTACTTGATCTTTTTCCATGGGGTATTTAAATCAATTATTAAACATTATTTTGAGTCTAATATTAGAAATAATATCTTTGCACATTCTACAGTTTTTTTAAACAAATCAATTTTATTGATACATATTAATAAAGCATACAATTCATCCAAATAGTACAGTCAACGGTATTTGTCATAATCATATAGCTGTGCGTTCATCACTTCAATCAGTATTAGAGCATTTTCACTATTTCAATAATAATTAATAAACAAAAAACAAACAAACATACAAGAAAATTCCTCACCTCTCAATCTCTGTATGCTTCCCCTACTATAGACAGCTGGTGCTTCTGACTATTTGATCCAAAGTATATAACCAGTCATTTTTAGCATAATCACAATGCTATACATCCATCATCTCAAAAATTTTAAAACAAATTCATTAGTCCAAAAAGAAAGACTCCACACCCCTTAGCATTCTTTCCTCAAATTTACATAACCACTAATCTCATTTGATCTTTATAAATTGATTTATATTTATATTTCATATAAATGGAATCATACAATATGTAGTACTCTGGGACTGGTCTCCTTCACTTATTATAATGATTTTTTGGTCTGATATTAACATTTTGTAGTATTAACTTACATTTGTTCAGCTTCAAATAATAATGGTCTTATATAGGCAATTCTACCCTGTGTTATAAATCAAAGGGATGCTGATGCAAAGTACCAGAAATCTGTTTGCATTTATAAAGGATATTTATTTGGAATAGAATTTTACAATCACAAGACCATAAAGCATCCCACTCACCAGAGTCTGTTGCCACCTGTTGGAGCAAGATGGCTGCTGGTCTCTGAGGTTTCAGCCTTCCTCTTCTTCCTAAGGGTCTGTAGTCCCAGCTCATACTGTTCTCAGCTGTATGTTAACATAAGGCTACTATCTCTCCCTGGGCCCCTTTCTGTCTGAGTTCAGCTACTCTGCTCTGTTCACAAGGTCAGTTGTAGATTCTCAGGCTTATCTCTCTTCCTGAGGCCTCTGGCATATCTAATGGAGACTTCTCTCCTTCCTCATGTATCTGCTTCTCTGTGTGTTTACTTCCCAGGGCTGCAGCATGAAAAACTAATAAAACTCTATTTGTGCCTGTTGTTTTATCTGTAATTCCCCACCCACCAAGGGGGCAGGAACTCAATGTCTAACTGACTTGGCCATATCAAAGCCCTAATTATAATTTAATCAAGGAAAAGTGAAACCTCTGAATTTAATGCAATCTAATATGCCTAAAGGAACGGAAAAGTTTACAAACACTATCCAACATCTATTTTTGGAATTCATTAAAAAGTACTAAACTACCACATACCCATATTCATATTTCATGGAATATATTTTTTCACATAATATATGTAATTCATAATAGGGCAATCATATAATATTTGTCCTTTTGTATCTGCCTTTCTTCACTCAACATAAGGTGCTCCAGATTCATCCACGTTGCCATATGTTTCATGACATTATTTCTTCTTACTGCTGCATAATATTCCTTCGTGTGTATACTCCACAATTTGTTTATCTATTCATCAGTTGATGGACATCTAGATTATTGCCAACTTTTGACTATCATGAATAATGCTGTTATGACCATCACTGTTCAGATATCTGCTTGTCAATGCTCTCAGTTCTTCTGAGTATATACCTAGCAATGGTATTGCCAGGTCCCATGGCAAGTCTAAATACTACTTTCACAGGAACTGCCAAACCATACTACAACATGACCATACCATTCTACATTCCAACCAACAGTCCCTATCCCTCCAAAATTTACAGTTTTCTGACTTTTTAACAGCAGCCAGTCAATAGGTGTGAAATGATATATCACTGTACTTTTGATTTGCATTTCCTTAATCGCTAGTGATATTGAACATTTTTTCTTGTGTTTCTTTGCCATTTGCATTTCTTCTTGGTATAATTGGCTTTTCAAGTCTTTTACCCATTTTTAAATTGAACACTTTGTATTTTTATTGTTCAGTTTTATGATCTCCTTATATATCATGGATATTAAACCTTTGTCAGATATGTGAATGCCAAATACTTTCTCCCACTGAGTTGGCTGCCTTTTCACCCTTTTCATCAAGTCCTTTGAGGTGCAAGTGTGTTGAATTTTGAAGAAGTCCCATTTATCTACTTTTTCTTTTGAGGTCATGCTTTGAGCATAAAGTTTAAGAAACTGCCACCTACCACAAGCTCTTGAAGATGTTTTCTTATATTTTCTTCTAGGAGTTTCAAGTTGTTGTTTTTGTATTTAAGATCCATTTTGAGTTAATTTTTGTACAAAGTGTGAGATAGAGGTCTTTCTTTCTTTTGGATATAGCTACCCAGTTCTCCCAGCACCATATGTTGAACAGACTGTTCTGGCAAAGCTGGGTAGGTTCAACAGCCTTGGCAAAAATCACTTAACTGTAGATGTGAGGGTCAATTTCTGAGTTCTTGATTCAGTTCTACTGGGCCATCTGTCTGTCCTTATGCCACTCCTATGCTGGTTTTCCAACAGTAGCTAAGTAATTTGCTTTAAAGTCAGGAAGTGAGAGCCCTCCAACTTCCTTCTTTTTAAAGACATTTTTGACTGTTCAAGGTCCCTTACCCTTCCAATAAATTTGACTTTACTTATTTTTTTAATTGGCTTTTCAATTTCTACAAAACAATGTTGGCCTTTTTATTGGGATTGCATTGAATCTTTAAAGCAGTTTGGGTACAACTGACATCTTAAGGATATTCAGTCTTCCAGCCCATGAACATGGGATGTCCCTCCATTTATTTAAGTCTGTTTTATTTATTTAAGTTTGTTTTTGGTATTTTAGCAATGTTTTGTCATTTTCTGAAAATAAGTTCTTTATATCTTTGGTTAAGTTTACTCCTAAATATTTTATTTTGTTTCTATTATAAATGGACTTTTTCTGACTTCCTCCTTAGATTTCAAATTAGTATTATGTAGAAATGCTGTTGATTCTTACGTATTAACCTTGCATCCATCCACTTTGCTAAACTCGTTTATTAATTCTTCTAGCTTTGTTGTATTCTTCAGTATCTTCTAGATATAGGATTATGTCATCAGTGAATAGTGAAAGTTTTATTTCTTCCTTTCCTTTTTGGGTGTCTTTTATTTCTTTGTCTAGTCTACTTGCTGCAGCCAGGACCTCTAGGACAATATTGAATAATAATGTTGACAATGGGTATCCTTGTCTTGTTCCTGATCTCAGTGGGAAAACTTTCAGTCTTTCACCATTGAGTACTGCAAGAATCCATCCTGCAAAGTCTTGCAGGGGTCTGTCCGGCAGACCCGAAGATGGTGCAATGAAATTACTCTGAACATGGTGCTTGAGAGAGGCCAGGGGAAGAACAGCTAAAGGAGCTCTTCTCTCAAGCTGATCCTCAGCATGGTTTTTATTCAGGATTTTTTCACGGTCAAGGTCAGGGTGAAAGAGCAGGTGAGTAGGCAAGTATTGTGCACATGAGGGCTGTAAATAATCTCATAAGAATTCTAGGCTGATAATGGGGAAGCAAGATTGCAGAAACATTTAGTGATATACTTAGGAGATAAGGTGGGAGATAAGGGAGATAAGCTAAGCAGGAACTGATAGCTGTGAATTCTCTGTGTGAGCAGAGAAACAGGCCTTTAAGCTATTTCCTAGATGTAAAGATCAGAGTGTTCCCACAAGTACAATGCTAGTTGTAGGTTTTTCATACATGCATTTACCATATTGAGAAAACTTCCTTCTATTCCTATGTTTTGGAGTGTTTTTTCAAGAAAATGTGCTGTATTTCTCAAAATCCTTTTCTGTATAAATCAAGAGGATCATGTGATTTTCTTCTTCAATTTATTAATGTGGTTTATTACACCAGGTGATTTTCTTTTGTTGTACCACCCTTGCATAACCTAGATAAAACCCACTTGATCACGGTGTATAATTCCTTTAATTTGCTTTTGAATTCTGTTTGCAAACAATTTATTGAGGATTTTTACATCTATATTAATTAAAGATATTTGTTTGTAATTTTATTTTTTTGTATTATCTGGCTTTGGTATTAGGGTGATGTAGGCTTCATAGAGTGAGTTTGGTAGCATTCTTTCTTGTTCAAATTTTTGGAAGAACTTGAGCAAGATCAGTATTAGTTACTTTTTTGAATGATCAGCAGAATTCACTGTGAAGCCATCTGGTCCCAGGTTTTTCATACTTTGGAGGTTTTGATGACTATTTCAATATCTTCAAAAGTGATTGGTTTGTTGAGGTCTTCTATTTCTTCTAAAGTTAGTGTAGGCATTTCAAGTTTGTCTAGGAATTCGCCCTTCTTGTCAACATTTTCTAGTTTTGTAGCATAGAGTTGATCATATTATCCTCTTATGATCTCTCTTATTTCTATGGAGTCAGTGTTAATGTCTATCCTATCATTTGTGATTTTAGTTATTTATGTCTTCTCTTTTTTTCTTTGTCTGTCTAAGGGTTTGTTGATATTGTCGTTCTTCTCAAAGTATCAACTTTTGGTTTTCTTGATTCTCTCTATTGATTTTTCGGTCTTGATTTCATGTACTTCTGCTCTGATCTTTACTATTTCTTACCTTCAGCTTGGTTTGGGATTAGTTTGTTCTTTTTCTAGTTCTTCCAGATATGCAGTTAGATCATGAATTTGACATCTTTCTTCTTTTTTAATGTAAGATTTGATGGCTATAAATTTCCCTTTCAGCACTGCCTTTTCAGTGTCCCACAGATTTTGATGTGTTTTGTTCTCATTTTCATTTGTCTGAAGATATTTTCTGAATTCTCTTGTAGCTTCTTATTTGGCCCACTGATTGTATAAGAGTGTGTTGTTTAATATCCATGTATTTAGGAATTTTCCCTTTTTCCATCCATTATTGATTTCCAACTGCATTGTTATGAGCAAAGAAAGTATTTTGTATAATTTCAATCTTTTTAAATTATTGAGACTTGTCTTGTGACCCAAATTTGTTCTATCTTGGAGAAGGATCCATGAACACTTGAAAAGAACACATATCCTGCTGTTGTGGGTACAATGCTCTCTATATATCTGTTAGGTTTAGTTCATTTTTATCTTATTATTCAAGGTCTCTGTTTCTTTAGCCTCTGTCCATATGTTTTCTCTAACACCGAGAGCAGTGAATTGAAGTCTCCAATTATTATTGTAGAGACATCTATTTCCACCTTCAGCTTGCCAGCATATGTCTCATGTATCTTGGGACACTGAGGTTAGGTGCATAAATATTATTAATAGTTATTTTTTCTTATTTAATTGCCCTTTTTATTAATATGTAATGACCTTCTTCATCCCTTATAACAGTTTGCATTACAAACTATTATGTCTGATATTGGTATCACTATTCCAAATCTTTTTTGGTTACTGTTTGTGTGGAATATTTTTTTCCAACCTTTCACTTTTAATCTGATTGTGTCCTTATGTCTGAGGTGATTATTGTAAACAATATATTGAGGGCTCATATTTTTTATCCATTCTATCAGTCTGTGGTTTTTGATTGGGGAGTTCAAGCCATTAACATTCAAAGTTGAACTGTAAAGGTATTACTTACTTCATCCATTTTGAACTTTGGCTTTCTGTTGTCATATCATACTATAGTTTATCTATTTTACCCTTTCTAATAATCTTCATTTCTACACTCTTCTCCAAGTCTCTCACCCTTGTTTTAGTATATCTTGTAATTCTGGTTTGTTGGTAACATATTCCATCAGTTTTTGTTTGTCTGTGACGACTTTGAACTCCCCTTCATTTTTGAAGGATAGCTTTTCCAGATACAGGATTATTGGCTGACAGTTTTTCTCTTTGAATACCTTAAATAAATAGTACCACTTTCATCTCTCCTCAATGGTTTCTGATAAGAGGTCAGCACTTAATGTTATAGACTTCCACTTGTATGTGATGCTTTGTTTTTCTCTCACAGATTTCAAAATCTTCTCTTTATCTAAGATATTTTTCATTCTAAATTGTAGGTCTCTCAGGGAAGGTCTATTTGTGTGTATTCTGTTTGGAGTGTGTTGTCCTTCTTGGATATTGATATTTATCTCTTCCATAATAGCAGGGAAGTTTTTCAGTAATTATTTCCTTAAATATTCTTTCTGCCCCCTTCCCATTTTTTCTTCGCTTTCTGGGATACTGATAATGTATATGTGTTGTGCATTTCACATTGTAATTCAATTTCCCAAGACCCTGTTCCAATTTTTCCATTCTCTTCTCTTTCTTTTCTCTGTCTTTTCCAGTTTTGATGTTCTATATTTGAAATCACTAATTCTGTTGTCAAGCAATTCAAATCTGCTTTCACGTACCTTTAATTTATTTTTAATCTCATTCATTATGTCTTTCATTCCCATAAGGTCTGTTACTTTTCAATGCAGACTTTCAAATTGCTTTTTATGCTTCATCCAATATGTTCTTAATATCCTTCATCCCTTTAGTCATATTTTCTCTTAATTCTTTAAATTGATTTAGGAGATTTGTGGGATTATCATTGATTAATTGACTTAAATCCTAAATCTCTTTAGGATATTTGGTTTGTTCCTTTTGCTGGGCCATCTCTTCCTGTTTCCTAGTATGGCTTGCAATTTTTTGCTGATTGCTAGGCATCCAATATGTTGGCGAATTTACTCTGAACCCTATCTCTCTCTATTGCCTATCATTATTTTTTCACAGCACTTCTTGGATATTTGGTTCAACTATCCTGTCTATAAAATTGTACATCTTAAGTTATCAAAGTCATGCTAGGGACTCACGAATGGGGCACAGTCTTTCTTACAGAGGTGAGGTGAAGTGAGGTCTAAAAGCAGTTTTTGTCCATGTTATTTCCAGACGGGCCAGCAGATGGTGCTCATTGGCACACTTTTCCATGGAGGTGTATCTCTCGTGGTTTCCCTCTGTTTTTGTCTGTCCCAAGCCAACATTCAAAGTGACCTCTGCTGGCCAAATTCACTGAAGAAAATCCCAAACTCCTACTCCTTTTTATCTTGTAATAGCTGACAGGGAGGAAAAATCTGCAACCCTCTCAGTCAGCTGAAATGAGCCAGGGGTTTTACCCTGCTGAATATCTTGGAGTGGGGTAACGGAGTCCTTGCCATCAGCCTACAGGTTTAGTAATTCACAGTTGGTTGTTTTGGCTTCTTTGTCTCTCTGTCCCTCACTCTCTAAGGAGTTGTGAAGCACTATCCTGGTCTGACGATCCCCAAAGCAGGTCCTTTGGGCAACTTTTGGCTCTTTCTTTGTTGTTCTTGTCAGAGATGTGAGCATTATTTGCCTAATCCAATGCCTTCTTCACACAATACTCTCTAAGAATTTTTAAAAAAAGATAAAAAGTGACTATTATGAACAAGTTTAGGCCAAAAAAGTCAACAACTTAGAAAGAATGGACACATTCCTTATATGTATTTATTACATACATATAAAAATATATGTAAGCTCAGAAGCCCTTCATGTCTTAAGAAACTGTATTTGTACTTTCAAATCTTTCCAAAAGGAAAAACCCCTTCCATATAGTTCACTGGTGCATTCTTACCAACATTAAAGAAGAAATAATACCAATTCTAAACAAACACTTCCAGAAAAAAGAACAAAACAAAATATCTGAACTCTTTCCTATAAAGGAATTTCTCTATTGTTTATCAAGTAAAATAGCATTTATTTATTTTATTAGCATTTTCTACATGGATGATGTTATCACCTATAAAAACAATTTACATATTCCTTGACAATCTGGATGACACCTTTTAAAAAACCAAATTAAGAGGTTTATGGTATATATGGTTAATATATAAAATGGAATATAAAGATTTTACCTCTAACAAAAAATCTGACATAGTATTGTTAAAATGATATTTTAATACCATCAAAATTCTTAATACTTTATGAAATATTTAACACTTAATGAAAAGTGACAAGATATGTGCAAGGCATCTACAATGAAAACTACAGAACTTTGATGAGAAAAATTAAAGAATACCTCATAAATCAAGTGACATTTAATGTTCATAGGTAAAAAAACTCAACATTTTTAATAATTCCAATTTTGTTCCTCCCAAATTAATCCTTATTCAATAAAATAACTGAAAATTCTAAACATGCTCTTTTTGGTGTAAAATCTAATTCTAAACTTTATGTGCCAAAGCAAAGTATCTAGAACTGCCAAAAAAACCTGCATAATAGAACTTATTTTTACAAACACTACTTTATATCACCACATGTTATAAAGCTCCAGTAATCAAAGCAGTGTGGTATTTTACTAAGATGGTTAACTTGATCATTGGAAAAGATTACATAGTTCAAATGTATACTCACACATGTGATTCAAATTATTCTCAATGAAGGAGTATACATTATACTTGGTGAAAGGACAATGTTTCCAATGAAGTCTGTTGGAACATTTGGATTTCCAGATATATATTTCAAAAATGAACTGTAACCTATTCCTCACACCTTATACTAAAAATAATTCAGATTGGATCAAAGATGTCTACACAAAATATAAAACTATTAAAAGGTTAACATAAAACAGAAGAAAATCTTTGATGCCTAGGGTTTAGCAAAGAGTTGTGATACAAAATCATGGTCCTTAAAAGTCTTAATAAATTTGACTCCAACAAAATGTAAAGTTTTGCAGTAAGAATAAGAATATTAATAACATGAAAAAAGTTAACAATAGTATATTGTATTTGAAAAGCATATAACATTAAAGAACTACTGTTCAGAATATACAGATTATCTCAAAATAATAAGAAAAATCAGCAAAGAAAAATAAACAAATGTCTTGAATGGATACTTCATAAAGGCAGACTATATACATATTTCAAATAAGTATGCACAAAGATGCTAGACATCAATATTCCTTAGACTATGCAAATTAAAATTCAATGATACTGCTACAGAGCCTTTAGAATGGCTAAAAGTGAAGACTGAACATAGCAAGTGTTGATGAAGATATGGAGGAACAGGAATTTCATACATTATTTCATACCCCTTAAGGCTCGAGGGAGCTGTAGTTGTATGTGTATTTTTTTTTAAAGATTTATTTTATTTATTTATCAACACCCCCCCATTGTTTGTGCTCACTGTCTGCTCTCTGTGTTTGTTCATTTTGTGCTCATCTTTGTTTTAGGAAGCACCAGGAACTGAACCTGGGAACTCCTATGTGGGAAGGAGTTGCATAATTACTTGAGCCACCTTGCTCCCTGCTTTTTGTGACTCTCATTGTGTTTCTCACTGTGTTTTGTAATTGTATCTACTTGTTTTATCATCTCATTGCATCAATTTGTTGCATCAGCTCACTATACCAGCCTGTCATGTCAGCTTGCTGTCTTACTCCTCTTCTTTAGGAGGCACTGGGAACTGAACCTGGGACTTCCCAAGTGGGGGCACCCAACCACTTGAGCCACATCTGCTTCCAAAAGTATGTGTATTTCTAATCACCTTGGTGAAGGTTAGAGGGTCTGTGGTTGGTGATTTCCCTTTCTCTATGTTAGTTAGATTCTGGAAAATCCCACATGGATTTTAAAATAGTATTCCTGGAAGGCAGGCATTTGTTAAGGAGAATAGATGGTTCTGGGTTATTTCAAAATGGTTAATTCTCCCCTGTGCTGCTTTGGAAGCAAATGATTATTTTTCCCTGAAATTCATGGTAGAAACCTGATTGAGCTCCTGGAGGTTTAAAAAAAAAAATGAGGAAGTGCCCCTAAGACTGAGTCTCTATGAAATTTTTCTCTCTCAAGCTACTCCCCAGTAATTAGTGAATGACCCTTTGGTTTTCCTACCTAAGGCTGATTTCAGCCCTGATTTCTCCTCTAATTATGCTGTGATTCTTTGTATCTGTCTATCTCTTCAGTTTTGGGGGCAGTCATATGCTTTATGACATCTATTCTCTGAAAGATATTGATTTTCCATTTTCAGGTTTTTTTTGTTGTGAGGATGGGAGTGATTACTGCCAAGCACTTTTCATGTCACAATGGAAATATATTCATTTTTTTCAATATAGTTATTAAAACTTTTTCTCTAATGATTTTTCTTAAAATTAGATCTTTAGCAGTGTATAATTTTAATTTCCAAATATTTATATATTTCAATATGTTTAAATCTTTTGCTTAAATCCACTGTGCTCAGAGATCTGGATACTGTCTGTGCTTTAAACAATTGAGGCATATTTAATGCCCTAATAATGACCTTTTAAAAATATTCTGTCTCTGCATGCAGGTATAGGATTTCTTTAATTATTACATGCATAATTTTATATATGTCCAAATATACCTATTATGCTTTTTAATTTTGATGTTCTATCATTTTTTCCCTTATTGTGTTATTGCCTGCTTTATTTATTAAAAACCTATAAAGGAATCTACTGTGAATTTATATGTTTCTTCATGTAGCTTTATCCATTGTGAATACTTACATATTAAAATAATATAATTAAGGTTTTCTATCAGTCAGGGTTTTACAACAAGAAGGGGCAGACTCAAATTGTAAAGATTATAATAAGAGATTAATTTCAATGGATGTGGAACAATGTAAAAATAAAAAGCACAAGACATGTGCAGTAACTTGGGACTAGTAAGAGTACAAGTCTGACATCTGTTAAGTAGAACAGAGGTGCAGAGAAGGGTGGAAATTGGTTATGTGACAGGAAATAATATTATAAAATTAAATAAAATATAAGTGGTATTTCCTGTGGACCATGAGAATTATTTGCTCTAAATTAAGGTCTAAAGTTAATTCAACTCTATTCCCTTTAATTTATACTGACACTCATCCTATCCCCTAGCAGGAAAAAAAGATGAAGCAAAATAAACAAACAACGAAAAAAATAATTATGCATTTTCATATTTTTGAATGATAACCACTACCTTATATTAGCTGATAACAATTAACACAAAATGATATCTTGTAACACAAAATAATGTACATGGCTTTAAGGATTCAAATGAGTGTAATTTAAATACTTAGAAACTTCTCCCATATCTCCATAATAAAGTCCACAATATTATATAAATTAAGAAAACCTTGATGTTTTTCTGATTCTATTACACATTGATCAAATTGGATGACAAAGAAATATTCATCATTTATTAAGTATTTTACTCAAAGTTACTTCCTCATCCAAATCTGTTGCCATGTATTAATGCAAGATGGTAGATGATTTTTATGAGGATTGTCTTCCTCTTCCTCTTAAGTCTCCATGGACCCAACTTCTTCCAATCTCAGCTGTCAGCTGCTCTGTTCTCTTCACAAGGTCAACTGTAGACTATTAATCTCATCTCTCTTCCCGTGGCAGCAGGATCAAAGTTCATTCTTATTCCATGTCTGTGGTGCTCTCTTTGTTCCTCTGTGTGTATCATGTTCTGTGTATCTACTTCTGTGTTCTTGATTGAGCATTGTTTATATAGCCAACCAAGGGGTCGGGGACTCAAACTGAGTAGCCCTAATGATATGCTCTAATAAAAGCCCTAATATTAACATTATTTAACCAAAACCATCTCAGCCTAATCTAATACATTCAAAGGGTATTGCACCCAGAAGAACAGACCAGTTTAAAAACACAATTAAATATCTTTTTGGAAATCCATGAATAATACCAAACTGCTACAAGATTCTTCTAGGATATTAGTGTGATGGAAAAATAATTTTCCACAAAATATCAGTGCTATTACATAAGAGTTCTTGATACATTGTGATCATAACCCTGAAGAGATAAATAAATTAGGAAAAAGCCTTAAAATCTATATATCTAACAGTATGATATTTATTTCTGTAAGTTTATGTGTGTATTTGCTGTTGTACGGCACCCATGGAAGTTTTACTCCAGGGTCACTCTTGTGCCTTTTATTTCAAGGTGTTCCAATGAATTCTTCCTTACAAGAATCTTTTAGATGGGAAATTCATGTGAGAATCAGAAGATTCCCATATATATTTGCTGCTTTCATAACACACTCAAGAAAAATAAAAAGACTCAGTCTGAAGGACTCCTTAGACAGACTGAAGAAATATAAAATGTGACAGGAATGAGTATTATGGTTAGTATGTGTAAGTATGTATTATGGAGAGCATGTGTGTGTGTCTTCGTATAAAAGTTTGGGGAAAATCATATGGAATCCAAACAAATCTATTTGATATTGAAAATAAATGTTTTAGCTTAAAAGATTTAAAATCCATCATACTAAATTTTATTAAAGGAATAAATTTACCTAACTTATAAATCCTCATATTAAATAGGCACATCATTTAAGTCCCAAGGTAGTCAGAAATCATCAGGTTAGAAAAGTCTTTGGGGCACCTAAAGAAAGATTGGAGACCAAACTAAAATGTGAGTGACACAATTCTTTATGACTTTCTTCCTCAGACAAATTTTTCTGTCCATCTATCTTTTCTTCATGCCTCTATCTATCTCTAAGCTTCTGTTGATATAAGGACCACTTGTAAGAACTAATCCCACCTAACTGTCATGCCCTGTTAAGCAAAACATAGCCTTGCACAATAGCTAACCAAGAAAAAGTAGAGTACAGTTATTAGCTGTCATCAGAAACTAACCTACAAAATTTAGATAAATACAAAGTAGAACTTTCCAGTATTTAACAGATTCAGTAGGGTAATAGAATGAACTTAGCAGAAGTTTAACTTATTATAGTATTACATTCTCCAACTCTGGGTGGGGTTTAGATACCATTTTCTGTGCATGCAATGTATGATCAAGCATATTAAAGCATGCAGTGCTACGGAGCATGCACAAGATGCAATTGCACTGTACCTGGTCAATCTTGCAACACAATCCTTTTAACACTTCCCCTACACAAACCTATATAACACTGCTACTCCTGCTGTCCAGGGAGGACTTTGTGTGTCTCCAGACATCTGCTGCTTAATAAATTCTTTCCCTTGTGTTATCAAACCTAGGTACAGACCCCAATTTTCTGTGCTAGGCAAAAAGAACTAAAGGATCTCATGAATGTCCCCTTCATTGAGATGGAGTATTTAGTCCAATTTTAAGAATGCTAATAGACTTTAAAGACTTTTCAAGGCTGCTGATTATATTTGCAATATATATCCTAGATATTTCAAAGTCAACTTAATTTCAAATATTTTTTCTTCTACATAAACCATCAAATTTCTTAGAATAGTTTTATTTTACTAAATGTCTCAGACTACCTTTTTCTCATCTGAAAGTACAAAATGTTTTTTCTTTTTTTTTTTGTTTTTTTGTAAAATGATCCATATCATCTGAAATGAGTCCATCATGAGGAAATTTAGGCTAGCAGCTGCTTTTTGTCTAAGTCTTTTTATTCATGGGACTTGGAATAAATCATATGAGTATGAAGGGTCTCTTTGCCTAGCTCATAATTCAGTGCCAGTCATATATTAGAATACATTCACACATGCAAGGGATGTGATGGGCAGGGTGCATTAAGGAGATCCAGAGTTGATGTTCTGGAGTCAGAAAGAACTCTTTATGATCATCTAACTTTTTGACCTTGTATAAAACCAAATCAAATTCCTAGTTCAACTCTTGACATAGCACATACTAAAATGTTGCATATGTGGTTGTAGTAGTTTCACCTGTTACTAGGAGCTCAGAGAATTTATGAACCATCCCTAAAGGTGTTGAACAGCTTGTCTAGTTAATGTGGTAACCAAGTTCTCCAATTTAGAAGTTCAAGTTTTAAATACTGTGCTGCCTTGTCCCTCTGGTTGCAGCAACAGGGTGTGATTTGATATCACTTTTTCTTTAAAAGGAAGTAATAAGCATGGAAAGCTTTGTCTCTCAACAACCTCAAAGACTGCCAGTTGTACCACTCTTTTTGATACATATGATCATGTGATTGCATTCCCAAGGTATTTTAGCATTGTATTGCCCAAACATTTTAACTCCTTTGTTTTGCTTTCATTACTTTTTTTTTATGTTCCTAATATTGTAAATTCTGTGACAAATTTATGATATAACATGCAAGACTATTTCACTGCACCACAATTACACCTAAAACATAAGGAAGGGCAGGGAAATTGTGTTTTACTTAAACCTATTTATTTTCTTCTAGCTGCTAAAATATTTTTAGCAGTGTCAAAGCTTTCTTGACAGTGGCTTTTACAGAATAAGTATTTTTAAATGCTTCTCTGTAGTTCTCCATGTAAATGTGCTTCTCTAAGGTTCTTCCTCCAATTCATGCAAATTTTCAAGCTAAATTGAATTATCCTGAGTTCCAACTTGAGATATTTTCATATGAGAACAATTAATCTCATTGGATATAGGCTTCTAGAGTGTTGGACTCTACAGAATGACTAACATGCTCTGCTTGATGAAGTTCCTGCCCCTTGTGCCTCATCCAAGTGGGTACATTTTGGAAAGGACCCTGACATTTTGGGTTTTAGTGTATGACTCTGAAATGGATAAATTATCTCACTTTAATTCCAAGGGTAACTCATTTATCCCTTTTTTAGATTAATTTGTTCATCTGCTCTTCGAAATTGATTATAAGAAAAACCACATATGCTAAAAACTGTGAGCCATATACACATGCAATTTATTATTTCTGATAATACCACTTACAATTTTATACCTATAACTTTGAAGTGATGATACATATGTGTTGGTCATGCAAATTTATGGTATTGAATATAAATACCCAAGAAAAAATTGCTAGATAAATTGTAGAGTAGCTGTAGTAGATGCTATCCTACAGGAATTCAATGTTTTATACAATGTTGAAATAAAAGCAATATGACAGATTTACAGTCTTAATATTGGTAAAATGTTTTTTTCTCTCTCTTCTCTTATTTGATCATGCTAAAGGTTTCTGACTTTTATTAATACTTCCAAAGAACCAACTTTGGATGTGTTGAACATATTCACTATTTAGGACTATAAATTGAAACTTTTTTCTTTCATTATATTTATTATAGGCATATCCCAAGAGTTTGAATTTAATTTGCTCTTTATTTTCCTATGTTTGATATCTATGATACTTAGATCATTAATTACCAAGCTACCCTGTGTTTTAATCATAGTGGCATTATCAGTATATACCTATAGTTATTAAAATGATAGTATTGACTTAAGAGAAATCAATGCAGCAACTCACATGGAATTGAAAAATCACTTGAATGACAGAAGTTATCAAAGCTAATAAAAATAATGAATAATCTCAATAACCATGAATTTTATAAAGAGATTGAATGTGTTATTTCAGATCTTCCCACTAGGAAACCCCATGCCCAAATAGTTTCAACAGTGCATTCTACCAAATGTTAAAGAGAATTTAATACCAATTAGGTACAACATGTATCAGTTTCCTTCTAGTAAACCTGCATTTCTCTGATAATTAAAAGTTGTAGAGACTTCTGTACATGCCCTTACATTTTCTACATAGATAATCATAACTTCTTTAAATGTATACATTTTTACTGTCTCTTACTACTTAATGTTGATGATTTTTTCTATAAAAGAAATTATAGGTTCACAGAAAAAGCATGTATAAAATACTGAGTTGCCCCATATCCTCTATTTTTTGTACCTTGTCTTAGTGTGTTAGAGTCCATGGTTGACATTGGGGCTTGCTGTTTGTGTTGTACAGTCCATTCTTTTTTAATAAAAATTTTTTCAAGTAGTGTATATAAAACTTAAAACTTTCCCCTTTACTTACATTTAAATATATAATTGAGTGCTGTTGAATACATTCACAATTTCTTTGTGAGATCTATATGAATGGAACCACTGCCAGCCTTGACTTAAAAAGGACAGATTGAAGGAAAAATGACGTCAAAGGCAGAACTGTGGAAGCTGATGTCCATACTAAAATCATCTTCTGAGCTCAAGAGAGGGACCACATCAATATGTGCAGAAAGTGTAAGTATGTTATTGAGCTTGGAGAGGGTAGATCTTCTGCCTAGGTGTTCAAGAAACCTGTGGCTGCCTCAGGCTTCAGAGAGTGTGGGGTACATTCCCCAGGGATTGGTGAGCATTTGATTGCCAGCCCAATGTGATAAGGGGGTTGAGCCTGTATTCCAGAGAATGGTAGAATGTGGCCATTTCCCCTGTGAGGCCTAGAGTTTGGCTGACACACATGCTTGATAAGGTAGAATTGAGAACATGGCCACTGGGCAACCCCTTGGAAATGTCCACTCCCTCCAGCCCTGAAGACAAGAAGTTATGGTTCTATAAAGGACTCTCAGACTTATTAATCTAATAGGGTGTGCCCTGCATGTTTTTGGAATTGTTTGTGAACTATGGTCCTTGTTTTCCTTCCAATTTCTTCCTATGGCAATGGGAAAGTTGATTATGACTGCCTCTTATTCATATTGGAATCAGCTAATTTGTTCTCAGTCTCACAGGTGCAGAGTCTCAGGGGAAATTTTTCCCCAGTTCACATCACTTGCCTATAACTGATTTTGATAAGATTGCAAACTTAATATTGTTACTGAAATGATTTAAGTTTTTTGAAATATTGTGATGGAATGAATGCATTTTGCATATGTATTTTGGGGATTCAGATTGAGGAGTATAGCATTTTGAAGATTTTACGGACCCCAGAACATTATGTTCTTAAGCTAATCCATTCTTGTGCATATAAAACCAGTGTAAGTGGGAACTTTTGATTAAATTACTTCATTTAAGGGTCTTTGATTTAAGTCTTAATTCTTTTACGGGAGTCTATTATAAACAAGGAATAAAATGCCAGATAGAAAAAAAAGTTGCAGTGAAAAACAGGACCCCACTGGAGCAGAGAGAATGCTGGGAGAATAAGAAGCTGAAGGCAACATAGCTAGGAAGAGAAGGCAGGGGTCAGCAGAACTGCCATTGTGCCCTGCCATGTGGCATGAGTTCAGGATCACTGGCAACTGACCTGGGAGAGAGCTTCACCTGATGCCTTGTTTTGGACATTTTTCTCAGTATCAGAACTTAAACTTATAAAATAAATCTCAATTGTAAAAGCCAACACACTTCTGCTATATTGCATTGGCAGCTTTTAGCAAACTACAACAGGATGTATACCAAGAAAAGGGATTGCACCATCATATGGTAATTCTATATGTAACTTTCTGAAGAACAGCCAAATTGTCTTCCATAGTGACTCGGCCATTTTACAATCCCACAAATAATGAATTAATGTTCATATTTCTCCACATCCTCTCCAACATTTGTAACTTTCCATTTTAAGGTTTGGGGAGAGTAAGAAGGGTAAGAAGGTGTTTCAATGAATTCTTGTGGCATGACTGTCCAAGTATACTGTTGATTTTCTCAAGTAAAACAAACATATACTGGCATTCATATACTGGAATCCTGAAAAAGAGGAATAGTCAAGTATTGTTAATTATCTGGGCCGACTGGGAATGCTGGATAATAGAATGTTTGGTCTTGGAACTACAGGTAATGTAAGTATTACAATCTTCTTAACTGCTCACAGGTCTTGAACAAGGCTTCATCTTCATTTGTTTGTTTGTTTTTTTAACCAGCAAAATGGAAATATTACTTGGGCTCATACAATAAATTGTTAATCATTGTTTAATTAAGACCTCAATTACTGGCTCCAGTATGGCTCTGGCTTCAAAAGATTTTGTGCCAATCTGGGTAAATGCTTTAAATTTATAAGTTTAGCATTTTACTCCTTCCTATAACTGTAAAATTGTTTCTCCAGAACTGATTTGGGATTCTGATAATAATAACTTATAACTGTATTTTATGCCAGTCATTGCTAGATGTAGGTTTGTAGAGTTTCATCTGGAAAGTACAAATCAACTCTCACTCTGGAAATTTTGAGTACTCTAAAATAATTTCTCTCTCTGAAGATAAACTAAGATGTCACTTTAATTTAGAGTAATTCTTGAGCCTTCAAGTTTATCATGGTAGACATGCATAATAAAAAGTCATGTTCTTCTACAAAAGACCCAAGTGTTATGTGGACAGGTTTAGGTAGGGTTAACTGCTGAAAGTGATTTGAGACTCCCAACTTTTCACTTGATTTTGTTACTCTGAAGAATTTTTTGTTTGATTGAGTTGGTTTTAAAATTGATGAATTGTACTGATATCTACCAACACTGAACACAGATCTTCTTTTATTTTAATTTCAGTCTCTCCTTGCTGATTTAGAGTTATTATAGCAAGTTAAGTTACTGGAAGATTGCTCAGAGCCTGATCAATATGCTGATATATTATTTTTTGAGCCAATCCTTTTTGATTTCTCTTCTCCAGAGGGAGAATGATTTAATTCCAGCCCTGAATATGGATATTATTTTTTTTTAAGTGTTTGGGTTTTATGCATTGAACACAAATGTCCCTTGGAAATGAATTGCATTTTTTAAATACTTGGAACCTTGGGAAATAATGAACATGTCAATTACATGCTCTATGTTATGTGGTCACTGGCCTAATCTTGTATGTCCTTGCAGCTATTGAAGTTGCTGGTTCATAAGCTATTAACATCCCTGGCTTTCCTTGGTCTATATTTTTACTAAAACATTCTCCACGTTTTAGTGCTTTATCATGCACCCTCCCATTCTTGCTTATGTGTGTGATTGCTTTTGTTTGCTTGTTTGTTTTTGTATTTTTATGTGTGTGGGTTTTTTTAATAAATCTGACTGTCTAGTTCAGGTGTAACTCTATTAATAAATAAGACTGACATGGTTCTCTTCTGTATTAGTCAGCCAAATGTGTGCTGATACAAAATACCAGAAATCTGTTGGCTTTTATAAAGGGTATTTATTGGGGTAGAAGCCCACAGTTACCAGGCCCTAAAGCATAAGTTACTTCCCTCACCAAAGTCTGTTGCCATGTGCTAGAGAAAGATGGCTGCTGACATCTGCAAGGGTTCAGGGTTCCTGAGTTCCTTTCTTTCTGGGGCTCATTTCTCTCTGGGCTCAGATCTATTGCTCTCTCCACAAGGCCAGCTGTAGACTGTCGGGGTGAACAGCTTGTTTCTTTTCCTAGGGCTTCTGCTGTGTTCGATTGAGCCTTCTCTCCTTCCTCACATCTCTGCTTCTCTATGTACTTCCTGGGATCCCACTCAAAACTCCAACTAACTTCCGTGCCTTGTCATTTTCTCTGTGAGTCCCTACCCACCAAGGGGGTGGAGACTCAACAGCCTACTGATGTGGCCCAATAAAACCTTAATTATTATTTAATCAACTAAAAGTAAAACCTCTCAGTCCAATACAATCTAATATGCCCAAATCAGTTCACAAATATAATTCAATATCTATTTTTGGAATTCATAAACAATATCAAACTGCTACACCTTCATTCCTTGGTTTAATATAGATAACCCTGAATGTTTTGCAAATTCTACTTGTAGTTTTTCCTTATAGTAATTAACAAATTCCTCCTTCTATTGTTTTCAAAACTGAACTATGGTCAGATCTGTTTTGGGAAAAAAACAGAATAGCATGTATTTTGATCTTTGCTATCACCTGGCCTTTCATGATCCATCTCTGCTAACCTGGGTTGTAGGAGCCTTCTTTTTCAGGATCTTCCCATTAGTTCTGTCTCTTCCATTTCTATGCCTACCCTGGGCAGAAGACCATGTGTAAAGATTGATATAAATATGGAAGCCTGGAGTCATAGGACTCAATTTTCTAAATTCTTTCAAAAAATTTGAGGACTTTTTTGTGGGTTAGTTAATCTTTGGCTTTAGTCCTGAGCTCAGCTTTGGACTAAAGTTTGAAAATAGTCTTTCTGGCCACTCCAGGAATTTCAGAAGGCTGGACCATAAAGGCATCTGTTTATTTTCCAATTCTTCTGAATAAAAAACAGAGTTTAGAGAATAGGTTAGCTATCTTAAAATGTTTAAACAGAGAAGGGCATAAATGGAAGAAGACTGGATAAGATGGAAGAATAGCATTAAGCATTGAAATCATCATGTCCTCTGCTTTTCTTAGCTCAATTTTATCTCTGAAATGTTTTATTTTATTGTGTGCTTTATGTAATGAATCTTTTAGGGAGGCTATCATAGATATGTTTATTTTTTCCTTGTTACCTCTGAATACCAAATAATATATTTTCCCCACTGCTTTGGAGAGATTTAGGACCTCTTATTTTCCACCTGCCCTCTGAGGAAAACTATTTCATGTAAACTAAAGCTACCCCATGTGGCCACTATGATCTAAATTATCTTAGTAAAGATTGATAATTTTTATAAAAACAGATAAGTGTAAGGCATAATGCTCTGTGCCTAATTATTTTCTCTTTGTTATAAAAGGAGAACAATAGCCTTATAACCATAAGAAGACTTAAGAGGAATATAATGACACTTTCATTTGATAAATTTGAATTAAATAAGAATTTAAAATTCTCACAAATGGGCCATTTTTAAAGTAACTTACCTGTTACTTATTTGACATCTAAAATCATCCCAAAGACAAAGATGTTGAATTTGTGGATCAATGGATGTGATGATTTCTAAATAAAATTGCTACAAAATTATTCTGCATTTTAAAAATGGACATCCAATCTTCTGGGGAAGATGCCAGAATAGGGAGCTCCAGGACTCAGTCCTTTCACCAAAGCACATATTAAATAAGCAAGACTGTCCAAAACAACTATGATGAAAATCCAGGGGCCAGAAAACACTGTACAGTATCCAAAGAAGACTGGATGGAAGAGGCTGATAAACTATAGTAAAGAACAGTAAATTGCTCTCTCCTCAGTGGCTACCAACACCCATCCCCCACTCTTGTGGAAGGCAACTGTGGGGTCCTGTCCCTTGCTGTTGATGGAAAGGGTTATAAAAATCCTCTTCCTCAAGAACAAGGGTGGGCACAACCAGCCACTGAGGAAGGCTTTTGATTAGCAAATTCAAATTGGTGGGAACATCTATTGTTTCACCCAGCCCCCGACAATAACAGTGACAACAATTATTTCAATCCTTTCTACAAAGGACTGTAGGTAGTGGAAATGTAAAGATGCAGTGTTTTCTCAATTGTGCAGGGTCAGTTTGTTTAAGGGTTGCATTTGCTGGGCAGTCCAGGAAAGCTCAGCTTTGGGGATCCCTTGGAAAAGCTTTTGTTACTCTTCCTGGTCCTTCCCAGGGCACATTGGAACCGGTCTGTATCCCCTTTGTGGATCTCTGGCCTCAATTTTGTTGGGAAAGAGTGCATGAGAAAATCCTCTCCAGCATGCCCTTTATCCAAGAATGTGCCCTCCAGGAAAAAACTGCTTGAACCAAGGAAAAGAGAGTCAGAAACAACAGAGGCAGACAGTCTGGGACAAAGTCCTGTCAGCTTCAAATAGCTGGGAGAGGGAGGTCTGTCTCCTGAGAGACAAAGAGAACAAACACCCATAAACAGGGGAACTCCAAAGCAACTAAGAAGCACAAGCCCAGGACAAGACACAGGCCCACAAAAACAGAGAAAATCCTGCATATTGCATTTGCCTTGGGCATACTTTCCTAATAGAGGGCTGAATGTCAAGAAAATCTCTGTTTTATTGCTAGCTGGCTAAAAAACTAAAATACAGACATCTCAGGGAATAAATCCCAGAGTTAAATTTGAAACTATTAAAATGTATAGGCTGTGACAAAATAGTACAAGACAAATAAAGAGACAAGCAATGTTGACACATTGAAAGCAAGAGGATAAAAATACAGAAAAAAAAAGAAGATGAAAATGTGGACATACAGGGCAAAACCCTTAAAAATATGATCTTAAAAAGGCTCAAGGAAAAAGTACAGAGAAAGAACTGATTCATCAATGCTTGCTTACAAAGCAAAAATTAGTAAGCTCTACCAAATGAAAGATCACTGATTCAAAATGTGGTACTTTAAACATTTCCATTTCCTGAGACTACAGTTGTGGAAAATTAAGAGAGGTGATAGGTTCATGCAGTTTGACTCTATGTATAAGGGGATACATTTAAAAAGATGCAAAAGAAGAGTTTTATTTTAAATAAGTAAATTAAACTGGTTATCTAAATAATATAATTAGCAGCAATAAACTGTTTCTGTATGATCAATTAATCTTAAAACATTCTTTAATCATTACAGGTAAAATTGAATAAAATACACAATTACTCCCATTTAAAATCTTTCCACAATAGATTTGTAAAATAAGAGACATGAAAAGAAAGGAACATCTCTGCTCTTTATTTGATTATATATATTTGTAGCAGTTTGAAAATATCAATGAATTCCAAAAAGAAATATTGTATTACATTTGTACACTGGTCTATTCCTCTGGGTGTGATTAAATTATGATTAGGGCTTTGATTGGACTATTACAGTAGGCCATTGAGTCTCCACCCCTAGGTGGGTAGGGACTCACAGATAAAAGACATGACAAAAGACAGAGATGGAGTTTTGATGCTGAGTTTTGAGCTGGGGCCCAGGAAGAGAACAAATAGGAGGAGAACACAGAGGAATAGAGATGTCTCCTTAGACACTGCAGAAGTCCTGGGGAGAGAGACAGAGCTGTTTACCTGATCATCTACAGCTGGTCTTGTGGAGACAGGCAAAGCCTAGAGATCCTCAGAGTCTACAGCTCACCTTGTGGAAAAAAGAGCTGAGCTGATTTGAGAAAGAAATGAGCCCTGGGAAGAGAAGAACCCAGGAAACCTAAACCCTGGCAGACATTTGCAGCCATCTTGCTCCAACACATGGCAAAATACTTTGCTTAGGGAAGTAACTTATGCTTTATGGCCTAGTAACTGTAAGCTTCTACCCCAAATAAATACCCTTTTTAAAAACAAAAGATTTCTTATATTTAGCATCAGCACCGCTTTGGTTGACTGATACAGAATTTGTTACCAGAAGTGGGGTAGTGCTTTTGCAAATACCAAAATTCTGGAATGGTTGTATAAATGAGTAGGGGTCATTTTTGGAGGAATTATGAAATGCTTGATAGAAAAGGCTTAAATTGCTTTGCAGAGACTGTTGGTAGCAATATGGAACCTAAAGTTATTTTTGATAAGGTCTTAAGAGGAAATAATTGTGAGATGGATGCTAAGGAAACTTTTTATGGGGGCTTAGAAGTAAATGATAAAACTATTATTGGAAACTGGATGAAAGATGATCCATGTTTTAAAGCCACAGAGAACACTGCAAGATTAACTCCTGATGTTTTATGGAAGGAAGAATTTGAAAATGGTGAGCCTGGGCATTTAGCTGAAGAACTTTCCAAAGCAAACCTGCAGAATGTGGTTTGGTTTCTCCTTGCAACTTATAGTAAAATGCTAGATGAGAGAAACAGGCTAAGGACTGAACTATCAGGCACAAAGAAAACAGAAACCGATTCTGGAAATTCCAAGCCTCTGGAAATCAAAATTCCAGAAAATAGTGCCCCCTTTGAGGACTGAACTAAAGTTGGAAATTGTAAAGTAGGATTGAAGATGCAGTTATTTCAGAAAGACTTGTGGAAAGTCTTACTCTCTGGTGGTTTGCTAAACTAACAAGCTTTTTGAGAGAGCTGTATGAACAAAGCCACTGTCAGCTTTGACTAAAAGGGGAATGGAAGGGAGAGATTGAGGGGCAAATGACTTCAAGGGGAAAACCAAGGAAGCTGAGATTTAGAATTAAGACATCACCTTGGGCCAAGAGAGGGACCCCACCCATGTGTACAGAGAGTGTGAGTTTGCCCAGCAGTTGAAGATGTTCTGGGAGAGTTTTGCTGGCCCAGGGAACAGAGAGGATGGAGCATATTCCTTAAGGATTATGTGGTTAAGGTCAGCACCCCATAGTTCTGAGAGAGTTGGACTTGTTCCTCATGAATTAAGGAAGGCCAGATGGTCAACTCATTGCTCTGATGGTATTGAGCCTGTATGCCAATGGTTAGGGAGGATGTTGCCTTCACCTCACTGTACTAGGAGGGTTAAGTCTCTAACCCAAAGTTTGGGTAAGTTGTGACAATCGCCCCAATGCTCTTTAGGGTGAGTTCTGGAACTTAGTCGACACCCAGATTCTTGAGGGTGGAACCAAGAAAAGGTCTGTTGTGCAAGCCTGTGGAAATGGTGGTTCCCCATAAGACCCCAAGATAAAGAAACCATCATCTTAAGAATGACTCTCAAAATTTGACATCTAATGAAGTATGTTTACTGAACTCTAGAGGACCCATGACTCATGTTTCCTTCCCATTTTCTCCATATGTTAATGAAAATATTTATCCTTTGTCTGTCCATTTGTGTATTGGAAGCAGATAAATTGTTTTGTAAGTTTCAGAGGTCCAAAACAGATCGGACTTTGCCTCAAAATGAACTGTATTTCTTTAAACTGATTATGATATGATTTTACACTTAGTATTGTTACTGAAATAAGGTTTTTTGAATACTGAAATGTCTTTTTGGAATTCAGAGGGTGGAGTATTACAGTTTGATATTATTGATGAATTCCAAAAATAAATATTGGATTATGTCTGTCAACTGGTCTGTTCCCTCTGGGCATGATTGAATTATGATTAGGGTTTTGATTGGTCCATGTCAATAGGGCATCTATTCCCCACCCCTTGGTGGGTGGAAATTCACAGATTAAAGACATATCAAAGGGCAGAGTTGAAGTTTTGATGCTGAAGTTTTGAGCTGGAGCCTGGGAAGTGAACATACAGGAGAATAACACAGAAGAATAGAGATGTCTTCTTAGCCACTGCAGAAGTCCTGGGGAGAGAGACAGAGTCATTCACATGGTAGTCTACAGCTGCCTTGTGGAGAAAACAGAGGAGATGATCCCAGAGTGAAATGAACCCTAGGAAGAGAGGAACCCAGGAAGCCTGAAGCCTGGCAGACATTGGTAGCCATCTTGCACCAACACGTGGCAAAAATCTTTGATGAGGGAAGTAACTTATGCTTTATATCCTGGTAATTGTAAGTTTCTACCCCAAAGAAATACCCTTCATAAAAAACAACCAATTTCTGGTATTTTGAATAAGCACCTCTTTGGCTAATACAATATTGTTCACAAATATATGAACACATCCTGTGTCACTAATAATCACATATCAATAATGCAATAAGTTATGTGTGAATGGACAAATACTTTAATATATATTCCCAAGTATCTATCAGAGTGAATAAAATTCACCAGATTATTTGGCCTCCTGGTAAAATCCTTTTAATTGATTTTCTATACCAAGGAAACACTACTATCTCATTTAATGCTTACCTTCAAATATTATAAAGCATATAAAACCATATCACTTTGTTCCTTGGTTCCCATCTTTCCAGACTTTCTCCCTAACCAGGCACTTGTCATTTATCAGCAGAATGTCCGCCTTACTTCCAGACAACCCTTCCCTGATCATGATACCTCTGCCCCTCAGCCAGCAGACGATTCAGTAAAACCATAGAGATAGCAATGTTTGACTTAATGCAGGAATTCCTTTTATATGTCACCTCTTTGGGACTTTCACACATCTAAGTAACAACTTATTTCCATTAGAACTGCAGAAGATTCTGGGAATGTAAATGAAATCTTTTTGTCTTTTGTAAAGGAAATTAGCTTTGATTAGTTAGTTATTCATAGTTCTGTTGATTTGGATTAATATACTATTTACCAAGGAAAATTTGGACTTTTAAGCAAAGAAAAGTGTATATGGTCCTGTTTATGTATGATGAGTCTGCATGTATAAGGCATGGGGGATATCTGTGTGTTCTTGCGGAAAGATCAGAGGAGACCCTCCTGCCATCAGATAGAATACTATTCAGAAGATTCCTGATATGGATTTGCAACCCCATGATAAAGCCAAGGATGGTTAATTTTTCTCTTTGAGTTTAATTTGCTTATCTGCTCTTTGAAATTTTTTACAAAGAAAAGAAGCCATGCTAGAAGTGTGAGGATATGCTCTTACAACTTATTTTCCTGGTAAGAATAGATGTGGTTCCAAAATGACATCTAATTGAAAATATTTGGTGCTAGTTATGCAAATTTGTAGTATTGCAAGTCAGCAACTATTAGAGAAATTGCTGGATCATAATTTATGGTAGACTTTATAAATAATGTGAAATAGCCTTTCACAATGTTTTTATAAATTTGCACTACAAACGTCAATATATGAGTTCCATTTTATTGATATTTTACATTTTATCTCTCTCTTGTTTTCACTTAATTGATCACGTAAGGGTTTCTTCATATTGTTATTCTTTCCAAAGAACCAGGTTGGCTTTTTGATCTCCTTTATTTAAGATGGATTTTTATGCCATAGAAGACTTCTCTTTTTTATAAAAAATTATCCTTGTATATGTATTTTTTTGCATTTAATTTGCTTTTATATCATTGATCTTGAGTCCTAGGATTCATAGGTCAATGATTACCAAAACTTTAAGGTTTCTTAATGTGAGAAGTGATCTCATTACATATTCTACGGATTTTAAAAGTAAAATAAGGGAATAAATTTAACATTTGATAGAATAGATAAATGTTTGAATAATATAAATTTTAAAAGCCCATAAAATTAAATAATAGATCATCCCAATAGGCCTATATCATCTAAAGAAAGTGAATTTGTAATGTTAAAACTTCACACAAATAAACCCCTTGTTCATATAGCTGCATTGGTGAATTCTACTAAATATAAGAAGAAATAATACCACCTCTAAAAATATCATCAAGACAAAGGAACTATTTTATTGGGACATAATTTCCCTGATAATTATCCAATATAGTAGTTTTCCTTGCTTTTATTAGAATTTCCTACATGGACAATGATATAACCAATAAATACAGACAGTTTTACTTCTTCCTATCCAATCAGAATGGTGCTTTTTAAAATAATAAGTTATATTAGTAGGTTACTGTGACATAAGATCAATATAGAAAAACTGATCATAAAGATTTCACTTTTAGCAAAAATTCAGAAACCAAAATTTTAATAGCATAAGCATTCTTTAAACTTAATTAAATATTTGCTATTTAATAAATGCTACAATATCTGTGCAAGGCACCTACACTGAAAACTACAGATCTTTGATGAAAGAAATTAAATAACATCATATTAATAAGCTAACATTCCATATTCATAAATGACAAACAATATTTTTAAGATATTAATTTCCTGTCCTCCCAAAATATTCTATATATTAAATGTGACACCTGGAAAACAATCCAAGAAGGCATATTTTTTGTAATTTACAACTTAATTCTATCATTTATATGCAAATCTGAAGGATCTAAAACAACCTGCACAATAGCAAAATAGAACTTATTTGAAGAAATTGCCATGTTTTATATCAAGGCATGTTATGAAGCAACATGATTCGAAAGAGTGAGGTATTTTCCTAGAAATGGACAAGTAGGTCAATGTAACTGCCTAGAGAGTTCAAAATCAGATGCACACAGATGTCTAATAAATCTCAGTGAAGGAATGTAGACAATTCCATGGAGAAATGATAGTTTTTAGAACCAAATATGGTAGAACAATTGGCTATCCATACGCACAGAAAATGGACCTGAACCTATACCATACACTTCATAAAAAAATTACTTCAAAATGGTTCTTAGATGTCTATGAAAATATAAAAGTGAGTCAGGCTAGATTAGGGAATAAGAGAGAAATCTGCAACTTGGCAGAAAAATACACAGCCATTAAATCACATGGCCATAGGAATAACCCTTGCGGGAAAGACCTTAAAGATGGCTGCTGGAGGACCCTTTTGGAATGGGACTTCCTCTGAGATCAAGGAAAAAGCCCAGATGTTCTCAGGGGGCCTTATCATTGGGCCCTCCGGGGGAATTGACAAGTGAGGTAACCAAACAAAACAGTAAACAGCTGGGATTCTGCCCCCATCTTTAGCAAAGGATTGCAATAATTAATGGTTCAAAAAGCAAGGGCAGAAGCTGATTTAGCTCTTTTTTCTTTTTCCTTGCCTTCTTCTTCCCCTGTTCTTCCCTTTCCGTGCCCTGCCTTGAAGCACACACAACTATACCTGGAACCTATAATCTTTTATTTTCCCCCACTTCTCTTCTCTCATTTTCTTATTAAATTACTGACCTAACCAAACTGGCTTGTGCTTAAAATTCATTTTTTTTGTAGCTTAGTCAAGAAATCAAAGAACATTCAGCAACAAAATTATAAATAAAAGTTTAAAGAACTCCTGTAGGAGAAAAACTTCATTGTTTTGGATTAGGCAAACAGTAGTTAGGTACAATACAAAAGCATGATCCTTAAAGGAAGATATCATAAATTGGATCTCAAAAAATGAAAAGTTTTGCTGTAAGAATGAAAATAGTAGTAGAATGAAAACAATGTTACTCACTAGGAGAAAATATTTGAAAATCATATAGGTATTAAAGAAATATTAATCATCATACATAAATGTATCAAAATTTAATAAGAAAAATGAAATAATCCAATAAAAATTAAACAAATATTTTGGATAGATACTTCATCAAGGAATATATTCACACTGCAAATAAGTGCATGAAAAGTTACTAAACCTCAATAGGCATTAAGTGAATGCAAATTAAAATTTTAATGATATTGATACATGCCCATTAGAATGGCTTCTGGAAGTAAGACTCAAGAAGGTGTGGTGGCCCCCTTAACCTGAGTTTTCATGAGATTTTTTATAAATATATTTTTTATTTCTTTTAAAGATACTTAGAATACATAATGGTTACATAAAAATTAGAGGGAATTCCCATATGCCCTGCTCCCTACACCACCCACATTTTCCCATATTAACAACATCCTTCTTTAGTGAAATACATTCATTACACTTGTTGAACACATCTTGGAGCATTGCCACTAAGCATGGATTATAGTTTACACTGAAGTTTTCACTCTCTCCCACACAATTTTGTATGGTATTCAAGATATATAATGGCCTGTATCTGTCAGAGCAATGTCATTCAGGACAATTCTCAAGTCCTGAAAAAGCCCCCATATTACACCTGTTTTTCCCCCTCCTGCCCTCAGAACCTCCAGGGCTACTGCCTCCACATCAATGATATAAGTTCTTACATTGCTAGAATCACAATAAGTCTATAATAGAATGCCAATAATTCTACTTTAGCCCCAATCCTGGAGATTCTGGGTTGGTGATGCCCACTCAACCTCTAATTGAGAAGCGTCTTCAATTCCATAGGACAGATGGATGGGACTCTCTTGCTTGCAGGTGTACACTCTCTTGGTTTCTTGGGATGTTCATTGTCCATCATCATCTCCTTGATAGTTGTCCTGGAGGAGTCAAATGAATTTGGAGGGTAGCTGTTGCAACTCCATTGAGATTCAGGGCCCAAGTAGTACATGGACAGCTTAAAGATTTAAGTCTCTTGGATGTACACCTATCAACTCTAGTACTAACTAAAGGTTCAAATATAAGGGTCAGAAGAGCCATGTGTAGGGAAATCACAATTGTGTCCAACTCTGTCACACTGAGGAACATAAATTCCAAATTAAGGCCCACTGGTAAGGCACCAAACTGTTGAATTATCTTCCCTGACAATAGTGTCTGGAAGTCTCCAGACCCCTCAGGAATCCTGTTACTTGAGGTAGTATTCGCTTTGGCAGTCAATGAGATCCTGCTGATATATGCATAATCATAATTCTGGAATGACCTCCCAACTCACTTTGAAGTCTCTTAGCCATATAAATTCATATGTCTTTTCTTTTTCCCCCTTTGTGTGAAAGTTTTTCTCCAGTTATATTGCTAATTGGTGCTTGGAACTAATCCCTCAGTGCCAGGGAAGCTCATCTCTGAGAGTCATGTCCCATGCTGGAGGGGAAGGTAATGCATTTATGCTGAGTTCAGCTTTAGAGAGGCCACATTTGAGCAACAAGGAGGCTCTCAGGAGTAACTCTTAGGAACCCTATAATACTAGGCTAAGTGTCAATTTCAAAAGTAAGGCTTCATAAATATAGTGATCAGTATCAAGGGCCCATCAATGGATGGTCTTCCTTCACTAGTCATCGCCCCTGTAGTTGGATAATTCTTGCTGTTCCATTAGAGAATGTGGCAAAGCTCCCCAGGATAGGTATTTGATATTCTTTCAGTTATTGTGTGGATCTCCACCCACCATGACAATACCCCATGAATACTTGAACACATTTACATGCCTTAAATGTATGCCCCAGGTGAACCTCCTCCCATGTATCCTCCATCACTGACACTCCATACCAGTGGTCATCCCCTGTAACCCTTCTGTGATCTAAAACTTTTTCAAAAATGAAGCCAACAAAATAACCAAATACAATTAATAAGAAAATGAGATAATGAAAGATTTAAAAATAAGAAATAATATACAAAAAATATTTTAAAATAAAAATAATTTAGAATAATAAAAAAAACAATTAAGAATATTTTTAAAATGTTTTTGACATTATGCCTTTCATCACTGTAAGATTTGTTGTCTTATACGTATTGTGACATTTTCTTCCATTTATTCTTCCAGTGTCTTAATTTTTTGTTTTGTCTTCAAAGAAGTTTTAGGTTACAGAAAAGTCATGTACAGAATATAGGGGATTCCCATATACCCAATATCTTTTTCCCTCTGCCCTATTAATAACATTTTGTATGTGAATGGTACATTTGTTACAATTGATGTAAAAATATTGAAACAAAGATACCAAACATTGACAATGATTTACGTTATGGTTTACATGTTGGACCAAAATTTTATAAATTTTGATGAAATTTAACCTGGCCTGTATCCATCATTGCAAGATCATGTAGAACACTTCCATAACCCTTAAAATGTCCTATCTTCTATCTATTCTATTCCATCCCCCTCCTCCATGAGGTTTTTATCTCTCAATCTGGTCCATGTTCAGTCCCCAACATTTAGTAAATTATACTTTAGTTTTCCTACCCAAGGCTGACTCCAGCTGTGGTTTTTGCTCCAGAAAACCTGTGATTCTTCATATCTGCCTAAGTCTCCAGAACAGATTTCAATTCCCTGAATGTTGTGATTTCCAGAGGTCAGATTCTTCTTATTTTAAGGGTGAAATTGACAACTTCAAAACCCTCTACATGATTAAATGAAAAAATAGCCATTATCATTCAATTATACATATTTAAATTTTTTCTAGGAAAGTTTATTTCTTAACAAATTAGGTTTTTAGTTAGATGTTTAGCAGTGTATAATTTTAATTTCATATGTGTGTATATATATATATTTATATATTTAAAATCATTCACCTTACATTCATTGTGCTCAGAAATTTCTATACTCCATCTTGATTAAAATTTATTGAAGCTCTTTCAATATTCTAACAATGACCACTTAAATATAATCAATCTCTGCATTCAAAAATATGTATTCTTTAATTGTTGCATTTATAGTTATATCTATATGCATATATTTATTTATTTATGGCTAGATATATTTTAAATTTTTTCTGTCCTTTCATTTATTACGTACTGATTTTTTTTGCCTGCTTTACTTATCAATTAATGATAAAGGAGAATTTAATTTTAAGTATATCTGTTTCATCATGTCTTTTTATCCAATGTTGCTGAATACATAGAGTCTATATTAAATACTTCTATCAGTCAACGACTTAAAACAAGAGAGTGTAGAGACAACTACAATAATGGCATAAAGGAAATTATTTTTGGTGGCTTGTCATCTTGCCCAGCTTAGTCATGAGTTCCCCTTTGGAGTGAGCACCTCCCCTCTAGATTCCAATCTAGTTTTCTACTTTGCTTTCTCCTCCTCCTCCATGGACTCATAGGAGCTGAAGTTTTGTAATTCCTCCACCCCTGAACTGCCCTCTTTTCCCTTTCTTACCCTCTATGCACTTTTAATTAGAATAAAGCTGTCTTTTCATTCCATTGTATGTATATACCACAAATGGTTTATTCTTTCATCTGTTGAAGGGCATTTGATTTGATTCCGAGTTTTGACAATAGTGAATAATGCCGGTATGAACATTGGTGTGTATATATCTGTTCATGTCCTTGCTTTCAGTTCTTCTGGGTATATACCCAGCAGTGGAATTGCTGTATTGTATGGCAGTTCTATAGTTAGTTTTCTGAGGAACTGCCAAACTGTCCTCCACAATGGTTGCACCATTCTACATTCCCACCAGCAGTGGATGAGGGTTCCCATTCCTCCACATCCTCTCAACACTTGTAGCCCTCTGATTTTTAATAGCCACCAGTCTAATGGGTGTAAGATGATGGTTATTGTTAGTAGCAATATTTAAATGATGCTTTTTCATAGTTTGTAACAATTGTGTCGCATCAATTCAAGTTGTTGGTGATAGGGTAATGTATGGGAGCCCTGTATGATGACATGCATGTCAGTTTTGTAAGTTCTTAACTTTTACTATAATCTTATTATTTATGTATGTTCATGTATGAATGATAAACTTCAATAAAAAACTTGAAAAAGAAAAAAATATTTCTTTTCCTGCATTTTTGGCTGGCTATTTGTATGTATATTGCATTACCCGAAAAACGTCCACACAACATCCAAAACACCTACCTTTAATTATCTTCTTTGATGTGTGTATTAATGAGAATTTATTGATGAGATGTATTTAATAAGCATATTATTTTCAATAGATGCAGACAACTGAAAGAAAAATGCAAGGAATGTGGAGTACCAGAGGTCTATTTAGAATGGAAGTCTAACATTTGTTAAATAGAATGTAGTGGGTGGCCCAGTGGGTTGAAGAGGGATGGAAATGGATGAAAAGTGATAAAACAATAAAAAGTAAAATAAAATATTAAAAGTTCTTTGCCTGGACCCAGAGAATCATCTGCCCTGAGCTAAGTATTAATGTTATGCCAATCTGTTTCTTTGGGGTTCAACTGACACTTTTTCTCCCCACTCCAGAAAGGAGAAAAAGGCAAAGAGAGCAAAACAAGACAAACTAAATAAAGAAAAAATGATTATGTTTTGTGATGTTTTCCTGATTCTAACCATAACCCTAATATTAGCTTATGACTAGTAACACAAAATGATATTTAGGAACACAAAACATCATATAAACAAAATTAAAAAAGCCTTAAAAAGTCCATATGACAATCATAATAGGAAATCTATTTAAATAATAAATAGATATCAACAAAACATATTATAATCCTCTCAGAGGACACAATGAGGCCACATTTAAAGGAGAGATGAGACTAAAATTAGGACCAAGACTTTTCTTTCCTCCTCAGTCAGTTTAAAGAGATTATAGAAAGGAAAAGGTCCTCAAAGTAAAAGCCCACAAAATTTGTTTTTATTAAAAAAAAAAAAAACTTTCATAAAGGACAAGAACATTAAATCATAGGGACCCAGGGAAAATATCTAATGACTAAGATGCATGAATCACACCCAGGTTGCTAATAGAGGCTTGCATATTGTTTATAATCCAGATTCTTTCCTAGCTCTGCTGGGTCTAATAATGTGGATATAAAGGAAATCCACCAGGTGAGTTACTTATTTGAGAAGGTAATTCCAAACAACATGCAAGGTAAAGTCAATGCCATAGAACAATAAAAATGCAGTTTTACAATTTATTCTTTACCCTGTATTTAGCTAATCATGTGAGTTAGAGCCCTCTGGGAATAATTTTAGCCATAATTTCAGATCTTTATTTGACTTATTGGAATATTAAAATTATTTTACTTGCCTTCAAACTGTTGCTTGAAATATAAACATCTCATTTTTTTGTGGGAACATGTTGAAAGACAGGTGCCAGTATATGGTTTTCTTTTACAAAAGGTAGCAGGAATTAGAAGTGCACATTATCAATAGTACTAACGGTGAAGGAAATGTGAATTCAGGTAAATGAAATGAAATAATGCGAGCAGTAGAAGAATAACCAGCATTTCAGTGTAGAAAGTAAAGGAATGTTCCCACAACAATAGAAGCAGAAGCAGAACCTCTGTGATGAATTATGTCCTGTCCCTTCCAATATCTGCCCTGTATATGTGATATATGCTGAATTTATTTTTGACTCCTTTGTATAGATAATGGACTTCTAAATAGTTCAATTTAAATACAGGCATACTTTATGATTTTCATTGAGATGTCTATTTTGATATCAAAACAGCAATAACTTCAAGGGTTTGCTCATGTAGTTTGATGAGATATTCTAAACAGACATGCAGAACAGTCAGTGACAGGGAAGTGATGCTTAGTGATCTGGAAATTTCATTTAAGAATCAAACATTATTAGGACTTTGAGTAGAAAGTCCATGAAGTATTGATTAAGGAAAAGTGAATTCATATGTTACCAGAGTAGTGAGAAGACCCAAATGGAAAGAAAAATAAGTTCCCAGTAGCACTGACAACCATGATTACCAACCCCCAATGCCAACATTCCCAGGAAAAACCCACCTCAAGGTCTGAAAGAGCAATGCTCATATTTGAAAATATAAGATTCAGTGATTTCTTTTCTGGTATGTTAGCTCTTTGTAGGCTGGCTGTATTTGTAAGAGAGAGGAAAAGGGTGAGTTTGTAATTTTTGAGTATTATTTACATTTTTATAGACTTAGAGAATTTGGGTTCATTTCTTATCTCATTTTCCATCTACATGTCAAAACTAGAATGGCTGAAATCTTTAGGTGTCAAAAATTGTGGGGTGTACACTGTTTTGCATGAAAAATAGGGTATTATGAAAATTGGAGGTTTAAACATGAAACATTTTTGCTTTGTACCATATCATTTGTGATTATGAATTTGTGCTTTGGAATAAGAAAACTGTGGTTTCAAGTTCTGACTTGTTAAAGTACTAATTAGGTATTCTGTGTGTAATTAACCCAGGAAAACTTCAACTAATTTTTACCTCTATCAAATACTATTTCTCTTGTATGAGCAACAAACTGAACATAATACTATAGCCATTTACATAGTATTTTATCCTTCTCAAAGTTCTCCCCAATCCAATCTTAAATTTGAAACTCAGACCTCACTCACTGCTTTGGTTAAGGGGAAAACATTGTGTCCACATTTTGGGTGAAGAAATCATTGCTGAAGGAAATGTAGTCACTTGCAAAGTTGACAACTAAAATCAATGGCAGTGTCAAGAATAGAAAGTTGGGATCCTCTCCTATCTAATATTAAGGAGCTAGAAAATAGGTGGCATTTGAGTTGTAAAATTTTAATATGGTGAATTATTAGTTTAAGGGGAAAGTGGAATCAAAAGGGAAGAATTACAAGAATTGAAATAAAGCATCATCTGTAGCTTTGGAATTGGAGAAAACTGGGTTTCATATACCTATTATAAACATTGTTTTGTTATAATCTCAGAACAATTTAATTAGTAGTGTTAGTAACTTTTTAGCAATAAATACAGACTGAATGCTTGCTTGGTTTTGCCTGAGGACTTTACTAACCTTAGATTCCTCAGAAGCTTAATTTCATATGTGAACCATAATTTTCTGAAAACTTATTACTTACTTCATGAATTTCCCAAAAATTAGATTTAAAAAGATTTCATTTGAAATCTGCTGAATGATATGGAAAAAAGGACTTGTAGCTAAAAATGCACATTTCAAAAGGAAAAACTTAGCAGTTTTAGAGGAAATGTAATTCATATTATATATATGAAAAGTTATTTCTTTCTATTGTAATACAATGTGTATTTCTTCTAGTTTGGTTGGATTTTTACTTAACATTTTTCATTTTAATTTGGGATATAAGGAATATGGGGAAAGAAGTTCACGTTTGTTTTTCTCCCATGCACATAACTAAAATAATATTATTGTTTATATCCATGCGAATCAATAAGTAATTAATTTAACTTTTCCAAACTAATATTTTAAATACTACTTTAAAATAAAAATTGTCTTTTCACTTATAAGTAAGGAAATATTTACATAGCATAATGGGAGGTATACTGAGAAGACTTACTCCCAATGGCTTATCAGATAAAAAAATTAATTTGAGTTGTAAAATTTTAAGATTTAGAGTTATTTTTTAAGGTCCATTTTGTTGCAATGGAATTTTTTATTTTGAAGTTGACAATGTCAAGTTAATATTTTAAAGAGAGTTTTGAGAAGGGAATTAAAAATTGAATTGATGAAAAAAGACAGCTACAAGATTAAGACAGATAAATATATCACAAATTTTAATGATAAAACAAATGAATGCATTAATGATGTGGTTTGGTGGTCAAAATTTATAGTGAAAAACAATTGTGCCACGTGTTTGCCATCAGACATTGATTTATTTTATGGTTAATAAAACATTTAAAAAGCCTATGCTTAACATTTTTATTTTTAAGAACTGACCAATACTAATGACTAAATAAATAAATTCATTTCTGCTATAAAATGTTAACATTTTAATTTCACAAATGACCAAGAAAAAGTCAACAAGTTATAAAATAATAAGTCAAGCCAATTGCATTTGCCTCCTGAAGAGAAAATTTTATTCAACTTATTAAATATATGGTATCATTATATTCATCTTTCATTTTATTTTCTACCACATTCTAAAACTGTTTTGAGGTAATACTAGTGACCACCATTAAAACGTTACCTTTGCTTCTATATCTTTTTTAAAAACACTGTAAAACTTATACTTGCACCTTTAACAAATCTTGAGTTTGAAAGGACATAGCGTTAACCACCTTTAACAAATCTTGAGTTTGAAAGGACATAGCGTTAACCGTAATTAATGGTATATTTCATTGGAGTTGGAAAATGTTTGCCACCTAATAATATTTTAAATTATTTTTATTACTGATTGAATGCATTAATTTCAAGTAATGTCAAGATTGAACATAATATTCTGAAAGATTTATGGAAAGCATCATGACATTAATCAGAAAAGATACTTTAGTATCAGATTTTCATTTCCTGAAACCCTGGAATTATGCCAATAAAATATAATTTTATGATATGTGTTTTATAAATATCTCTATAAACACTTTTGACATTGACTTAATAATTCTGTCTTTTCAGGTGCTGTTAAGCATTTTCACTGTACTGGACCATAGAAATTAGTAATAATGTCACTGTGTTTATTCTCTTGGGACTTTGCCAAAACAAGCATATTGAAATATTCTGTTTTGTATTATTTTTATTTTGTTACATTGCTATTTGGATGGGGAACTTGCTCATAATGATTTCCGTTTCATGCAGTCAGCTAATTGACCAGCCCATGTAATTCTTCCTTAATTATCTCTCACTCTCCGACTACTGCTACACTTCCTCAGTGATGCCCACACTAATGATGGACCTAGTAGCAGAAAGGAACACCATTTCTTATAATAACTGGATGGCACAGGTCTTTTCCATACATTTATTTGGAGGCATCGAGATCTTTATCCTCACAGAGATGGCCTATGATGGCTATGTGGCTATCTGCAAGCCTTTGCACTATGCCGTCATCATGAGCAGACAGAGGTGTCACACCATCATCATAACTTGTTATGCCGAGCGATTTATACAATCAGCCAATTAGTTTCTTCTCACCATCTTCTTACCCTTCTGTGGTCCCAATGAGATAGAGCACTACTTCTGTGATGTGTATCCTTTGTTGAAACTGGCCTGCACTGATAAATGCAGAATTGGTCTCTTGGTAATAGTCATTTCAGATATTGTTGCTTTGGTAACTCTTGTGGTTTCTATGTTATCTTATTTTCTGATATTATACACCATCAGGGCTTACCCTGCACAAAGCTGTAGCAAAGTTCTTTCCATTTGCAGTTCTCACATAACAGTTGTGATTCTGTTCTTTGTGCCTGTTTGCTTTGTTTATATTTGACCACCCATAACTTTTTCAGAAGATAAAATGTTTGCTGTTTTCTATACTATCATTGCTCCCATGTTCAGTCCTCTGATTTATACTCTTAGAAACTTGGAGATGAAGGATGCCTTACAGAATGGGTAGTGCTGTCAATTTTTTCAGAAAGGGGAGTAGTTTGTATAAAGGGCATTTTGGATTTTCTCCCTAGGCCTTGTGAAATAGACACCTATTCAACTTTAAGCCAAAAATTCGTCTGGTATGATATCCAATGTGCAGTCTTTAGCATTTGTCCAGACCTCTTCATGATTGGTAAATTTTGATTTATTTTCCAATGTTCCTTGTTCCTCCATTCTCCTCATATTCCTTTACCAAGTCCTCCTTATCCTTACTTTAACATTTTATTTTGGCAGTATAAGGAAATCTTTTTCCCCTTCTCTTGCATCTATTTTGGCAAAAACTAACATTATGCCATCTTGTAGAGCAGAAATATAATATTCAGAATCTGTGTCCTAGTACACAATAAAAAGATTAAAATGGTGAACTTTTTGAGCTGAGACCAGTAGATAAATGAGTGGAACATTTAACCCCTTTGGCTACTAATCATATATGATCACTCTCCTATACATTTTAGAATTCATTCTTAAAACAATATTTTTCTGTTTCTATTGAACAAGATGCATATACACATGTATATACAGATATAAATGTAGGAAAAAACAAAAAAATGAATTGCCGCAACTGTCCTTGTTACTGTAATTGGTCATGTGAGTTCAGTTAATATTTATAACTTATTCATAGCTTTATTTTTCAATTATTTTACCATTTGTCTTGAAATCTTTAAGAGATGTTTTAGAGATTTCTATGGATTGAAGATAAGTTCACCTGTGCCCTCATTGTAAAGCAACCAACAAATTTCCTCTGGTCATAAGTACCAATGAACTCAACCCCTTCTTTTCTGTTGGTTTAATAGAGATATGAGGAGTCCAAAATGTCCAGGTGGTATTTTCAATTACTAATTCAATAAATTCACTGCTGTGTTCTCTAATGAAAGCTTAACCTCTTTATATCTAAGACCTACAAATTTGTTGAGCTAGAACAGGAAGCAAAAATTTTTTAAGTGGATTTTTAATTTGGTAGTAAAAGGAGCTACTTGCACTTACATCCCTTGATACCCATAACAGTTTATTCTGGCTGTGGAAGAAGCAGCATTATACTCTGGTAAATTTTCCTTAAAAATTAGGTTCCAGATTTTCAAGATGTTATCTTTAATGTTCAGTAAGGTATTCCACGATTCTGTTACACAAGGTACTACAGAGTAATTGGTGCATGGTAAGGAAAGTGAATTCCTTGACATTGTGTGCACTGCCACATTTCTTTTACTATGAAATAAGATACTTGATCAGACTCAGTGCTGTGTTAATAACAAGATGATGAATAAGGCTTTCCATAAATTCATGGATTTTGCTGCTACTACTTGCATCTGACCAGATCTTTTAATAAGGGCATCCAGAAAAACTGGGGTATACACTGGAAGTAGAACACAGTGCCAACAAAGTAGCCAAGGCTGGAGTAGCCAAGATACCAGAGAAGAGAAAAGTATGCATAAGTGAGGCTGATATTCAGTGTTGCCTTGTACTTGAGTCATTGGATGATTTTCAAGCATGAGCCAGCAGATGGATAGACTAAATGTAATAAATGCTTGCAAGAATTTAGAGAAATAGAAATCATATGCACTACTGATGGAATGAAAAATGATACATCCAATTTATCAATTGGGAAAATAATTGACTAAAATTGAGCATACTGTATTCCTATGTCCTTGAAATCCAATCATAGGTATACACTCAACAGAAATGTTTACATAGATTCACCAAAAGAGAAAAAGTTCTGAGAGCATTGTTTGAAGAACCCCAAACTTGTAATAACCCAAATGCAGAACAAAGAAATAGACTGTGGTATATTTATACATAAAATACAACAAAGCAGTAAAGAAACCATTGTTCGCTATGATACGGAAAAATCTACCAATCTCCCAATCATAATGCTTAAAGAAAAAGAAGACAGAAAGAGTAAATATTCTATGATTCCATGTATATAAAGTTTAAAATAGTTAAAACTAATTTATTATTAAAAGACAGGATAGCAGTTACTTCTGGTGACTAGAAGAAGGAATCTTCTGTGTTGCTGCTAATGGTCTATTTCCATCCTTCACTTTCCATTTCTTAGCAAGCCCTGTTCTTTTCCCCCTTTCCCAATAATTTCTTTTTTACTATTTTTACTGACAACAACAATAACAAAAAGATAACTGTAAAGAAAAAGTAGAGATTTTACTGTTTCAAATTAATAACTTTGCTTATTAAGAATCATTTTAAAGAGAAGTGGGAAAAAATCCCTGAACTGCTATAAGTTATATATAAAGCTAATGACAGGAAAGCATTAATACCCAAAGAATCCATTTGAAAACATGGTCAAAGTTGAAAGGAGGCATTTTAAAGGAGAGAAAATCCAAATCACCTGAAAACATCTGAAAACATGGTTAGTAATAAGGGAAATATTAAAATTACAATGCAAAAAGATTTAACCCTTATCAGTCTGGCAACATTTAAAGTTATAAAAGACCACATGGTGGCAAGGATATGAAACAATGAAAAATCTCATCTACTGCTTGTGAGAGTGTTAACTTTACCATCTGTATGAAGAGGTATTAAATATTAAATTCATTATATGCCTTTCTTATGACTCACTAATTTCAAGTGTTATTTATATATGAGATACTTTTGTAGATTTCCACCAAGTGATAATTTCAAGAATGTTCAGAGTAGGATTGTTAGCACTTGCAAAATAGTAACAGTAATAAAAATAAAGAAAGAAAGGAAAATAAATGGCAGATAATGCAATTGCTCAATAATAGAAGAATGGATAAATAAATTGTATGTTTTTCATACAAAAATACAGAAAAATGAGTGAATTAAACACATTCATCTAATGCATAAGACTCAAAATTATAATTTTAAAAGAAAGAAGTCATACAGAGAAGATTCAAGGCCAAAAACAGGTAAAATAAGACAATATATTGTTTCAGGATATAGATATATATATTAATGCTATCGATGTAAAAATAAACAAGAGAGCATTAACATATAATTCAGGATTTAGTTATCTTTCAGAGAGAGGGAAGAGATACTTTGGGAAAGAGACTTTCAAGTCACTTGAAAGGTACTGGCAATGTTCTATTTCTTAACAGGAATGGTAGTTTAAAAAAGTTCATTTTATGTTGAATCTTTCTCTAGATATAGATAGAGGCATAGATATAGAATTAGTTTTTATATATAACTACAGATATAGAAACATACATATACTTACAAACACATATAATTTATTTAATATATATATTTACAATTAAAATTATAAAAGTTAATGATGTTCTGAAGGGCATATATTTGCTTAAATATAGTGGATTATGCAATCATCTGGAAAATTCCCCTAGAAGTCATTGAAAATGTTTAATAATTAAAGATAATTTGTGTAAGATAAAGAGCTGTGGATAAGAATAAACATATACATATAAGTGGAATTCTAGAAGTTGAGAAGCATTAATCAATTGAGCAATTTGAGAAAATCACCTTAAATTTAAGAAAATGGAGAAACAATAATCAAATGTATAAGAAAATTATCTTGAATTTAGGAAATAAATAATAGTTGAGATATATATTGCTTACCCATTAATATCCATTGATTATCAATCACAACCGCCAGAAATAGACCAAGACCTAATTTACTCTAGTGAAATGCCTGGACTTTTAGACTTGGAAAGTATGGACTCTCCCCTGGAGTTGTGTTGTGACCTGACCCTTGTTCTTTTTTTTTTTTTTTTTAATTTATTTTTATTGTGGGTAAAAATAAAAATTCTCACAATACATACAAACATTTGCAAAATGATATATAAATATATATGCATATATGTGTATTTGCTTACAAAAATGTTATTTATATCTATATATACATATATTTTAAGAGGTGCTTAGATTACCCAAAATATTACATGGAACCCACTGGGATTCCCAGCATGATGAGAATAAATTGAATCTTAAGAAAATAAGCATCATTTTTCCAAAGAAACAGATTCAGGTGAATTTATTGCATAACTTCCAGACAAATAGAATTTGTTTTCTTCTAGAACAGAGAAGGGGGTTAATTCTGTTCATCCAGAGGTTTCAGGAACTTTGGATGCTCAAAGTTCTTGGGGACTCAACCTTAAACGTCACTATCCCAGATTTCAGCCTCCCATTTTCCAGGGCTATGTTATTGACATAAGACTCTAAATACTAAAGTCTGCTGCCTTTATAACCAAATTCTGGGTCTAATTTGCAACATGATCTGCTTTTTGGCTTCTGAATATAAGAACTCCAAGAGAAGAGCTCTGGTTTTCATAGCATTCCTAAGCTGCAGTAAGCCAAATATAGCAGCCATTTCCTTTATGTCAGCTTTGGTGCCATCAACAGAAATCAGGCATCATCACAATCTTTATGCTTGTATGTTTTACTTTTTCCATCCAGGCTCCACAGTCATTGCAAATCCCAAGACCTCATCATTTGCTTTCATTGTATCTCTGTTAACATAAGTGAGATACTCATGCTTAGTGCCCTGCATTTACAATCCACATATGAGGGGAGTTAAGGCCTAAAGAGACCACTCTGATATATGGAAATGTGGGAAACTTGTCTATCTTCTCCTTCCAAATGGGTTGTCTGAGATACAGTAGTTTATACAGCTGTTCACAAGACAGGCCAGCAAGAAGGAGGGACCATTTGTCTTTGACACCATAGGGAGACCAGTTTAAAAATGCACACTATTATATTGTCTCTTCATCACTGAGTGATTTTCATTTTATTTCACCATTGAATTATAACTTATAAACTTTGCATTTCTGAATGACACATTCAGTTTCCATTTCTTAGGAAACCCAGGTTAAGATATCTGTTTTCAGAAGCAGCCAAGGGTTATAATCTCCCAGGTAATCCACTTTAAATGCCACATGGAAATTAAGTAGAACATTAGTTAGATAACTTTTGGATAGAAAAAAAAAAAACCCACATTTTTAACATAAATGACAATGATGATTTTATTTCATTTGAATTTCAGAAATCATTAGAAACTACTCTCCTCTGCAGAAAAAGCAGGGAAGTCCTACAACCAAGACCCACATACCATACAGCTTTAATGCATGGTAAAATTCATTAGTCTTTAGCAGTGAAGTTAAACATTTATTCTGACTGCATTCAAACACTGAATACCATCTTTAATTCAGAATTAACGGAAATGATCTAAAAAGTTCATTTCCTAGTAAGTGAAAATCCAACAAACTTATAAGAAACAAATATTACTTTCAAATAGAAAAACTTAGCTTCCATATATAATATAAATTATATTTTACTCAATAAATATGCTGATTTAATTTCTTCAATATGTGCAGTTTCCCTTATTCCTTCAATCTTTTGCAAATGTTTCAAATAATAATTTCCCATTATTTAAGTAAAATGCAATGGATGATTAGATCTCTATCCTTCAGCAGATGTTAAAATGAGGCAGACTTTTTTATGATTTTAGAAAACTCTTGATGAAAAAATAATATCATTACTATTTAGTGTAACATTTTGGGGTTGATTAGAGAAAAATAAATTGATAAATGAATCAAATGAGTGACATGCATTTTAGGCAAAAGAGGAAAATATAAATGAAAAGAAGAGGAGGCACAAATTAAGGGGATTCACTAGAGTAAAAATTCATTACTCTTTTCATCTTTTGCTATTCTATAAATGATATACATGCAGGGGAATTTAAGAGCATGGAATGTCATGGGTTTAGAACACTCAATATCAGAGGATCCTGGAAATCAATGTAGAATAAATTTAATGGTTGAAAGAGAGAATAATGTGAACAGTAAAAGAAAAAAGAAATAAAACTGGTTCTGAGAACTGGTTCTAGAATTAAGAGAGAATTTTGAAGCTGTTGCTGAAAGAAATTTCTTGAGTGAGAAAACTTGGATTGCAACATAAATGGGAATATGTTCCTAGGATAATTCCAAGAATCATTTGGATGTGAAAACTATATTACCAATATCAAAACTGTAGAAAAAGTATTAAAATATATCTTAAAATAACCTTCATGTACAATCAGTATTTACCCCTATTGCAAAACAAAGCTATTGAGAAGAAAATATTCACTATCATTACCATTATTTTTCTTTTCCACCTCAAGTAATGACAATCAATTAGATATGAATTATAATAACTTTCATTTTTATACTAATTTTAAATCTTCAGTGTAATTTTATTTATTATTTTGGTAAATATATATTGGATATGTAATGTATACATAACAAATAAGGAAAGGCAAAGAGAAAGGGAAAAGATAAAGCCTACTGCACACTGTGTATGTCTCTTATAAATTAACATGCAAAACTGTGGGACATTGATATTAGCAATGCACATATTTAAAGAGTAGAAACAGAGTACCGGGCAAGTTTATTATCCTGTGCCAAATTACATGGCATTGTTTCTTTCCTGATCTTTTTTCTAAATCCAAAATCTCTGCGCTGACTGTTAGACTAAATTATGAATGGCAAGAAGAATACAAGATGCTATTGCTCACTCTCTGAAGAATTGCTTGAAGAAATAAAAAAATAGTCAATTTCCTAGCCGTTCCAATATAAGTGTCAATGATGAGATATATGGGAGTATTTTAAAGTCTTAAAGGTGTTTTGACCTTGAATGGCTAAGGAAAGCTTGCTACAGGTATAGAAGCAAGTGCTGTTCTTTGAGCATGGATGTAAAAAAAGGAAGTAAAATTTTAGAGACTTTGATCTGTCATGATATATGCAATGAATTGCAGAGGGACAAAGAAAGCTTCTAATTTTGAGATGAAATACCTTTATCATACTCATGTAGAACAAGCAGGGTGCTGTTATAAAGAGAATTTACTGTTAGCAATGAAAAAGGACTGAGAGCAGGATGGAGCCTGGAATATTATCCTCCAACAGGTGTCCTAAATTATCTGTTATGTGCAAATAGTACAGGGAACAATACGTATGTTACCCCATTTATCCTTCAAAGATAATGTCTAGCTTACTGTACTAACCACCCCCCACCATGTTTCATAAACTCCTTCCTTGATTCCAATTTTACATGTAGTCTTTTTCCTTAAACCTGAAGCTCTCCTGGTGAATTTTATTTAGGTTTATATGCTCCACAAATAAATAATCAACTTAATATAATAACACTATTATATGTTTATCTTGGAAATTGTCCATTTCAAATATATCCTTTGTCAAATCAACCAGAGATGAGTATGGTTTGGGATAACATATACAAAATTGGGAGTTAGGAGACAACTTTGCTGCCATTTAATAAATGAGGACACTAAAATTCTAGGAGACTTTATTCATGTGTACAAAGGGATAGAGTGTAAGCCTATAAAATCTTCAAAAATATGATTAAAATGTATGCAATTAATCAGACAATTGGCAAGGTAGCTAAATCTAAGATATATATATACATAAAATAAATAGGTTGTATCTAACCAAGGAAGGAAAAACTAGAAAAGGAGACAAAGAATTGCATTACAAAACAAAAAGTCACCTACAAATAAATTTTAATAAAAGAAACTTTGGACCAAAAGGAAGAAAATCATATGACCATGTTTAAAGTTATAAAATGAGCATGGACAAAGAGAACAACATATCAAATGTGTGAATGAAGAGTTAATAACATAAAAACCACAATTTCAAGAATTAATATATGAATTAAATGCAATTCTCATTAAAATTCCAGATTTTCTTTTTGTTTCTAATAAAATAATCTTAAAGTTTATGTGGAAGGAATAATGCCCAAGAAAAGGCAGTAACTGTGTTTTTATTATTTGGGATAACCCTCACTGGAAAACAATTTAAGAACTTATGCAAATAAGTGTTCATTTTCTTTAATGTAAAAATAAGTCCAGAAATAATATGCAGAAACTAAGGTTAATATAGACAGAACCAGGCTCCACCTAGATCCTTGTTATACCATGCTTTTCATGAAGTGTTTACCCTTATGTTTGCAAAATGGCTGCTTAGGTCTATGTTTCAGTATAGAAGAAACAAAAAAGATTTTAAAAAGAATGAAAATGTTTATCAGGAAGTAAAACTTTTCCAGAATTCCCCAACAGACTCCCATTTAGGTTTCATTGATAAAACAATATTAAATCACTAACCTAGTTACAAGGGAAAATGGGGAACTGCCAGCACAAGCAATCCCAGGGTTCTGAGAGTAATAAAAATGGAGAGATATAGGGTAGGCCACTGGAAACATCTGAAATAGTATGCAAACTAAGAACCCTGAAAGGGAACGTGTTTTCTCAGATATGTGTTCAATAAACCAATGATTTTGAAATGGATAAAAATTTTCTCAAAGAGAATTTGAAATCCAGTAATATTTCTGAATATATATAAATAATACATGGAAATTATATAGTTCCATCAATATGGCTCTTTTCTCTTATCACTAGGGATTTTTCTCAATATTTTTAAACATTTATTTATTCAACAAATAATTGTTGATTATCTATTATATTCCTACCATTACTCTGGGAACAGAGTAAAACAATTGTTTGCAAATATAGGACAGATTGTAGGCTATTACAATAATTCATTGAGTGTTCATGGTAGAGGTGTGAGTTGGAAGAAAAAAATTTTAGAGTCACCTGCACATATAAGTATTTAAATTTGTGTGATGTAAAATCACCAAGATTTAAACAAACACAGGTGCAAGGATGGAGCCTTGTGAAACTCTAATACAGAGAATTCAGTGAGACCATCAAGAGCTGTGAAAAACATCTTAGGCATGACAGAGTTGGATTCAGTTGTGGTTTCCCTACACATGGCTATTGTGCCCCTTCTATTTGAACTTATACTTAGTACTATACTTGATAGATGTATGTCCAAGATACATAAACCTTTGGACTGTCCTTGTGCCAGTTGGGCCCTAAATCTGAACAGAGTTGCAACACCTCCTCTCCAGTTCATTGGACTCACCCAGGAAAACTAACATGGAGATGATGGACAACAACAATCTCAAGGAACAGAGAGAGTCTGCAACTGAAAGCAAGATAATCCCATCTATCTGCCTCATGGGATCTAAGCCCCCTTTTAATTAGAGGTCAAGTAGGCATCACCATCCCAAAATCCTCAGGACTGGGGAATGAATGATGGACTCGTGTAGACTTACTGCTATTCTACTATAGACTTATTGTGATTCTAGCAATGGAAGAACTTTTATCATTGATGTGGAGGCAGAGGCCACTGGAAGTTCTGAAGGAAGGTAGAGGGAAAAATAGGTGTAATTTGGGGGCATTTTTGGTACTTGAGAATTATCCTGAATGACACTACAATGACAGATATAAGCCATTATATATGTTGTAATAACTTACAAAACTGTGCGGGAAAGAGTGTAAAGTACAATGTAAACTATAATTCATGCTTAGTGGCAATTAAAATGAATAGTGTGTTTATCAATTGTAACAAATGTACCACACTAATGAAGGATGTTGTTAATGTGGGAAAATGAGGGGTGCTAAGGAACAGGGCATATAGGAATCCTCTATATTTTTCATGTAATATTTATATAATCTAAGTATCATTAAAAAATAAAAAATTAAAACTGTATATTTAAAAAAAGGAGGAAAATCAGGACAGTATGATGATCCCAAACCAAGTCAAAATATCTAGAAGAAAAAGAGTGATCAACTCTGTCAAATCCTGGAAATGTCAATATGAAAGTAGTAGGTGACCTTGATAAGGTTAGCTTCAATGAAGTGGTAGAGTGAACACCTCATTTGAAAAGGTTCAATAAATTTGGAAGGAGAGAAATTAGGTATAGTGAATATAGGAAGAAGAAAAACCAGAAATAGGGAAAGAAAATTGAACGGGAAAATATGGATAAAAAAGATTTTGTTTTGTTAGAAAAGATAAATACAAGTTTATTTTGTTAAATGGATGAATTTTAAAAGAGAATATAGTCATGATTTGCACACAAATATAAAATGAACTCATAGCAAAGAATTTATTTAACTCATGTAATGAGGAGAGTTAGATCAGTTCAAAAATATCACAGAAATACCACATATTCATAATTTATTAAGAAATGCTGAATGAATTTACAAGAGGATGCAAAACTGGCAAAATTGGTCAATATTTTGCAGTGTGACAATCTATTGCTATCCACTTTACAGTCTCTGGACAGGCATTGTTGTCATTACTGTCATTTTCTTTAAATTAATATTTCCATCTACAGAGTTGCTAAATATCTTAGTCAAAGACAATGCAAGGTGGATAGTCTGGAAGGAAGCACATGTCAGGACACGGGAAATTTCCAACTCCCATCATATTCCTTGACAGTTTTTATGCTGATGTCAATGATATAAAAGAGAGAAAAAAATTGCTTATGCAGAGGAAGAGGAGGAAAGCAATGAAGTGATGTCCTTAAAAAGTTGTAAAGGAATAAATATGGTACATAATGAAGGAGTTAAATTTGGAATTTCCTTATTAATAATTGCTATTTCTAGTATCTTCTGCACCAGATTTTTAATAATTCCTTTCCACAATTTTTAGTATAAGAGCAGAAATAAAAGAAACATCTGTACTAATTTTTGATATTTTACTTTTCAATAATACATGCCTGGCTGGTTTGGAGGCTAGAGCTACCAAAACAGGTGAAATTCAGGGCTTTTTGGTCTTACCAGAGATCCTGCTTATTGTAAACCAGAAAATCATCTCCACAGTCTCCTATGATGCTGTTCTCTGCCATACACTGCTCAAGCTGCACTTCTAGGAAACTTTGAAATAACTATGAAGAATTAGATAAAGTATCTGTATTAGTCAGCCAAAGGGGTGCTAATGTGAAATACCAAAAATGGGTTGGTCTTTATAAAGGGTATTTATTTGGGGTAGAAGTCCACAGATACCAGGCCATAAAGCGTTAGGTTTCTTCTCTCACCACAGTCCATTGCCACGTGTTAGGGCAAGACAGTTGCCAACGTTTACCAGGGTTCAGGCTTCTGGGGTTCCTCTCTTCCCGGGGCTGCGTTTCTCTCTGGGCTTAGCTCCTGTTTCCTCCACAAGGTCAGCTGTAGATGATCAGGCAAACGGCTTGCTTCTCTTCTCCTGGGGCCTTCTTTCCAGTATCAAAACTGCTTCTCAAAAGACTGCTTCAACTGTTCTTTGCCTTGCCTTTTATATTCAATTCCCCACCCACCAAGGGGTGGGACTCAATGCCCTAATCCTAACCTAATCATGCCCAGATTAACAGATCAGTTTACAAGCATGATTCAATTATATTTTTGGAATTCATAATTACATCAAAGTCCCCAACAGTTACAGTATCTTAAATTATTTTTCAAGAGTTTTAGATTATAATGCTTTAAGTTTTATTTGTAAGGCAGTTTAAAATGAGGTGAAGTACTAAATTATTTTTATGTTTATATTATCCACACATCTTAGGAACCCTCAACAATAACCTATCTTTATTCGGTTTGCCTTGCATTCTAGACTGAAAACAAATTCTTATGCAAGCAATTTCTGGTTTCTGGAATTTCTAAAGACCTCCCAGATCCTAACTGATTATGCTTTCAGCCCTTCTTAATTTGAGACAAATTTCCTTTAGGATGACTTATGATTACCATTTGGGGAAACTACCTTTACTTTTTATAGTGCTAAGAGGGAAAATATTCACATTGACCCATTGAATTTAGGTGGTGTTCTCCACTTGACCACTGCAAGAAAAAATTAGTTCCATCTGATACAGGAACGTGACATTAAGGTTCCTTGCCATTTTTCCATCTTTACAACCCCACTGCTCCATAGGCACACCGTTATGAGATTAGGTATTTTTCAATGCATAACAGGAGAATAAATAATACAAATGACTTATACGTATTCAATTGCTTTTATGTGAAAAGCAAAGTGGTAGCCCCTCACATGTAAATCTCATGAATTTGTGATTAGTGTGCCATTATTATCACCTGTGTATTATAGGTGATGTATTGCACAAAGAGTTGCCTCAGACACAGTAATTGACCAAGTCTGGTTTCGAATCTATAATCTAATTTGGGAGCACTTATCTTTAATGAATACACTATATAGTATTAGAATTATATAAAGCTGTTTTCTTTCAGGAACAGATCTAGAATGGAAAATGAGTTAGAAGAAAAGAAATTTTTTATATCTGGAGCTTGGGAGGGTGTATTGTGTTGGACATGTGAGAAACTCCAAAATGCCATTGGTTACAAAATTATCAGAGTAGATGGTGAAAATTTTGATAAATATTGTTATTGGCCATGAATTAGAACATTTAAAATACTCTCTCAGTGATATAATTAAAGTATTGCACTTAATTTTTTAAATTATTACTTGGTGGTTGGAATTGTCTTCACCAAATATAATCTTACATAAGAATAAACTATATAGGCTTTCAATGTTGATTTTCATTTCCCTATGACCCATATAGTCTCCTACTAAATACCTAAATTATTTGAAGATCAATAAGGCAGAAGAGATAGAAAAATTAAAGTCACAAAACAAAGCAGAAAAAAATCCTGGATAAGTCCTCAGAATAGTAAACTTTTGCTCATATCTGGGTGTTGCTCATATATGTGTTGCCAGATATAAAAGACAAGATTCATGCATTTTATAGATCTTAGGGTAGAAGAGACATATTCAACAAGCTCAGTGGTAGGAATCAAGAATATCTTTTTCTCTATTTCCTTTCTTTCCCATGATACAGAACCATAATTTCTTTATTGTGTTCCTCATCTCTGTATTTCTTAGTGTGTATATTAGATGGTTGAGCATGGGGGCAAAGATAGTATAAAAAGTAGCAAAAATATTGCCTTCTGGTAAAATCAGCTGGTCGAATATAAACGAAGAGTAAAGGAGCAAAAAAAAAGACCACCAGAGTGGTATGGGAAATGCACATGGCAAGAGCTTTGTGGCGATTCTCCATAGAGCTGGACCTGACAATGTATAAGATCATAGTATAAGATATAAACAAGATGACAAAAGTCTCGAGGCTTATCATGCCCAAATCAGCAAAGATCAAGAGACCAATTCTGCTTGTGTCAGCACAGGCCAGTTTCAGCAAAGGATACACCTCACAGAAGTAGTGATCTATCACATTGGGGCAACAGTAGGATAAGAAGATGGTGAGGAGAAACTGGCCAAAGGAATGCAGGAATTCCCCAGCACTGGAAGCAACAGTCATGATGTTACACCTCCACCGGCTCATGATGGTGGTATAGTGCAGGGGCGTGCAGATGGCCAAATAGCCATCATAGGCCATTCCTGTGAGGATGAAGACCTCAATACCTCCAAAGAAGTGCATTGTAAAGAGCTGTGTCATGCAACCATTATAGGAAATGGCCTTCCTTTCTGCTAGGAAGTCCATGATGAGCTTGGGGGTCACAGTGGAGGTGTGGCAAAGGTCTGAGAATGAGAGCTGACTCAGGAAGAAATACATAGGCTGGTTAATAAGTTGAATGCAAGTGATAGAAACCATGATGAGCAGATTTCCTGTCAAAATTGCAATATAACAAAGTAAGAATAGCAAAAAACAGAGAATTTCTACTTCCTTTTCCTGAGAAAGTCCTAAAAGAATAAATTCTGTGACATTATTTTCCATGATCCAGAGCAGTTTGTAGCCACCTAAAATTAGATGAATAATGAATTCTTATGAGATGCATATCATTCCTTGCATGGGGAAGATTATAATAGAGAAATGGTTCATGAGTCAAAGAAAACATAATTTTGCTCTTTTATTCAAGAAGACTTTCTTGCAAACCTTTTTGTCCCTTTCTTGAAAACATTAACTATCAGAAAAAAATGTTAGGTTACTGAAAGGAAAACTAACACTGTATAATAAATGCATTTTATTTATGTAACCATTATCTCAGCAGGCTATGTCAAGTATCAGCTGAGTATTATGCCCAAATAGAATTATAAAATTTCTCTTTTAAATAAAAAAAAAAAAAAACAGATCTCATTTTGTTGGTCTCACTGTTATCTAGTAAATACCCACATAAATGATGCAGTGTGGAAATAGAAAAAAATCATATACCAATATGTGATATGTGCTATGTTGGCAATATTATATGTGAGAAACTTCATACCCTATATCCTATGAGCAAAGGTTATAAATAGAAAAATTACCAAATGTATTTGGAATATGGAAACATTTTATACATGCTGTAATTAGTTATATTTTTCTTGTGTTTTGTTTCCTTACTTTAAAAAATCAAATTAACTTTCCTTTGGGCTTGTTTCTAATGATATAAAACATTGATAAGATTGAATCTGGGCATATTTCACTGACCATCACATATATGTGGTATATATGCACTTGATGCCTTATGCTCAGCCCAGAAATAAGTTCACCAGAAAGAAGGTTATATATTTTTTGACAGTATTACAATTTATCCATAGCATTTTCTGGAAATTGAATAAGGTAACAAATGTAAAATACTTTGCAGATTTCTGGTTATTTTCAACTTTTAGAATTGTTTTACTTGGTATATGAATGTTAACCAAATCTTGTAACTGCAGCAGCTAAGTATGAGAGTTTGGCTCTCCAAGTTTCTCCTTATCATTCAAGTTGGTTTTCAAATTTTGGTGAAAAAGTATCTTCCAAGTACCTGATCTTAATTATCACCACAATCTCCTCACTTCTGTAAAATAGGAAAAATCATCTTGGTTGAACAATTCATTGTTCTGCCGGTATCTAGAACAAATTTCTAGAATACTGAATTCCAGTGGGAGAACTTATAAATTTATAAAGTTATTTTAAATTGATTGGGATGGTAAGAGAGGTCTATCCTTGTAATTTTACAGATGAAGAATTTTATTTCATAGTCAACTAAAGTAATAACAAGAGAAGTTGGCTATGTCTATTCTTCAACATATTATCATCTCAGACATAAGAAAAACAAGTATTTACAAAAGTACCACACTACTGCAAAGCGTTAATAAGGAGTTGCATGTTTGAAGGAGGACTTGGAATCTTTCTGCATGTGTTTTCTGTGAACTCTAATTAAAAACAACAACAACATGTACTTGACTTTCAGGAGTTATTTGGCATTTGAGAATAGCATCAGTTGGTTTAGCTTGGATTGTTATAAACTCATCCAATCCCATACCCACATAGATAAATTGTTTTCTTTTTGATTCATGTAAACATATTGTTCGAGTCTTCCTAACCAATCATCCTAAAAACATATGCTCATTTTAGTGCCTATATTGCCAGTCTTAGCAACTTAGACTAGCTTTTCTCTTCATTCCCATTATTTTTACTCTTTTCTTCTTGTTACTATTATAGTTATATAATACCACCTCTATGAATGTTTCTCTGGTAAGAAATATTAAACCTTAACAGATAAATAACTCTCTACTGGTAGAATTTCAAGAATCATTGATAAGCTAAGAAAGAACTATTTGTAAAGAAGTTTGTAATCCATTCCTTCAAATCACACTGTAATTTCTCAATTTCACTTATATAAACCATGAACCTCTTTGTATATAAGATATTTTATATTAATTATTTATAATTTCAACATTGAGATACTTGAAATTTATTTTCAAAACTCTAAGTCCTTCTCTCTCATTTTTCCTTTCAGTGAAACTAAAACCATTCAAATATGTCAACATAATGCTCTTAATATAAAGTAGGAGTCTTGGACATAAAAAACATAAATCGATCCAGAGTATAACAGTTATCATCAATTGTCACACAATGTCCTTTTGGTATCCTTTCTAATGAATAGTGAAGGAGGGATATCCATAGTGGTAAATTAACTATCTAATTCAATTAATAATTTCATTTTAGAATTTTAAAATTATTCCCAGAAATTAAAAAAAATAATGCTCTAATATAACGTATTACAAAATTATATTCCTATGTGTTAGTGAAAAAAATTCTGTTACATTTTTAATTCCAATGTATCTTATCTTCTCCTTTAACTTGATTGCTGAGCTTGATCCCATAACTTAAGATTTCTCAGCTCTTTTTCCCTCACCAATGGTCTATGAGTCTGCCTGATCAAACCCACTGAATATCTGTGAGATTTTTTATCATGTAAAAAAACCAAATCACATTTGAAAAAGACAATTTAAATGCCACTATGTTAATGTTGTCTTTGCATGCCGAAAGTGGAAAACAAAGGGAATAATTGGGAATTATCAGGAAAATAAAAACATACATATTTTAACACAGGCTATTTTTGATAAAATTTTGGTAAAAATTATTATACCACATAAATGCAGTGACTCCAGTTTATAAAGGAGATGGACTCCAGTAAAAGGAGGATATTAATTTACTTTATACTGGTACAAACTCCATATGGTGAACCACTCTAAAAGTGTATTCTATGCTCCTGAGTCACTTAAAATATTATTTTCCCTATTTTCAAGTATATCTATAAAAAGTCAAGAAAGTATTACCCTTATATTTCTACAAGACTCATTTAATATCTTCACATTTACATAAATAGTTATCTTATGACTTATCAACACCCACAGTTTAAAACACTGGGCTATTTGAAAACCAAAGTAAAACATTATCTCCTTCATTTGGCCAAACTGCTTCCTAAGGAGATGATTTTAATACCTCAATTTTTGCTCTTCAGTTTAACCATAGTTAAATTAGATGATCTTTAAGGGCTTTTTCCAGGTTTGACTCCATAAGTGATTTTTAGGAAAGTTCTAAGAATGCAGCAGCTGGGTGTTATCTTTCTTATAAGCACTTCAGAATATATTCACAATTACTGCCACAGATCATTGGCTCTCTCTTATCTCCTTGAACACCCTGGATACTAAAGATGCCCAATCACACAATCACTGCAAATATGAATATCGCAGAGCCTCCAGGCTCTATCCCTTTCATTGGACACATCATGACTTGCTACCTTAAATTCCCTAAACATTTATGTAATCCACATACTCAGAAATCACCAGTAAACACTACAGTTTAATTGGTATGCATTTAATCTTCATTTAGCCATAATATTCCTTATTGGTCTCTGCTACAGTGGAGCCAGACATTCACCATTCCCAATCAGGTCTTGCTTAATTCATCAGAGCCTGTTCTACTCCTACCATTTCTAGATTGATTTCACTGATTACTGAAGCCCTCCAAGCAATGAATGCTCACACCTTCTAGGTCTGTTGACACTTAGAATTGACTCCTTGGCTTTATATTGTTTATTTATTTTTGTGCACTTGCTAAATATTTTAGCTTAGCTCTCTAAGTGTATTTTAACTTGGTGAGTGTTAGGGTCAGTGCCGCATTATTCTCTCTGAACTGGATATAATGGAAAAAATTAAACAAAACTTTATGGTCTTCAGATTTATGTTGAATCTTAGGTCTCTGAGTTTCAAGATTTTCTTGTATCCTTCTCTGAAATACAAATCACTCATCTTCTGCTTTATTTATTAACTCTCAACTTTTCAAAAATCATGAAAAAGAGATTATTGTTGTCCTCCTTTGAATTCACTTTTGCAAATGGTAATCTAAATTATCATATATGGATTCTATAAAAATATAAAGCCACAAGAGATGCTTTATATTATCAAGCAGAAGGAGTAATAAGTTCAACAATTGACTGCATTTCTATCATTAAATTATGGCCATAATTTTCCAATATACATTAGACCCAAAAATCACTGTAACTATTTTAATAATAAATACCAAAATTATATTTCTCTTTGATCATGGGCAGTGATTAGTTGAAGGCTGCTTAAATAAAACTTAATAAGTGTCCAATGTTCAATTCTTCAGGTGGTCTATTTAAATCTAAGATATATGCAATAAGCCACTACTTCCATAGAATTGAAATCAACTGATAAATTCAATAAATATATACTACTAAATCTCAATATGTAAACAGTTCAACAGAATACTTTAGGCAACACTTACTGACTCTCTAAGGAAAGGTTACAGTTTTTACTATAGAAAATTCAAGGGCCTTTTCCCAATTTTATTTCAGTTTTTAAGAAAATAAGAAGTCTTTCTTCAACATCCATGTTGACATATATTCTTTATCAATCCTCACATTGTATATTTATCACAGGTCCTTGGGAAAATGAATACAAAGATAATACATGGTTCCTGTTTGATTTCCAAACAGGTTTAACTAAGAGACATTTAACTTAGCAGAAATTTTATTCCAGTATCTCTGTGAGTTTATAAATTCCTGTTAGGATAATTTGACCAAGGTGAAGCTGAACTTTATTTTCAAAACTTTGTTCAAAGGCCTAATAATATTAATATTAATTAAATCATCTTTTTTCCCCTTGTGTATTTGGAAACTAAGATAAGATGAGTTTCCAATTTGCTGGAGGAGTAATTGTGTGAAACTCTGTTGGCCTGGAAAGAAAGGACAACACCTACACCAGAGGAGAATAAAACAGCAGAAAGAGTAATCAACACTGAGTTGTAGGTAAATGGACTAGTGTTGCCTCAGTTTAGAAAAACTCAACAGGGGGCCTTTCAAAACATCAAATGACTACTGGGCCAAGCCCCTGCCTTGGGGCTCCTGGATATAACTGGAAACTTTAACCTGTTCATGCCTGAAAAGAACAAAGCAGCATTGGGGGTTCTCACACAAATATTTGGCCCCTGGCAAAGATCCATTGCTTACCTCTCCAAGCAGCTGGACTCCATGGCTGCAGGGTGGCCACCCAGCCTGAAAGCCCTGGCAGCAACCGTATCCCTTGTCAAAGAAGCCAACAAATTAATTCTCGGACAGGCAATTCATGTTATTGTGCCACATTCAGTCACTGTCCTAATGAACTCACATCAGCATCAGTGGATTTTGAATCCCTGGCTCACACATTACCAAGGTTTACTCTGTAAAAACCCCAGAGTGACAATAGAAACAGTGTGCAGTCTAAACCCTGTTACCTTTTTGCCAGTTGACTGGCAAAAAGTCATCACAGTTTTGAACATGACTGTGTCGAAGTGACTGAAGAAGTTTATGCCAGTCGCCCTGACCTCCAAGATAAACTGCTCTCTTCCCCATATCAAACAGTATTTACAAATGGGAGCAGTCTTATTAAAAATGGAAAAAAGCTTGCTGGATATGCAGTCACCACTACTGAAAGGGTGTTGGATGCAGCATCTCTTCCGTGGGGCTGGTCTGTGCAATGAGCCGAACTCTGGGCATTGGTCCGAGTCCTGCAGCTAGCCACTGGGCAAGCAGTAAGCATTTACACTGACTCTAATTATGCATTTGCTACCGATCATAGCCACGGGGCAATTTTTAAAAAAGAATTCTCCTAACCACAGGGGGAAAGGAAATAAAAAACAAAGAAGAAATCCTCCAACTATTAAAAGCAATCTGGAAAACAGACAAAGTCACCATCATCCACTGCCAGGGACTTAAGAAATGAATGGATATGGTTGCTCAAGGAAACAGGCTAACTGACAAAGTAGCTAGGCAAATGGCTAAAGAACCATGGAATATGAGTCCAGGAATTGACACCACAGCTGTCCTTCTTAGGGCAAGAGACTAATCAACTATGCTATACCCGGGAAGAACAAGAGTGAACTAAAAGGAAGGGAGAAGCTGAACCTCCAAAGGAACTTGGCTACTCCCAGATGACTGGATTTTTGTACCCCAAGGAGCCACTCATGCCCTCATCTAGTGATACCACCAACTCACCCACCTAGGGAAAACTGTGCTAGAAGTCTTGCTTGGGAGATACTACTACATAGCCTGGCTTGCTTCTCTCTGTGCCACCATCAGCAGCCAGTGGCAAGTTTGTGCCAAAAGCAACCCTTTGCTGGGCCCCCATTCTTTGGCAGTGTCCAGCACACAGGGACAGCCCCCTTTGAAGATCTCACAGTAGACTTCACAGAAGTGAAACCAAGTCAGGGGTACAAATATTTGTTGGTGATGATATGCACCTTTTTTAGTTTGGGTCAAAGCTTTCTCCACTCACACTGAAAAAGCAAGAGAAGTAACTAAGGCTTTATTTAGAGAAATCATTCCACAACATGGGCTGCCACTGTCTATTGGAAGTGACAATGGCCCAGGCTTCATGGCTGCCATAGTCCAAGAGGTAGCAAAAATGTTAAGAATCAAGTGGAAACTCCATACCGCTTACAGGCCCCAGAGTTCAGGGAAAGTTGAACGTATGAATCAAATCCTCAAATCCACCCTAGCCAAATTCTGCCAGGAAACTGGTTTTCCCTGGGTAGACATACTTCCCTTGACCCTTCTCTGAGTTAGGTGCTCCCCAGGACCCACAGGCTATTCACCCTTTGAAATTCTATTTGGGCGGCCACCACCAATTATCCAGGCCTTCAAAGGAAATCTCAAACTTCTGGGGGAGGCCACCCAAGATTCCATTTTCCAGCAACTGGGTAAAACTCTAGCTTTAATACATAAAACTGTCTTGTCCCAGAATCTCATCCCCCTAGGACACACAGTGCACCCCCACCTGCCAGGGGACCTGGTCTGGGTCAAAGGCTTCCTGGACAGGTCCACATACTGTGATCCTTGTAACTCTTACTGCTCTTAAAGTTACAGGCATTGTCCCTTGAATCTATCATTCCAGGGTCAAGAAGGCACACCCCGATAAAGAGCAGAAGAGCTGGACAGCTCAACCCATATCCCGCCACCCCTTGAGAGTGCTAGTTACCCGGGATCCCCAAGCACTGACATCATCAAACGCCTGCTGAATGGACCCCTGCTCCTGGTGCATCCTGTTCTTATACGGCCTGCTCTGTATTTAGAGTTGGACTCAATGCTGTTGCCCCTGCAGACTGGACTGTTGCGAATAGAGCCCTAACTGCAATTGCTTCCTGGTGTATAATAAGATGCTTCTGTGCCTTGACTTGCTTGTCATTCCCTTTCTTGCCCTCCCTAGGAGATGCTGAATGCTTCAGTACTGTTCTCGGCAGATGCAACTTCAGCCTCTGTAATATTTGATGCTTGCAGGGCAATCCAAGTTCATGTTCCTTACACCTTGCCGGTTGCCCCATACACCCACACCACCATACCTGTCCCCAGGAGAGGGTATAGGGGTCGCAACTATGGGAGTTATGACAAATACCTCTGCTAAGACCCCCAAAAGGGTGGAAGATTCTGCCACTCTTGGAGCTTGTTGGTAGGTGCCACCACTCCCTGAAAGGGGGTCCCACCAACTTCTCCATATCTCATACAGAAAATCCCCAGCCAAGCAGGGTGTGGTATAGAAACCCATGACCTCATAAAACTCACCTTATTAAACATAACCACCAGATCAGAAAATACCTTTTTAAAGGCCCAAACAGGACTAAAACGAGGAATCAGAATATACAACCTATCGGGGCCAGACCTGGGGGAACTCATACTGGTCAAATGGATCCCGGTAACGCAACACCCAGAGAAAACCCTGATGAAAAATATCAGTAAAGCTGCCAAGATGCTAAAAGCCAAAGTTAGAACAGCCCCCACAACGTTCTTTTGAACGAGCTTCGAAATTTTCACCAACTCCTAAATGAATCTCGGCCCAACATAGCTGCCTCCTGCTGGCTATGCACTTGCTCCAGTCTAACCATCTTCCCTGTACTTGTCCCATGGAACATAACACTCCTGACCCATGACAGCTCTGTGGTGGGAACCAGGCCCCTCTCAGTCTGCATAAACTAACCCCTAGGAAAACTGGCTAACTGAAAAAACATAACTACTAGGTCTCCTTCAACCATCCTCCCTCTTGGAAGGGCCAACTGTAACACCACCCACCCACTCAACGAGCTTGACAGATGCACCGCAAACTCCACCATCTGGGTCTGTGGCACCAATGCCTACAAGTGCCTACCCCAGGATGGCCAGGGCATCTGCTACCTGGCTTGGCCAGTACCATCATTCTCAGTGTATGAAGATGAATTGCCTGGAGAACTCTCCCCAGCCAAACGAGCAATACAGGCAATTCTGATAGTGTTAGGACTAGGCGTAGTCAGGAGCACAGCTGTAGCAGGGGCATCACTAACAGTTGGTCAGGAGAACTTACAAACTCTAGCACGGGAAGCATCAAATGACCTTGAAGAAATATTCGGGACTCTCAACGGGTTGCAAGATCAGATAGACTCATTGGCAGAAGTGGTTTTGCAAAACAGGTGAGGATTAGACTTGTTCACCATGAGTTCAGTGGGGATCTGCCAGGCCCTGGGGGAAGAATGCTGTTTTTATGGAAACTCCTCAGGAATAGTTAGGGACAAAGTGGCCCTACTAAAGGAACAAGCCAAAGACCACATAAACCGTGTATACCAGGCATCTGCCGATGGGAACGACTTCCAGTATCTCCTCTCCTGGTTTTGCCAGTTATGCCAGTAATAGCTTCAGTCTTTTTCCTCTTAACTTTTGAGCCATGCATTATATGGTACCTAACACAAACATCACTTCCCACTTAAATGCCTTAAAGCACCAAGTAATGCCTCATGTTAAATATCAGCCCTTGGGGACTATAGAAAAATCCCCTTGTTAGCAGATGATGCCCAATAAAGAATTATAAGGGCATCAAAATGGGGGAATGATAAGAGAAGTGCTGGGACACTAATCCCCCTCGGCAGAAATCCACAGCTTTGGGAAAATAAACTCTCCTCAGTCCCTTTCTCCCCTCCTCCCCGTCTTTTCTCCATGGAATCCATGTCAGGAAGATAAGCACTCCCTCCCTGCCCCTTTAAACTGAAATTTACAACTCTAAACAGATAATTACTCTTTTACTTCCTAATGGCTCTCTGCTTTTAGGAAGATAACCTAACCTCTGCTTTTGTAACCCTACCTGCCTGCTTGCTTAGGAATTTGCCTGCTTAGTGTTCCTATATAAACTTATGAAAATCAAGAAACAGAGCTCAGAATTTGGAGATTGAATTCTCCTCTGGGCCTGCAAGTAATAAAACTTCGTTCATCCATACCCTCAAGAGTGCTGCTTGGGTTTCATTCCATCGGCTGCAACAATATTGTACACACAATAAATTGAACCAATTTAAAATGTACAATTTGATGAGCTTTGACAAATTTATAAATCCATAAATTCACCTCAACAGTCAAGATATAGAACATTTTCATTTTTCCCAAAAGTTTCTTTAGGCCACTTTTCAGTACATCTGAGAGGACAGACAAATGCAGGGGATGGCCTCGGCCCTAGCGAGAATCAGGCAGCTGGCTGTTGGAGCCAATGAGGTGACCCCTGTCTCCACATATCCTTGGGCCTGTGTCCAAAACTAGTTGATGAACTAGCTTGCAAATGCTCTCTAAACAAACCTAGAGTCGAAGACATCCAAGGAACAATAACATAGTATGTTATATAATCTGAGTGACATTTTATGCTTACCATTGTATCAATATTTTATTGCATGCCAAGAATGAGATAATAAAAACCAACAGGTTAGCCAGAAGACTGCTGATTGCCATGCGGCTGATGCCTGGTGTGGCCTGTTATACTTCTCCTCCTCATGTGTTTTTCCACTTGCCCCTCTCCTGAGTCCCTTTCTTGAATGCAGTTAACAACATCCCTATTTCTACTTCAAGCCTCAGGGAAATTCATATTTGTTTTCTATCCTTCAACAAAAAGTGGAACACAAATTTTAATATAAAGAATTATTAATGCACTAGGGAATGAAGTAACAAGGGATTGGTTATTAAGACCTAAAGATGACTCTAACCAATATAGGAAAGCAAAATATAAGGAGCAGTCACTACTCATGAGGCTGAAATAGAGCCCTGAAAAAGATGCCCCTCCTCCTAGGGGTGAAAGCCAGTTTTTGACTAAGAGGTATAGCTGTGATGCAGTGAATGGCAGAGAAGCCTCTGGAGTGCTGTGCTAGAGAAACCTGCTGAGAATCTGCTCTTTAGGGTGTTGGGAAAAGTTTTTCATGGGGAAGTGTCTCATTAAACGCAGTCTGCTTCAAAATTGATCATTGAGCAACGACAAGGGTAGCTGCTACCTGATTTAACCTCTAACAGCTGTTTTAGTTTCCTCACTGTTAAAACTTTAGGAATTTGTTGTTCATGATTTTGGAGCTAGGAGAAATCTAAAATCAAGGAGTCATCAAGCAATGCTCTATGTGGGTGCCATTCTGGTATTGGTTGCCACTGATTCTTGTCCCATTGTTTTCCTGTCATATGGCAGTACACATGGCAGCCTCTCCTGGATTCTCCTTTCTCTTCTGGGTTCCACTGACTTCCAACCTCTAGCTGTTCTCTGTGCTTTCTCTACTGAGACCTTCTCTATAAGGCCTCCAGTGATAGGATTAAGTCCCATCCTAATTGAGGTGGGCCATACCTTAAATGAAGAAACCTCATCAAAAGGCCCTATTTACAATGCTGGTAGCATATATGGCTTTGAATTTTCCCACAACCCTTTTAGTTCATTCCCCATCACATTGCATTTCATTTCTTAATATTTATGCACCAAGCCTTCAGAATTAATGTTTTGTGAGCTCATGACTGATAAGTAAGAATTGCATGCTTAGACTTCTCTCCTGGAAACTCTACAAATAATCTGATCTGTGAACTACTTGACCACCTTTGTGTCAATAGATCTCTTATGTAATTACTGTAAACATGTAAGTTTAGCTTCTGCCCTACTAACAAACTTTGTAAATGCTCATTTTCTGTAGTTACTGTCAACGGGTGACTTCTGCCCTGTTTGGAAACATTGTGAATGTCCGTTCCTTGATTATGTGTCCTGAACACTAAACTTTTTAACCATGCTCTCCCCTCATGTGCCCACCCCATTTGCATGTAAATTGCATGTAGACATGTAGTATAAATGACACTTCTTTTTTCTTTTCTTTTCTTTTTTTTTATGTAATAATGGCTGGGATTGAACCCAGGATCTCATATATGGGAGGCCAGCACTCAACAGTGAGCCACATCAGCTTCCCTGAGTTGTGTGTTATATCTTTTTTTTTTTTTTAGGATGCACTACGAACTGAACTCAGAACCTCCCATGTGGGAAGCAGGTGCTCAATCACTTGAGCCACATCCCCTCCAAAATACCTTTCTTTCTTTGTGAAGAATGAGGCTCAGGCCTTGGAAGTGCCATGTTCTCTGCCCACCATCATGGATGAGGATTTAGGCCATGACAAGCCTTGGTCTGTCCAAAAGAGAGGACTCACCTCCAGACCATTGAGGGTGAGGCTCCATGTAAGACCCCTATTAAGTGATTTGTGCTTACCAAGCTGGACTTATCTGAGTTTTTCTTTGGTCAAATGTATCCCTCTTAGTTTGGAAGGAAGCTGTCATTTTATATGGCTCCCTGCTATACTCAAAACAACACCCACAGGAATGGGTTAGAAATAAGAACATGTTTTTCTTGGGCATACAGTCCAAGGCACCAAACTAGCCATGTGCTGCTGGATGCATGTGTTGCAGGAGGCTGGGGCTGGAGAAGTGTTCCATGATGTAGGAACACTTGAAAGATCATACATTTTGGTTCTTTCAAGTTTGGAGTGATAACAAATAATTTTCCCAGATCATTCTTTTCCAAATGCACAAAATTTCTCTTGATTTATACCTAGCAGTAAGATTGTTGATCGTAGCTTATGTATATCAACTAATATCAGCTAGAGCTTCTGAATCACCTGTTCCAGTCTGGTCTTGGCTGGTGAACTTACCTACAGGTTATAGGACTTCAGATTGTGTGGAAAGCTGTGCTGTGTATCTATGATCCTCTGGACCACTTAGTCAAAGTATGGTCTTCCAAAGTCAATAGCTGAGGTGTAAAAAGGAATATAGAACAACAAAAAATATTAAAAGTTCTTGTTTGAGAATAGCCTAGCTGAACCACAATCAAGAGTTAAGCATGTATATTGTAGAACTGAAAAATTACACAGTGAAGAACATAGAAACAGGGAGGGATGAAGAATTATATCCAAATCTCAATCAACCTAAAGTTTAAGGTAAATTTTGTTTCCTGGAAAATCAACTTTTTGATACTGCCACATAAGAATAACCTAACTGTGACTGCTTTGACTGAAGTTTTCCATATTAATGACCATTTGATTGATTTACTCAAATGACTATCCTTGCTGATTGTTGCTTTTTAATCATAATTGATGTCTCACAGGGTTTGCATACTTGAGTTTTTTGTGGACCCCATAATATGTTCTTAAGCTAACCCATTCCTGTATGTGAAACCCTGTTTTATGTAGGACCTTTTGGTTAGATTCAGTCAAGAGACTTTTGGACTAAATCAGTATGAGTAGGTCACTTTATTTAAGGGCCTTTGGTTAGATTGCAGGGCCCTGGGTTGGTCCTAGTCCTCTCACTAGAGTCTTATTTAAACTGATGACTGAAAACTGAGACAGAGAGAGAGAAAGCTGCAACTTTACCCTACCATATGAGAGAGGACTCCAGGATCCCCTACAGCTGCAGAAAGATGCTCTGAGAGGCTAAGAGAGAAATAAAATAAAAGAAAAGAAAATAGTAAAGTAAAGTAAAGTAAAGAAGTAAAGTAAAGTAAAGTAAAATAAAATAAAATAAAATGAAATAAAATAAAATACCTTTAGATCCCTGGAAAATCATTTAGAATAGATTGTTCTTTTTATTTTGGAAAATGCTGTTGACTGGATATTTATTTACATGAATGTGTTGCAGAAATTCTCTGAGTATCTAAATTTATACTTTCAATCTGAAAGTACACATTTTACTTTATGTTTGTGTGTGTGTGTGTGTGTGTGTGTGTTTGGCAATATAAATTATTTCATGAAGGTCATCCAAAAGGATATTGATGGTCTATCCATTTTTATGTATGAATTATATTAGGGGAGAAATTTATAAAAAAATTGATCCAGACTTTATTGTGCAAATAGTTATTGTCATATGCTCATTAGTCAACAAGACTTCAGGAAATTTACTGATGTTGGAAAATTATTTTATTACATGCATGTATTGTTTGTTGATATTTCTTTTTCTTCATACCTAGCCTTTTGTACTATTCAACGTCTTAGAAAAAGTTTGGCCCTGAAAGAGAAAAAAAGTAAATTAGATTGCCAGTTAGGAAAATGGGCTATGGGACTTCTCCACTAACAGCCTATGTTTCCTGGATACTACTATCTAGAAACATAGGGCATTCAAACTCAATGTCCTCTTGTTGGTAGAAATAGCTGTATTTGAAACACAAGGTAAAAGCCCCAAATGGAGTACATGGAATCTGCCTGAGTTTGTGGATCTGGAAGCCATAACCAGAAGAGATTCTCTACTTATTTATTTTTATTTCCTTCATCCACCCTGAGAAGGCTCCCTCATCTGTCTGCTTGTTGTCTGCTCATCTTCATTAGGAGGTACCAGGAACATCCTGGTTGCAGCATCTGCTGGTTGCAGTGTCTGCTGATTGCAGCATCTACTGGTTGTGGCAGTTGTGGCATCTGCTGTTTGTGGCACCTGCTGTTTGCAACATCTCTTCCTTGTGGCATCTGCGGTGTCTGCTAGTTGCGGTGTCTGAGCCTTGCAGTATCTGCTCCTTGTGGCATCTGTTCTTTGTGGCATCTGAGGAGTCTGCTAGTTACAGCTTCTGCTCCTTGCAGCATCTGTTCATTGCACCATCTGCTCCTTGCATTATCTGCTTGTTGCAGTGTCTACTGATTGTGGCTTCTGCTCATCTTCTTTAGGAGGCACCAGGAACCAAACCCAGGAACTCCCATGTGGGAGGTCGGTGCCCAACTACTTGAGCCATATCTTTTCCCTGTCTACTTATTTTTGGTGTTTTATTTCCCTTCTGCTAACAATCAAGCTCCAGGATAAACTCATTAAAATTATAGCCTTAGAACCAATACAGAGGGCACTATTAGATTAGAAATAATCCTAACCTGACATAAATCACCCAGACAATAGAATAAGTGGGAACATATGCAATTTTAATTTATGAGGTCAGCGTTATCAAATAAGAAAAGTACAGACCCATCACTCATATATACACCAATATTCATAGCAGCATTGTACACTATTGCCAAAAGTTGGGATCAACCCAGGTGCCCATCAACAGATGAATGGATAAACAAAATGTGGGCCATACATAAAATGGAATATTATTCAGCTGTAAGAAGGAAAAAAAGTGCTAACCCACGTGATAACATGGATGAATCTTGAGGACCTTATGTTGAGTGAAGAGAGCCAGGGAATGAAGAATGAACAGTACATGACCTCACTGACATGAATTAAGGAATTGAGTAGTCTCAGAGACCTATTGTCTAGAAGATAAGTTTACAAGAAATAGAAAGAGAGGAGAAGGTTGTGAGATTATGGGCGTAATCTATGGTAAGGTGAGAGAGTGTAGTTGCGTATTGAAGGGATAGGACAGGAGGGTAGTGATATTATTGGATTGGATGGTGCAGGGTTGACAGGTAAGTATATTTGAAAGGGTGGGATAGAAGGTCCAGGGTCCTGGGGAAAGAGTTGGGAGAGGGACCAGGTGAATATTGGGGGATTGTGGGTATGTGGTTGAAAGTACAAAGTTGGGAATGCTCTTATAGCAATACGACAAGGAAGGGTTACTGGTCTAGGGTATTGGATGGGGGATTTTGGACAAGGCACACCTGCAACAGGCTTCTAAGGAGTGTGTGAGTGACCATTCTGTCATAATGTGTTGTATCAGTGGGTGGAGACCCACATAATGAGCAGGAAGGAGTTGGACTCCCATCCTCGGGAGGACTGATTTGTTCAGAAATAGAGGCAGGAGTCTCTTGTGAGCAAGGGTGATTCCTAATAGTGGAGGACAAATCAGTGTGTCAAGACCTCAGTGTTGTTTCAAGTAACTATGAATCTTGTCATCCAACAAGCCAAGCCAGGGGTCACCATGGGCACCGGGGGGGATGGGGATGGAAGAATAGAAGAGATTGAACAGCGGGTATTTAGTGATCAGTGGAATTGTTCTGCATGATCTTACAGTGATGAACACAGGACATGGTAAATATCAAAATTTATAAAAGTGTATGGTCTAAAATGTAAACCATAGTGTAAACCATTGACCATGTTTAGTAGCTATTTTTCAATATTTGTATATCAGTTATAACAAAGTTACCATCCACATGTAAAAAAGTATTAATATGGGGGGGTAGGAAAGGGGGAGGATGTTGGGTATATGAGAGTTTCCTGTATTCTGTAAGTGTCTTTGCTGTGACCTAAGACTTCTTTAAAAAAAGAAAGAAAAATAGTAAGACACTGGGGGATAGTAAGGGAGGGTGCCACAGTACTGACAGGACAGCAGATATTGCAGTGATGAAAGGCAAAATGTCAAAAAAAAATTGGTTTTTAATTTTTAAAAAATTTTCATTTTTTTAAATATCTCAATCTTTTAATTTTTTTATTTTTATTTAAAAATTATGTATTTTCTCTTTTATATTTAAACTTAACATTATTATTTCATTTTCCTATTAATTGTATTTGGCTATTGTAATGGCTTCACTTTTGAAGAGGCCTTGGGTCACAGAAAGTTTACAACAGGGGTGGGGGATGATCATTAATGTGGCATGTCAGGGACAGGATATGCATGGGAGGAAGTTCACCTCAGCATACATATAAGGTATGTAAAAATGTTCAAATGTTCATGGGGCATTGTCACAGTGGGTGGACACCCACACAATAAATGAGAGAATACTGAATTCCCATCCTGGAGAGCAATGCCGCATTCTCTAAGGGAGCAGCAACATTCCCACAAGTGCAGGAGCAATGAATGTTGAGGGAGGATGATACACTGATGGGCTTTTGACATTGATGACTAGGCTTATGATTCTTTGCTCTTGAAATTGAAACTTAGCCTATTGTCATTGGGTGCCTAAGGGTTGCTTCCTGAGAGCCTCCTTGTTTCTCAAATGTGGCCTCTCTCTAAGCCAAACTAAGTATGAATGCATTACCTCCCCTCCAGTGTGGGACATGACTCTCAGGAATGAGCCTTCCTGGCATCAGGGGATTACTACCAAGCACCAACTAGCAATGCAACTGGGAAAAGACCTTGAGTAAATGGGGGAAAAGGTAAAGACAATGAGTTTATATGGCTAAGAGATTTCAAAGTGAGTCAGGAGGTCATCCCAAAGGTAAAACTTATGCACATCTCTGCAGGATTTCATAGATTTCCAAAGTGGATACTACCCCAAATAGTGGAGCACCCGAGGGCTCTGAAGACAGTCAGGTCCCATGGTCAGAGCAAATGGCTAGCCAGAATTTAGTGCCTTGCCAGTGAACCTTAATTTGGAGTTTGTGCTCCTGAGAGTGACAGAGTTGGACTCAATTATGTCTTCCCTGCATGTGGCTCATCTGTCCCTTCTATTTAAACTTATACTTGGTGCTGGAGTTTGTAGGTGTACTTCCAGAGACTGGAGTCTTTGGGCTGTCCTTATGCCAGCTGGGCCTGGAACCTCTGTGGAGCTGCAAAACCTACTCTACAGTTCATTGGACTTACCCAGGACAATTGGTAGGGAGATGATGATGGACAAGGGCCATCCCATGGAATGGAGAGAGTCTGAAGCTGCAGGCAGGATAGTCCCATCCATCTTCCTCATGGTATATAAGCCCTTTTTCAATTGGTGGTGGGATGGACATCACCATCCCAGAATCCTCAGGTTTGGTGGAAGAGCTATGGACTACAGTGAACTTACTGGTATTCTATTATAGACATATTGTGATTCTAACAATGGAAGAAATTACAACATTGCTGTGGAGCCAGTGACCACTGGAAGCTCTGGGGGCAGGGAGAGGGAAAAACAGTTGTAATACAGGGGCTTTTTGGGGACTTGGGAATCATTCTGAGTGACATTGCAATGACAGATATAGGTCATTTTATATCATCACAGAACATGCAGAACCGTGGGAGACAGTGTAGACTACAGTGTGAACTATGGTTCATGCTTAATGGCAAAGCCCCAGGATGTGTTTATCAATTGCAATGAATGTGTCACAATAAAGAAGGATGTTTATGTGGGAAGTTGTGGGAGGTGTGGGGAGTGGGGCATATGGAAATCCCAATATTTTTTGTTTGTAACATTTATGTACTTTAAGTATCTTTTATAAAATAAAAAAAAATTAAAGCAAAAAGAAAAACACAAAACCCTGTGCTAGGGAGTGGGTGTAGCTCAGCAGTTTGAGTGCCCGCTTCCCATGCACAAGGTCCTGGGTTCAATCCCCAGTACCTCCTAAAAAAACTAAACAGAAAAAAAAAAAAAACCCTCTATGCTACTTTTATGCAAATATTCATAGCAACACTCTTCAGAATAGCCAAAGTTTAGAAACAGCTAATATGTCTATCAAGAGATGATGGGCAAACACAATGTGTTCTGTCCATACAATGGCATATTATTCAGCCATAAAAAGGAATGAAGTTCTGGTACATGCTGAAACATAGATGAGCCTTGAAAACATTATCCTGAGTGAAAGAAGCCACACAAAACATTGCATATTGTACGATTCCATTTATGAGAAATATCTAAAATAAGCAGCTTCATAGAATCAGAAAGTATAGAATGGTGTTTGCCAGGACTTGTGGGGAGAGGCAAATGGGGAATGACTTTTTAATGGGTACAGGGTTTTCTTTTGGGGTGATGAAAATATTGTAACTAGATAGAGGTGATAGTTGCACAACATTGTGAATGTACTAAATGTTACAGAATTGCAAACTTTAAAGTGGTAAATTTTATGTTACATGAATTTCATCTCAATTAAAGACATGCCAAAAATGAAAAATACTAAAAATGGCAAATCAAATTATTTTTTATATAAAAGAGGCAATATATCATATCCAATAAGAGGTATTTATTCAGGAGGGCAAAATCAGTATTTCATTTATAATCTGTCAATGCAGCCCACTACATTAACAAAGTAAGTAGAAAAAACACATAGTAATGTCTACAGATATTTACTAAATTTCAACAGCTATCCATGATTTAAAAAAAAAACCAGAAAATTAGGAATAAATGGAATAGAGTTGTAAAAGATACAGCTCACTCACCTCTTCTTCCTGAATAGTGCAGCATCAATATTATGGAATACAGCAGTACTGGAATTTTACTTAAGGGAAGGACAAATATTGAACTAATTACTAAAGAGACAGCGGCAGACATGGAGCTGTCCATCATGATCACTTTGTTAGCTGGGTCCACAGCACTTTTCCCCCCACATTCTGGGTTCTGTTAATACCAATATCTCCCACTCATAAGTATGTCAGTTATTACTTCTATGTTACCTCAAGGTTCCTTTTCTTTTTTCTTTTTTACTATTTGTATATTTTGTACATTATACCAAGACTTATTTAAACTGTTTCCTGATATAAATATTATATTTGAAATGGCTAGAATAATTTCTGTGTTCATGAGCATACCCTAACTCACAGCTGTGGTGTTTATGGGAAAAAGTTTCAAATATAGGTAGATGGTCATATGTTTGGTCTTGAAGACAGTTTTGAGCACCTTATGTAAATATCATACTACTCTAAACACTGCAATAAATAAGAGATGGTAGTATTTTTGCAAGAATAGATAAATAGAAATTAGGAACACAAATGATAGTCCCTAATAGTCTCATTCATATATAAATGCTTCATAACTGATATTGCAGTAAAACTCAATGGGGAATGGAGGGACTTCTTAATAAATGGTTATGGGTCAATTGGCTGTCCATATTACACCCTATAACAAAACATTTTGCAACTCTGCATTATAGACAATGGCAAAGAAATTCCTGTCCCCTGAGAACCACTGAACTGCTTTCTAAAACTATATATTAGTTTGTATTTCCTAGAATTTTGTTTAAATGAAGTCATACAATATGTACACAGTTTTGTTTGGCTTCTTTTACCCAGGACAATTACTTTGAAATTCATTCCTCATGTCTTTTTGTTGTTCCATTGTATACTCTTGTATGGCTATTTCATAATATATTTATCCATTCACCTGGTGATTGATATTTGGATTATTTCATTGTGATATTTGTTTGCCTTTACCTGATAAGTAATTAAGTTGAATATCTTTTCATGTGATAATTTACCTTCTCCATATTTTCTTTAGTAAACTGACTACTCAAATCATTTGCCCAATTTTTTAAACCTTATATATATGCCCAAATTAACTTCCTCCCATGTATCCTCCATCACTGACACCCCACACCATTGATCCTCTATCATAGTTGTAATCCTTCTGTGATCCAAAACTTCTTCAAAAATGCAGCCAAGAATATTGCCAAATTCAATTAATAGAAAAGAGAAATAATAATAGGGTTGAACCTAAGAAATAAAATATACAATAATATAGAAAAATTAAAACTAAAAGTCAAAAAATTTTTTGATGTTTTGCCTTTCATTACTGTAATATCTGTTGTCCTGAATGTATAGTGGCATTTTCATCCATTTCTTCCCCAGTGTCTTACTTTGTTTTTATTTTGTCTTCAAAGTTTTAGGTCACAGTAAAGTTACCTACAGAATATAGGGGACTCCCATATACCCAACATCCTCTCCATTTCCCCCCTTACCTATTAATAACCTTTTTACATGTGGATGGTACATTTGTTACATCTGATGTACACATATTGAAACACAGCTACTAACTGTGGTCAATTGTTTACCTTATTGTTTACATTTTAGACCATACACTTTTATAAATTTTTTATGAAATTTGTCATGGCCTGTATCCATCATTGCAAGATCATGAAGAACACTTCCATTGCCCCTAAAAATCCCCTCTTCCACTTATTTTATTTCTCCTCCTCTTCCCCTCAGGGCCCATGGCTACCACCAGACTTCACTCTTTAAAGGACAAAATTTATAGATATTTGCTACAACACTGAGGGCTTGACATAATAATCTGTCCTTCCCTATTAGGAGCCTCCCATGGTCTCAAAAAACACCCTCCCCTCTTTCTGAAAACATATTGGCCTTCCCCAGTATGGAAGTCCATCTCCTTCCCATTCATCATGTGGGGCACCCCTACTGATACAGCACAGTATGACATTATGACCACTTGCACATTTTCCAGAAGACTGCCCCAGGTGTTCCTGGTCCCAAATGTCCCCATCCAACACCAAAACCAGTAACCCTTCCTTGTTATATTGCCATAAGATTTTCTCAACATAGTTTCACCCACGTATCCACCAATCCCCAGAGATCACCAGCTCCCTCCCTCAACCATACTTGAAGTTCAATGGACCATCTAACCCATCTTCCCCACCCTATCCCCCTTTCAAGCTTGCATCACACAACCCAATAGTATTCCTACACCCCTGTCATATCCCTTCACTGCACAACTACTGACTTCCACCTTATCATATATTTCACTCCTATGGGCATTTTGTCTCACAACCTTCTTTTCCCTCTCTATTTCCTGTAAACCTATTTTCCAGTCTCTAGATCTCTGAGTCGACTTGAATTGCTTAATTCATATCAGGGAGGAAATGCAATATTTCTCCTTCAATGCCTGGCTTGTTTCAACAACATAAGATCCTCAAGATTCATCCATGTTATCCCGTGTGTTAGTACTAAATTCATTCTTAAAACTGAGTAATATTCCATTGTATGTATATACCACATTTAGTTTATCCATTCATCTTTTGATGAGCATTTGGGTTGATTCCAACTTTTGGCAATAGTGAATAATCCTGCTATGAACATTAGTGTACATATATCTATTCGTGCCTTTGCTTTCAGTTCCTCTGGGTATATACCCAGCAGTGGAATTTCTGGATCATGTAGAAGATATATAGTTAGTTCTTTGAGAAACTACCAGACAGTCCTCCAAAATGGTTGGTGGATTCTACATTCCTACCAGCAGTGGATGAAAGTTCCCATTCCTCCACATCCTCTCCAACACTTACAGTCCTCTGTTTTTTTAATGGCTGCCAGTCTATGGGTCTAAGATGGTATCTCATTGTAGTTTTGATTTGCATTTCCCTACTAGCTAGTGATGTTGAGAATCTTTGCATGTGCTTTTCAGCCATTTGTTTTTCTTCTTTGGAGAAGTGTCTGTTCAAATCACTTGCCCATTTTTTAAATGGTTGTTTGTCTTTTTATTTTTTAGATATAGGATTTCTTTATATATGCTGGATATTAGGCTCCTATCAGATATATGGTTACCAAATATTTTCTCTCATTGGGTAAGCTGTCTTTTGACTTTCTTGACAAACTCCTTTGAGGTGCAAAAAGTTTTAATTTTGAGGAGGTCACATTTACCTATTTTTTTTTCACTGTCAAGTGCTTTATCAGCATCTATAGAGATGATAATGTGATTTTTTTCTTTTGATCTGGTTTTGTGGTGTATTACATTGATTTTCTTATATTAAATCATCCTTGCATACCCAGGATGAAACTCACTTGGTCATAGTGTATAATTCATTTGATGTGTTGTTGAATGTGATTAGCAAAGATTTTCTAGAGGATTTTAGCATCTAGGTTCATTAGAGAGATTGACTTGTAATTTTCCATTCTTGTGGCATTTTTGTTTGGCTTTGGTATTAGGGTAATGTTGGCATCATAGAATGAGTTAGGCAATGTTCCTTCTTCATCTAAATTTTGGAATAGTTTAAGCAGAAATGGTGTTAGTTCTTTGTGGAATGTTTAGTAGAATTCACTTGTGAGGCCATCTGGTCCTGAGCTTTACTTAGTTGGGAGGTTTTTGATGTCTGATTCTATCTCTTTATTTGTGATTGGTCTGTTGAGTTCATCAATTTCTTCCTTTGTTAATGTAGGCTGCTGGTGTGTTTCTAGGAATTTGTTCATTTCCTCTAAATTATCCTTCTTGTTGGCATATAATTTTTCAAAGTATCCTCTTATAATACTCTTTATTTCTGTGGGGTCAGTGGTGATATCCGCTTCCTCATTTCTTATTTTGTGTATTTGCATATTCTCTCTTTTTTTCTTTGTTAGTCTAGCCCATTTTAAATTGCAATTTATTTTCTTATTATTTGGTTTTGAGAGTTTTTAATATATTTTGGATACAACACCTACTTTAAAATGTGTGATTTGCAAATATTTTCTAAATTCCTGTGCATTCATTCATTCTCTTACAGTGTCTGTCACAAAAAGAAATTCTTTGTTATAATTGATGAACACATATTGAAGCATTGCTAATAACCATGGACTACAGTTTACATTATAGTTTATACTCTGTCCCATGCAATTTTGCCTGTATCTGTCACTTCAATGTCACAGAGGACAATTCCAATGTCCTGAAAATGCCACCATATTACAACTATTCTTCCCTCTCCAGTCTCTCAAACTTTCTGGTGCCCACTACCTTATGTCAATGATAAGAACTTTTTCATTGATAGAATAACAATAATTCTACTGTTAAATGATAATAAGTCCACTTTAGTCCATTGTTCATTCCCCAATTTTGAGAATTTCAGGATGGTGATACTCACTCTGTTTCTAATTGAGAGGGAGCTTAGAGCCCATGGAATAGATGGACGGAATTATCTTCCTTGCAGGGAGCTCTCTGTTCCCTGGCAAGGGCATTGTCTATCATCATCTACTTGCTAAATTTTTCTGGATTAATCCAAAGAACTAGAAAGCAGATGTTGCAATTCTACTGAAATCCAGGGCTCAACTGTCATATGGACTGACCAAAGATTTAAGTCTCTAGGATATATATTTATCAACTATACTGCTAATTATAGGTTCAAATAAAAGAGGCAGAAGAGCCATGTGTAGAGAACAAATATTTGAGTCTAACTCTGTTACACTGGGGAGCATAAATTTCAAAGTAAGAGCCAGTGACCGAGTGCTGAATTCCTTAGCTGTCTGACCTGCTGATAGTTTCTGGATGTCTCTAGGGCCCTCAGGAGCCCTACTATTTTAGGCACTCTTTACTGTGACAGTCAGTGAGATCCTGCTGAAACTTGCATAAGCATAACCTCTGGTATGACCTTCTGACTCATTTTGAAATCCTTTAGCCATAAAAACTCATTTGTATTTACCACTTTCCCATTTTTGCCAAGGTGTTTTTTCCAGATGCACTACTATTTGGAGCTTGGTGATAATCCCTCAATGCTTAAGGATGTTGTGAATGTGTATGGGAGGAGGAGGAAGTGGACCATATGGGAATCTTATATTTTATGTAACATTTATGTAATCTAAAGCTCCTTTAAAAATAAAAATAAAAAAATTTAAAAAGTAAAATAAAATAAAATAAATGAGTATTGTTCGTTGTTGCTAAAAAAGAAATTCTGAATTTGGACAAAGTTCAATTGATCAATTTTTAAAAAATTATAGATTATGTTTTTATTGTAGGATATAAGAATTCTTATTTTACCCAAGCTGACAAAGATTTTCTATATATTTTCTTCTGGACATTATATGATTTTAAGTTTTACAATTGGGTCAATGATAACTACTCAGTTAATTTTTGTCTATGGTGTGAAATCTGGACTGAAGTATTTTTTTATTGTATATGGATATTCAATTATTCAAAAGACCATTCTTTCCCTCGTGATTGTTTTGTACATTTAACAAAAATCATTTTTGCATATATGTTTTGGAATATTTCTGAGCTGTTTTATTTCTTTGATTTAGTTATCTACTCTTATACCAACACTGTTATGATTACTGGAATATTTTTTACAAATTATAGAAATCAAATAGCATAAGTGTCCCAGTTTTGATCATTCTAAACTTGTTTAAGACATGTTTATATATATGTACATATATATAAAGTTATATGCAAAAATACTAGAATTATATTTAAAATAAATTATATTTCTCAATGCTCACAAAAATGTTTTTGAAATGTAAAATATCAAATAAAACTAAATAAAATAATTAGAAATAAAACAAGTAAATGAAAAGTAGGAATAAAATGATCAAATTTGTCAAAATCTTTGAGTGAAACTATAGAATATTTTTATATAAATAACTAAATATGTCAAGAGATTTACCATGTTCGCTGGTCTAAAATCTCAACATTTTTAAAAAGTCAGTCATCCCCAAATTAATCTGTAGATTCAAGGTGTTACCAAAATCTCAACAATTTTTGAAAATAAATTGACAAACTGATCCTAAAACATTTATGGAAATGCAATAATATGAAATACCCAAATTCATTTTAATATAGCTGGGAGGTTGGAAGATTTGCTATAACACACAAAAGATAGACAATTGGAAAGTCGAACAGAATAATCCAATTAGAAACCAATATATAAAGTCAATTGATTTTTTTTCACTTTACCAATTATTTATTTATTTATTACATAAATGTTATTTTTTTATATCTATTTTAAAAGATGCTTAGATTACATATATGTTACACAAAAATTACAGGGATTTCCATGTTCCCACCTCCCATACCTTCCATAACATCTATATAAACATCTTTCATTAGTGTGGCACATCACCTGCAAAGGATATATACATCCTGGGGATTTGCCACTAAGTGTAGACCACAGTTCACCTTGTAGACCACACTCTCTCCCACACAGTTTTGCATGGTATATGCTGATATAATATGGCCTATATCCATTGCCACAACGTCACTCAGGGCAACCCCAGGTCCTGAAAAAGGTTCTGTATTACAACTGCCCTTCCCCTCCCTGCCCCAAAAGTGTCTAGTGGCCACTGGTTCCACCTCACTGTTATAATTTCTTCTATTGCTTGAATCACAAGATGTCTAAAATAGAATACCATTAAGTCCACACTAATCCATAGCTCTTCCCCCAATCCTGAGGGACTGGGATGGTGATGTCCATTCCACCTTCAAGTGAGAGTGGGCTTATATCCTGTGGATACAGTGGATGAGATTTTCCTGACTGCAGCTACAGGCTCTTTCCATTCCCTGGGAGGAACATTGTCCATCATCGTCTCCTCACCAGGTGACTTAGGTAATCCATTGAGCTGTAGAGTAGGAGTTGCAGTTCCACTGAAATTCCAGGTACAGCTTGCACATAGGCAGGCAAGACGCTCCAGTCTCTGTAAAAATACCTACAAACTCCAGCATCAAATATAGGTTAGAATAGAAGGGACTGATGGGCCATGTGCAGGGAGGACTTATTTGAGTCCAGCTCTGTCACTCTCAGGAGCACAGATTCCAAAGTAGAACCTACTGTTAAGGTGTCAATCTCTGGGGCTCTCACCCCTTATATAGGATGTGGGTATCTCCAGAGCCCAAAGGAGCCCCTTTGTAGGTGCTATCCACTTTGTTGTTCTATGAGATCCTACTTAGGTGTGCATAAGTGTTAACTCTGTGATGGCCTCCCAACTCTCTTTGAAGTCTCTTAGCCACATGAACTCATTTGCCTTTAATTTTTCCCCCTTTTATTCAAGGTCTTTTCCAGTCATGTTGCCAGTTGGCACTTGGTATTAATCCCTCATTGCCAGGGAGGCTCATCCCCGGGAGTCATGTCCCACATTGGGGGGATGATAATGCATTCATATGCTGAGTTTGGCTTAGAGAGAGGCCACATTTGAGCAACAAGGAGGCTCTCAGTTGGCAACACTTAGGCACTCCATAACAGTAGATCAAGTTTCAATTACAAGAGCAAAGACTCATAAGGTTAGTCATCAATAGCAAGAACCCATTAGTGACCATCCTCCTTTGCCAGACACTGCCCCTGCACTCGGGGGACTATTTCTGCTCCCTTGGAAAATGTGGCAGAGCTCTCTAGGCTGTGAATTCAGTATTCCCTCATTTAAGTGAATTGATTTTTGAAAATGTGTCTAGGAAACTGGATAATTTATTGGGGGGAAATACCTCAGGCCTTACCTCACTCTATACAAGTAAATTTGAAATTGATTACAGGTTTAAGGAAAACAGCTTAAACACTATGGCTTCTGGAAGAAAGAAAAGGAGACTATCTTGGTAATAATTGATAAATGGGACTTTTCCAAATTTAAACTACTTCTAATCAAAGGATATCATTAAGAAAATGAATAAACAATCTCTAGATAAGAAAAAGTATCTAAAGACTGGGAGTAAATATGCAGAAAGCAAACACCTGTGAATTACTTAGAATATATAAAGAACACTTACAAATCATTAATAAATAGACAACCAATCAAATTATAATGGACTAATGTATAGCCACTTCACAAAATATATTTTTTCACAGAATATATGAGTGAACATTAACCTCATTGGAATTGCTAAAATTAAAATCAGGCGATTTTTAAATAGGCAAAAGTCTTGCCTTTTCAAATATTGTCTTCTATAGATTCTTCATTCTCTCATATATTTGTTTCTGAAACTTTATTAGACATTTGTAGAATTTTTTTCTAATTATTTTAAGTTTTCTGTCATCTCACTATCTCTTTTTGTTGCCTTCTGGATCACTTCCACATAGTTTTCATGAAATATTCTAAATTTTATAATAACATTTTAGATTTTCCCTTCATGGACTACTCTGGCAGTCTGGAGAAGACTATGAATGAATCCCTAAGAAAAATACCTTAAAATAAATAAATAAATAAATAAAATACATAGAATTACAAATCAAACAATATATATTGATGTAAAATTAACAAATTATTAAAAAATAAAATTGGTGAAAGAGTAATAGTTGTCTTTCATCAATCATGCATTAAAGAACAATGTTAGCATGCATCTGTGTAGACTGCTGGAATTTGGAACTGAGGATAAGCATAAAAACATTTTAATGTAATTTTTCCTCTATAAATGATATTAAAATATTTGTGATCTGATGACCAAAGTAGTGATAATAATACTGTGGCTTATTGCCTACCTTTGTAATTGATGGAGAAACTAAATTTCAGTGATACTTTAGTGAAAATAAAGACATATTTTTCCATCCAACTTCATCATACATTTTCTATCCATTGATTTTTTCCATATAATAAATTTTATTTATAAAGAAATTTTGGATTGCATAAAAGTTACATTGAAAGTATAGGGGATTCCCAAGTACCCCATCCCCCTCCCAAATTTTCCCTTATTAATAACATCTTAAATTATTATGGTACATTTGTTACAATTATTGGACAAATATTGAAGCATTGTTATTAACCAAGATCAATAGTTTTCATTATGGTTTATATATTTCAGTGTACAGTTTTATAAACTTTGACAAAATATCGAATGGCCTGTAAGTGACATTTCAAATTAATGTAAAAAATTCCAGTGCCATAAAAATGCCCTATGTTCCACTTATTCTTCCCTTCCCCTCCCCTCAGAACCTCTGGTAACCACTATATTTATATCAATGTTGCAAGTTCTTCCAAGACTAAGATAATAATAAGTCTTCTTTGGTCCTTGGTTGCATTTCCCTGTTTATATTTGTTCATTCCTCAACCTTGAGGATTTTGGGATGGTGATGCCTACTCTGCTTCAGATTTAGAGGGAGCCTAGATCTTATGGAGCAGTTGGAAGGAACTGTTTTGCCTGCAGTTGTAGATACTCTTTGTTTTTGTGGATGGGAGTTGGCCATCATGATCACTTTGTTAGTTGTCCTGGATCAGTGTGATGGACAGGAGGGTAGGTGTGGCTACAATTCTACAGAGATTCAGGGATCAACTGGCAGATGAACAGACTGAAGATTTAACTCTCTGTGAGATATATTTAATGTGTATGATGATAATTGTAGGTTCAAATAAAAGTGGTAGAAGAATCATATGTGGGGAAATTATATTAATAAATGAGTGTAACTCTGTTACATTGAGGAAACAGATTACCATATATTCCAAGGAAAAGCTCATTGATGTGGTGCTGATGCCATGGGTTTGTGTGCCTTGCCTTTGGTGTCCATATGTCTTTAGAGCCCCTTGGGAACATAATTTTTGGGTTTTGTTTACTGTTGGAGTTAGTGAGATTTACCTGAGATGTGCTCAAATGTAACCTCTGAAACTTTGAAGTCTCATAGCCATAAAAACTCTTTTGAATTTAATGTTGTCCCCTTTTGGTCAAGGTCTTTTTTTCAAATGTATTGTTTGTTGTCACTTGGTATTAATCCCTCAGTACCAGGGAGAAAATAGTGAGTTTATTTACTGAGTTTGGTTTAGAAAGAAGCCACATGTGAGTAACAAGGAGGTTTTAAGGAAGTAACTCTTAGGTAATTGTTATTATTAGGCTAAGTTTCAATTTTACAAGAATAAGGTTAAGTACAAATATTAATATCATAGGTTTGGCATATTGGTATGTTTTCTTTTTTTAAGACACTACCTGTAACAGTTTGATATGATTTATGAATTTCAACAACAGATATTGAGCTATTTGTGTAAACTGGTCTGTACCTGGGCATGATTAAATTATGATTAGAGCTTTGATTAGGCCATGTCAGTAATACGTTGAGTCTCCACACCCTTGGGGGCAGGAACTCCCAGATAAAACTACACAGCAAAACAGAATAGTTAGGTAAAGTTTTAATACTAAAACCTGGGAAAGTAAGCTCACATAAGAGCTTGGTCATAAAGAGAAAAAGCCCTGGGAAAAGAAAAGAGTTGTTCACTTAATAGTCTACAGCTGGCCTTGTGGTGAGATGCAAGCCTGAGCCTGGAGAGAAGCAAGCCCCAGGAAAAGAGGAACTCAGGAAATCTGAACCTTCACAGACATCGGCAGCCAACTTGCTCTAACATGTGGCAATAAACTTTGTTTAGAGAAGTAACTCATGCTTCATGGCCTGGTAACTGTGGGTTTCTACTCCAAATAAATACCCTTTATAAAAGTCATCTGATTTCTGGTATTTTGCATATTTTCCAAAAACAAAGCCAAAATTTTTAAAATTAAAATGATTAATTGTTTTTTTAAAAAAGAATAAATAACAAATAAAATCTTTTAAAAATTTGTATTGTGTCTTTATCACTGTATGATCTGCTATCTTTTAGATACCATGAAAAATTCTTCTGTATGTTCCCCCAGTATCCTATTTTTTTTCACTTTATTTTCAAAGAAGCTTTATGTTACAGAAAAGTCACATAATAAATCTAGGGGATTCCCAAATACCCCATCCCCTAACCCTCTAAATTTTTCTCCATTAATAACATTTTACATGAGTATGGTACAATTGTTACAATTGATGAACAAAGAGTTACTACTAATGGTCAGTGGTTTACATTATAATTTACATTTTGTACCTTACACCTTTATAGGTTTTGAAAAAATGTATAATGGCCTGTATCTGTCATTGCACTATCATGCAGAACAATTCCAATGCCCTACAAATGCCCTGCATTCCATCTATTCTTCCATCACCTTGGAGGAATTTTTAATTGTAACAATGGTGTTGGGTGCTATTTCTGGCATCTAATGGGTGCAGGCCAAAGACATTGCTAGACATATTATAATGCAAGGACACCTCCCCAAAACAAAGAGTTTTCCAGTCCAAAATATCAATAGCACTGAGGTTGGAGAAATCCAGAAAAAGTTCACTAGGAAGGAATATTTTAATAGTGATGTTTGTCTGGAAAAGATTGTCTTCTGACTTGTCCTTAAATCCATGGATATGGGACAGATAGAGCCATTGAGAGCCCTTATCTTTGCATGGGGCCTCAGGCTTTCAGTGTTGGAACATCTGGAGCCTTTCTCTTGGGTTGCAGAATCAAAGATGATCTACCAAAATTGAAAGTGTAGTAAGAGATCTTAATTTTAGGATTCTGACTAAGGGAATTCTTGATATGGAATTTACAGTACTATAATGAGGAAAGTCTCAGCTTTTGAGTTGGTGACACTGAGAGTCCCTTTTCTGGGCTCAGTGTTGCCAGATTTAGCAAATAAAATTAGGATACTCTTTTAATTTGAACTTTGAATAAATATTGAAAATATTTTTAAATAAGAGTGTGTCTCATAAAATATTTGGGATATACTTATACCAAAAAATTATCTGTCTATATTATATCTGACAAACTTAGATAGGCACCAAATTGAGAAATGTCATCATTCTCTCTGTATTAAGAACTCTTTTATCATAAATATGTTTAGATTATGGTAACACCTTAAAATTCTCATCTATCTTCTTGAAAAGTAATACAGATATACAATGCATATTCTAGAGGCCTTGAATGAAAATATTACTGAAGGGTCTGGATAAGGTATGTGACTTTGTCAAAGGTTAATACTTTATACCGTACTTAATCCTCCGGGGACATTTTTCTAAATTCCTTTCCCCTATATTTCATCTTGACACTGCTCCTTAGAACCACTCTGTGACACTAAATACTTTCATTGGACTAATTTTGATAGTTTTATATTCTAAAGTTTGTCTTATAAGTGGTCAAAAGCATTAGCAAAATGGACTCTTTGAAGATGTGATCTTTACAAAATGAAAATATTAATATCTTACTCTAATCAGCCTGTCATAGAGAGACAGGTCATGTTTGCAAGTAGGGGGATCTGAGTTTCAGTTGTAGGTTGATTATCTCATATCTCTATGTCATTGAGAAAGGCATGGCTTCCTTGGGTTTCATTTGCATGTTTGTAGAGAAAGACATTTGATAGATATTCTTTTATGAAAAATGTATATCTGTGTTCACTTGATGTCTGGTTTACTTGGTCTAAAAGAGGAACATTGAGAAAGTGCTACAATGCTGTTTAAAGTCTTCATTTAATGAAGTAAAAAGTGCTATTCTTTCTTTTATCACAATATATATGCATATCTTCACTATGGAGAAATTAATTTTAATAACAGAAGTTACTTTAGGTATTTGCATTTTCAATTAGTTTTTGTAGGAAAAACATAAATAGTTGTTTCATTTTCTTTCCAAATTTCATGAATGGAATGTCTTACATCAAAATTTGATTACATGTCACATCCAAATTAATTGATTGAATATTTACTATACTTTCAAGTCTTAAAAATTATATTTCAGAAAATGAAAAGAATTAAGCTTTACAATTCTTGTTAAAGCAAAATTAACTATTATCGTATTTCTGAAATTTTAGATAGTCCTGTCTCAGATTCTTAACACCTATCAGGATTATCTCAGAGGTCAAATTTGTCTCACCCTTATATACTACACATGAGATAATTACCTGTGCTTCACATTTCCATCATGCTTCTTTATTTTCAAGATTGAGTCTCATATTACATGAACAGGAAATATGTTTCTGTCAGAAATAACCATCTCTCAGGGACCACATTTGCTATCTTGGGCTTCTAAGATTACCCAGAACTGTAAGTTACTCTCTTTTTGGTATATCTTGATATATGTGGTCATTAACAGTGTTAGTGGATTTGAAGTGATTTTGAAACCCTGGAATAATAAAGTAAATTAAATAATATTTTATCTTCTTTTTAATGATTGAATGTCCCTATAGTGTGGAAAATGAATTTAAAGAATCTTCTAGGATTCTGTATATGTCAATAATTTTAATGTTTCTGTATGATCTGTGAACTAAACTGTAAGCTTTATGTATCTGTATTTTACTATTTCAAAACTCTTCCTAAATTTCAAAAAATAAATGTTTTATATCTTATCAAAATTATCTCTCCCAATATTCTCATGTTTATTTTTAGGAAAGAGTAAAAACACATATTGGAATCTTACAATAGAAAATGACTTATCGTTTAGTTTTCTATTTTTTCCCCTACCCCAAATGAAGTGGTGACATGGACAAGGGAAACTGCAGAACTGTGTCAGAGTTCATTCTCCTGAGATTGTCAGATATCCCTGAGCTGAGCATCTTCTTCTTCCTGGTCTTCTTTCTTATCAATTCGAGTCACACTAATGGGCAACCTGGGCATGATCACAGTGATCCAGGCCAACTCTCAACTGCACACCCCATGTACTTTTTCCTGAGCCACTTGTCCTTTGTGGGCTTCTGATACCCTACCACCATTATGCCTAATATGCTGGCCCATATCTTAGACAAGAGAAAAGCCCTTTCCTTCTAGAAATGCATTCTACAATTCTACTTGTTTTGCATATGTGTGACCATGGAGGTCATCCTGCTGGCTGTGATGGCCTATGACTGCTTTGTGGCTATCTGTTACCCACTGCTGTACATGGTTATCATGTCCCAGAAGCTCCATTTGGAACCGATGTCTACTTGCTATCTCTGTGGAACAGTTTCATCTCTGATTCACATACATTTAGTTCTTGAGATCCCATCATATAGATCAAATGTGGTTAACCACTTCTTTTGTGATTTACCAGCTATCTTATCTCTTGCTTGCTCTGATGTATCTATGAATGGACTGCTGGTGTACATTGTGACAAGTTTCAATGAGATCATCACCATTCTGATCATCTTCACCTCTTATTGGTTTATTCTCATCACCACTAGGATGTGCTCTGACAAAGGACGATGCTAAGCCTTTTCAACCTGCACCTCCCACCTCACTGCCATCATTGTCTTCCATGGAACAATCCTTTTATTCTACTTCTGGCCCAGTTCTAACTACAGTCTGGAAACTGATAAAGTGGCCACAGGGTTCTATACTTTGATCATTCCCATGATGAACCCACTGATCTATAGCCTGAGGAACAAGGACTTGAAAGCAGCTCTCAGGAAAATGTTGAAGTCCAAAATATCTTCTTAGAGTCCACTGTTTTAAATAGACTCAGGATTCCTACATGCAGGGAAGTGGAAGGATGAGTAGGTAGGTTGAACTGTAAGAGAGAACAGTAAGTTATTTGCTAATTTAAATGAATCTTTTTGGTTAATAAACTTTTGTGCATTTTCAATTTCAAAGTGTAGATTTGAGCATATTTCAAAATGCTTATCCCATATTTTTCTATTCTTCAAATTGTTTTTCTTTAACTGGGTATGGAAAAAGCAATGCTAGGACACAAGCTTTAATTTGCTGAAAAACTATCATAAATCTAATGGATAACTCATGAAAATTACAGTTTGTTTCCATATCTATTATGGAAACTGTTTTTTTTCCCCCAAAATTGCATTCGTATGTTCCATACATTTGTAAAAGTTTGTATAGCCTTTATTATCAGTAGCAGCATTTCTGACCCTTCTTGCTTTATCTGTTACTTCTTGTCTTCATAGTGACTCTAAGATCTAACCATTTCCTATCAAATTCTTCCTGTAGCTTTAAGTGCACTTCATAGACTCTGCACATGTTTTTCCATGTTTTTTTTTTTTTTTTTTTTTTTTT
>JAKSZT010027849.1:37725-54905 GCA_026826555.1 Tolypeutes matacus | reverse complement strand
TTTTTTTTTTTTTTTTTTTTTTTTTGCTGTTGGGGAACTGCACTTTCTTCAACCTTTCTCAACAGATCTTTTCTCAACAACCTTTCTCAACTGATCCTTTCATTAATTGTCCTTCAGTTATGTTTCATGCCAGTTCTACATTATTTATTTTTTTAAAAGAGAAGATTCCCTCTTAATGCCAATAATGATAAGAGAAAAACAATAAGCTATAATGAATGAAATCATGGATTGATGTTTTCTGATTTCATTCATTTGGTAAATAATTTTAAAACTCCAATCCTCAGTTTTCTGAAATTTAAATTGGAAAATTCTTTCCTCACCCCACTATAAAGAGGTTAGATTATAAAATATTTGACATATGATACGTCTCTGGACCAGAGGAGGAACTTAGTTAATGTCTGTTTAAATGAAGACTTTGAGGCCTGAGATTATTTACCTTTTTCTCATTGACTATCATTGGGATATTATAGTTTCTCTTAATTTTTATTACAACTAAATGAATGAAAGTATAAATACAGGGGAATAAATATAAGTCTAATGACTTAATATAATATCTCGCCTAATAAATGAATTTAGAGCACTATGTTGACTTTCAAGAATTGTGAATTAGCTTAAAAATTGTCCCATATTGACATGAGTATTATATCATTTAGGATTCACTCACTTAAAAAAATTCTTTAGAGTGATTTAATACATTAAATTTTAGGTGTTGTAAAGCTAAAAGAGCACAATGTGGATACTATGTATTAATTTAAAGTTCATTAACTGCAGGATACAGTTATTTTAATTGAAATTTGGAGACAATAGGAAGAGGTATTGATAGCAGAATCTCAGAGCTTGGAGGAAGCTCTCCACTCAGCTCCTGTTTACTCCTTGAGGAAGGGTTGTGGCTCTTAGGATGGGATAAGTCTCAGCAGTGTTAAGACTTCTGTTGGCATGTCCCAACACAGTTTTGTACAATAAAGTCTGCTTCTCAAACCTGTGACAAATGTGGTGAAATGATGAGGAGTTGTTAGCCACAGCCGAGTATCTATTTCTGCTATATTCAAAAAGAAAAAAGAAAAAAAAAAAGACGTTAACTGGAAAGCAAGATGAAATTCCATTCTCCTCTCCTTTCCACACCCTTCCAATCTCCCTTTCTCTTTCTACCCCCTCTACTTCCAGTTCCTCCAAATAGCAGAAACTGACAGGATGACAGCTAGCAAAGTTGTCTGGGAATGCAATGTGTAGAGTCCCAGAAACATTATCACAGCACAAAGAATTGAAAGGAAGACACGGAAATGATGCAAGAGGCAACAAACTCAACTTCTGAGGAATATGCCCTCTACGATGCAAGGAAGAGATTCTTTTGTCCTCTTCTCATCTCCCATAGAATATGACAAGTCACCCATTAAGATCTATGTGAGTGAAGTCCATGGTTCCATATCAAATAGTAAATCTAATATTTCACCATAATTTCTATGAAATAAGTAGTCTTGTGTTTTCCTTGGCTGATTTTAGTAATAGTAACCAAGATGAAGTTCCCCTGGGAAGCTTGATTCTAAAGTAATTTTCTCCTTCAATAGAATATTTTCTTAGCAGTTGGTGACATCTGAAATTTTGTAGAACTGAAAGAATTCAAAACTTAGGAAGGAAGGAAGTAAAAAACATACATGACTGAACTGTAGGGTATAGCTGTCACTTTTAACTTTACTTTTACATTTAGTCTCTGTGGTCAAATAAAGTGATATAGTCAAAGTGTATAAATAACCAAAAAAATATTTAAAGGAGATTTTTGGGATGTTGATATCCACTCTGTTTCTAAATGAGAGGGGGCTTAGATCCCATGGGGCAGATGAAGGAACTATCTTGCTTGCAATTGCAGACATACTCTTTTCCCTGGGATGGATGTTGTACATCATCATCTCCTTGTTGGTTTTACTGGGTGAGTCCAATGTACTGGAGAGTAGCTCTTGAATCTCTGATGAGATTCAACTGTCACATGAATATACCAAAGATTTAAGTCTTTGGGACATACATTTCACAAGTATAGTGCTAATTATAACGGTCATGTGTAGGAAAACTATAAATGAGTGTAACTGTTTCAATGGGGAGCATAAATTCCAGAGTAAGGCTCACTGACAGGGTCCTCAATTTCTGAGATTGTGTGTCCTGCTTTTAGTGTCTGGATGACTCCAGAGCCCTCAGGTGCCCCGCTATTTGAGGCACCGTTTACTATGGCAGTCAATGAGATTCTGCTGAGACATTCATAACTGTAACTTCTGGAATGACCTTCTGACTCACTTTGAAATCTCTTAACCATGAGAACTAATTTTTATTTATTTCCCCCTTTATTATTTTACTATAGAATTACTATTCTAACAATGGAAGAACTTTTATGATTGATATAAAGGCAGTGTCCACCAGAGGTTCTGAGGGAAGGGAAAGGGAAAAATAGTTGTAATATAGGAACATCTTTGGGACACTGGAATTGTCCTGCATGACATTGCAATGACAGATACAGGCCATTATATATTTTGTCATAATCTACTTAATTGTCCTAGAGTGCAAATATAATATAAACTCTAGTCCATGGATAGTAGCAATGCTTCAATATATCTTCATCAATTTTAAGAAATGTACCACACTAATGAAGGATGTTGCTAATGTAGGAAAGTGTGGAAGGGGGAGGGAGTAAAGAATATGGGAATTCCTTATATTTTTTATGTAACATTTATGCAATCCAAAAACTTCTTTAAAAATTAAAATTAAAAATTAAAAAATATATATAATGAAACATTTTTTCCTATAATAATATATTTGGGCTATAGCAGATCTTCAGAAAACAAACATTCCAATGTAGATTTTATCCAAGAGACTAGATCACCTAGACCAGGAAGGTGATCTATCAGAATAAATCAGGGACAGAAGGAAAAAAAGAGAAAAAAATAACAAATGAAAGCATTTCGTTTTCAATGATTTTTTTTTTATTGTGGGTAAAAATCAAATTTTTCACAATACAAACCAATATTTGTAAAATGATATATAGATATATATGCATATATGTGCATTTGCTTACATAAATATTTTTTTTCATGTATATTTTAAAATATGCTTAGATCACATAAATGTTACACAAAAATTACAGGGATTCCCATGATCTCCACCTTCCATACCTACCATAACATCTCACATAAACATCTTTCATTAGTATGACACATCATCTACAATGGATGTACACATCCTGGGGCTTTTCCACTAAGCATAGACCACAGTTCACATCATAGACCACACTCTATCGCAAACAGTTCTGCACAGTATACGCTGATGTAAAATGGTCTATATCCATTGCCACAACATCACTCAGGACAATCCCCAAGTCCTGTAAAAGTCCCTGTATTAGAACTGCCCTTCCCTTCCCTGCCCCAAAGCATCTAGTGGCCACCAGCTTCACCTCACTGTTATAATTTCTTACATTGCTTGTATCCCAATCTGTCTACAACAGAATACCATTGAGTCCACTCTAGTCCATAGCTCTTCCCCCAATCCTGAGGGGACTGGAATAGTGATATCCACTCCATCTCCAAGTGAGAGTGGGCTTATATCCCATGGATATGGTGGATGGGATTATCCTGCCTTCAGCTGCAGGCTCTCTCCATTCCCTGGGATGGCCGTTGTCCATCATTGTCATCTCCTCACCAGGTGATTTGGATGAGGCCATTGAGCTGTAAATTAGGAGTTGCAGCTCCACTGAGATTCCAGGCATGGCTGGCACATAGGCAGGTCAGAGGATCCAGGCTCTGGCAGTACACCTACAAACCCCAGCCTTACATATATGTTTGAATAGAAGGGACTGATGGACCATGTGCAAGTAGGACTTATTTGAGTCCAACTCTGTCACTCTCAGGAGCACAGATTCCAAAGTAGAGCCCATTGATAAGGCAATAATCTCTGGGGCTATACCCCCTTATAAAGGACCTGGGTGTCTCCATAGCCCTCAGGAGTCCCTCTCTGTGGGGTGATATCCACTTTGGTGTTCTATGAGATCCTACTGAGGTGTGTGTAAGCGTTACCTCTGGAATGACCTCCCGATTCTCTTTGAAGTCTCTTAGCTGCATGAACTCATTTGTCTTTATCTTTCCCCCATTTTATTCAAGGTTTTTTACTAGTTGTGTTTCCAGTTGGCACTTGGTATTAGTCCCTCATTGCCAGGGAGGCTCATCCCTGGGAGTCATGTCCCATGTGGGGGGAAGGTAAGGCATTCATATGCTGAGTTTGGCTTAGAGAAAGGCCACATTTGAGCAACAAGGAGGCTCTCAGGTGGCAACTCTTAGGCACTCCATAACCGTAGGCCAAGTTTCAATTACAAGAGCATAGACTCATAAGGCTAGTCATCAATAACAAGAACCCAACAGTGGGCCATTCTTTTTTGCCAGACACTGCCCCTGCTCTCGGGGGACTGTTGCTGCTCCCTTGGAGAATGTGACAGAGCTCTCCAGACTGGGAATTCAGTATTCTCTCATTTATTGAGTGATTGTCTACCCACCATGACTATGCCCCATCCCTCGATCATTTGAACAATTTTATATATCTTTCATATATATTCAGGTGAACTTACTCCCATTAATCCTCCATCCCAGACCTCCCCAACCAATGATCCTCTGCAACCCCCATTGTAACCCTTCTGTGACCCAAACCTTCCTTGAAGATGAAGCCCATATAATAACCAAATATTACATATTACTTTCTTCCAGAATTATGTTGAATCATTTTGTCATATTTCTACTTGATATTAATGTTTTCATAGTGATTTACAAGATATATTTAAAAACATCAAATCCTAAAAATATCTTCAAAAAATATCACAGTTTGCTATATGTTATTTAATGTTATATATTAGGCATGATTATTGATGTATACTTTACTTTCTTGTATTTATATTCTTTTTTATGCAAATTAAAGAATAAAATTTGTGAAAATAAATCTTGCTCAATTCTAAATTTTATTTTGAACATTTTTCTTTTGAAAATGTAAAGCTTATTATATTAATTGTACTGGATTTTATGTTTGCTGAAAGAATGATTGCCTACAAAGTAATTGTCTAACTCCTTTTTTTCAAACTGTACAATAATTTCCACAACACTATTTATTGAAAATCCTTTCCTAATCTATAATTTTATGACTTATATGCTGATATATATAACATCTATAAATAAACTATGTTCTTAGAATTTATCTTTCCTCCAAGTCCTTGATGATATCACACAGCACCCACCTCATTTCCTTTAATAGATATAAAAGATAAATATTTTTCTAATGCTATTTAACATTTAATGTACAAAACTTACTGTAGCAAAACCATGATATGTATTGTTATTATGTGAGACAATAAAATATACCTTCTTTCTTCTATTAGTGATTGATATATTGTTAAATGGACAGAATTGTCCTGTGCTTCTAGATGAGTACAATAGGTGTATGTGGAAGGAGGGCATTTATAAACTAGAAATGCATTAAACATGACCTTAAATGGGAACATTTGGCTAGTCACTTGTAGATGTTTTTCCATAAGAGTTCATACTATTTACTATTCACATTTCAAGGAATCAATTAACTCATCCATATCAGCATTTGTTCATCTTAGACTAAAATTTGCTTTTGGAAAAAAAATCAATAACAAGCAAACTGATATTCAGAATTCCAAAATTAACTTAAATCTTGAGCACAAAATTTGTTTAATTACTGAGTAAACAGTATACAGGGTTAAAATGTTTCATATGCTGAAGTTTGAATCAAGTTTGAAATCTCAAGTCTACCTATTGTTTAATTCTTTTAGAATCACTTTAATGCTATTTGTATTATAATCAGAATCAACTGTACAAATGTAGGAATTATAGGTAGTTCAGGATATTACAGGCCTAGAGAAAAACACACTTTAAACTCCTAAAGTACAGGCATACCTCCCTTTATTACACTTTGCTTTATTGTGCTTTGCAAATATTGCTTGTTTTTATGAATTGAAAGTTTGTGACAACCTTGCCTTGAGCAAGTCTATTTGAGCCATTTTTCCAACAGCATGTGCTGACTTCAAGTCTCTGTGTCACGTTTTAATTAAGGTATGTACATAGTATTTTAGACATAATGCTATTATTGCACACTTAATACACTAAAGTATAGTGTAAAAATAGTTTTATATGCTCTAGGAACCCAAAAAATTCACGTGACTTGCTTTATTGCAAACACTTCAGGATGTCATTCTGGAACCGAATCTGCAATATCTCGATAGTATGCCTGCAACATCTTTATCAGTTTTTAAGGGGTTATTCATATTTGTTTATTTTTAATTTTTGTTCAATAATGAGTAAGATTTAGGTGAGGAATATACAAAACAAACAACAAAAACTAAACAACAGTAAAACTATAGGTTCTATTACAAGTTGTTCCTGTGTCACTAGCTGCAATTTTAGACAAATCCACAAAACCCTTATGGTCACAATTTCATCAATAACACTTATTTTGAAAGACACAACATTGGAAAGAATAAATCTCAATTAGTCTTTAGAATTCCCATAAGTATTGTAATTAGACAGATGAAGACACTTTGTCCCAGTGTCAGCACCACTCTCTTTCAATGTTTGTCCCTATTCTCTAGCTTTATTACCATTTCATAGTTAAACTCTTATAAGAGTCAACATTATTAAACATATCCAAAATAAATAAACTTTTATAATTAAAATATAATATAATTATATTTTTATTCTCAATAGTAAAATAGATCCAGTCTCATAGATTTTATTTTAGGTGAATATATATCTTTAAATCAATGAAAAATGTTATGAGAAAATGCTATGACTATTAGACAATCTATATGTTTATAAGATATCTAGAATCTTGGCAATAACGTTAGAAACCCTCATAATACTGGTTCTAGCCTAGGATGTAGCTTCTCAGGATACTGAGAAAAATTCTCAGTATTGGCTGTCAGATCCTAAATGTATATAAAGAGATACTTTGTGTCTAACACACTTGGCAGAGGATAGCTAAAAAGCAGAGGGACCTGAAGGCTGGATCTTCCAACTTCCCCTAATTACAGAAGAAAACAGTAGTTAATATCAATTGCTTGCTTTGAGAGCTCTGAAATAAAGGCAACAGATTTTCTCTACGGTTCTGGTGCCACAGGTTTTGGAAGTAAATATAGGAGTCTTAGCATATCCCCCAGATAAGCTTTCCAGAGCCTGGAGGCAGATTACCTTTTGTTTGTAGTTTCTGAAAAATTATGGATAATCTTCTCCATGTATGTTATCTTGAAGATGCCTCTGGTTCAAGCAGTTCTTCAGGAAAAATCAATTTGGGGAAATTTCCAGCCACTGCAGACATTATAAATCTGGGTATTTGAGGAAGGAGAAGCAGATTCTTTCCACAGAAATATTTATAGAGAACTTTGTATTGTTGGCTGCTCAAATGCATGTTCTGAAAAACTGTTTCTTTGGAGTGAGCAAAGCAGAAAACCCCTAACCTGAGAAACTTCAGCAATATATGTCTCCCTAATTCTGTGAAGTTTTGAATACCTTTATGAGGGAAAACAGCAGGTATTTCAATTAAATTCACATGAAATGAATAAAATGAGACTTCTGGAGGAAGCAAACAAAGCAAAACGAGTTCTAAATAAGATTTTAGAGCATGCAAAAATACTAAGACAAAAAGAAAGAAAAATAACTGAGAAAGAAATTTAAGGAAGAGGAATTTAGATGGCACATACCCTGGATTAAAGATAAGATTTTTAAAATTCATACACTTGAAATAATTTGGGAAAAAGGAAACAATGATATTAAATCTACACATAATTGTAAATTAAAATTAGACTGCAGAAATGCTATAATCTACCAGAATCAAGGAAATTTGAGTGTATTCCTTATTTAAGGGTGAATAAAGCGCTTCCAATTCAAGAGGTTATTTGACCATATCTGAAGGTATTTTTGATAGTCAGGACTGGGTAAGGTGCTGCTACTGGAATCTAGTGGGTACAGGACAGGGACATTGCACATGGTACAATACAAAGACAACTCCCCACAACAAATTCATTTCCAACCCCATACATTAATAGTACTGAGTTTGAGAAACCCAGAAAAAGGACACTAAAAATAGCTTTATAATAATGATGTTTATTTATTTAAAAAAACCCTGTCTCCTGATTTGTTCTTAAATTCTTGGGTACCTGAAGAGTAGGAGCATTGAGAGTACTCATCTTTGCATGGCACATCAGGCCTTCCGTGTTGGAATATCTAGAACCTATCCCTTGGGTTTCAGAACTACAGATGACCTTACCAGAAGTGATAGTCTAGTAGATCTTCATTCTAGGAAATCTGACTAAAGGGGTTCTGGGCCTGTGGAATTTACAGCACTAAAGTGAGAAAGTCCCCATCTTTTGAGGAGGTGATGCTGAGATTCTCAATTGTGCTGGGCACAGGTTTGCAAGATTTAGCAAATAAAAATATAAGATTCCCAATTTAATTTGAAATTCACATAATTAATGAAAACAATTTTAAATATGAATATATTCCACATAGGTATTTGCAACATTATTACACACAAAAAATCATTATCCATCCTAAAGTCAAATTTAATTGGTTGTTGTTTATTTTATTTGACTAATTTAAGCTGGGCAGCAATATGTGAAATCACACCATACTTTCTATATTAAGAACTCCTTTATCGTAAATATGTGTAAAGTGTGGTAACACCATAAGCTTCTCATCCATCTTTTAAACAAATAATGGTACACAATGCATATTCTAGATCCATTTAAGAGAGAGAAGATTGTGGACCTAGAAAAGTTATATAGCTCTATCAACTTTTAATACTTTTTTGCATACTTAATTTTGAATGGAGATATTTCTCTAAATTCCATTCCCTTATGATTCATCTTGACACAGCTCTTTACATCCTCTCTGTGACTCTAAACAATTTCATTGGACTAATTTCCAAGGTTTTATACTCTAATGTTTGTCTTATAATTGATTGAAAGTATTAGCACAATGAAGCATTTCCAAATAGGATCTTTACAAAGTGAAGATTTTAATATTTCACACTGTAATAATGAGCCTGGCATAGAGAGATGGGTACATGTCTGGGAGTAGAGGGAAGTGAGCTGGAACTGTAGGTTTGTATCTAATATCTTTATGTTTTGGAAACTCGTGACTTCCTTGGACTTCCACTTGCTCATCTGTAGAATGAGGCAGTTAAACAGGTATTCTTTGTTGCAAAACATAAGGCAGTACTGACCTTGATGTCAGATTTACTGGGTCAAAAGAAGAAGAGAAAGTGGTAAAATGTCATTTAAAATATAAATTTAAGTTATATTAAAAAGCTTATTTTTTTTCATTATATTACAATATATGCACATCGTTGTTATTTAGAAATTAGAGGTACTTACAGAAATTACTTTAGATGCTTTTGCTTTTAATTAGTTTGTGTAGAAAGACATATACAGTTCTTTCATTTCTTTCCAGAACTCATGAAATTCAGTGTGATGAGAATGTCTTCCATGAGGCCTTGATTACATGTTATCATTCCTTTTGCTTGATTTAATAATTACCACACTTCCAAGTCTTTAAAATTACATTTCAGAACATGACCAGAATTAAGATTTACAGTTCTTCAGAAAGTAAAATTAACTAGTATTTATATTTCTGAAATTTTCCAGTCTTGAATACTAAACATCTATAAGGATTATGAAAGAGGTATTTTTTGTCTCACCTTACGCTCTAAACAGGGGTTAATTATCCATTCTATACATTGCCATCATGCTCTTTAATATTTTATTTTCAAAACTGATTTTCATATTCCATCAATATGAAATGTATATCTGGAACTGAGAAATGTAAATACTAGGGCCACATTTGACCTCTCAGCCATCTCAGATTACCCAGAATTGAAGTTTCTTATATTCTTGATATTTCTGGCAATTTAGTGTAAGGAATATTTGAATGAAGGCAATCATCAAAATTAAAACCTAAACTGCACACCCCATTGTAGCTTTTCCTGAGCCATCTCTCTTTTGTTGATAGATGCTATTTTTCCATCACTGCTCCCAAAATGCTGGAGAGCCTGCTTGAAGAAGACACATCCATTTCATTTTTAGAATGTGTAGTACAATTATTTATCTTTTATAACATTTCAGTGACGAATCCTTTGTATTAGCTATGATGACCTATGACTGCTTTGAAGTTTTCGCAGCCCTCTACTTTATACAGTTGCTATGTCCCAGAAACTCTGTGCAATGCTTGTGGTTGTACTGTAGGCATGGGGAGTCATCTGTTCCTTGATACTGACATGCTCTGCTTAAAATGATATTTTTTTGTCATTTTGACACAATCAATCACTTCTGTCTATTTTCATCATTACTCTATCTCTCCTGTTCTGATATTTATCTCAACCAGTTGCTGATTTTCATCTTTGGCAATTTTAATGAGGTGAGCACACTACTCATCATTTCACCTCTTACAGGTTCAACATTGTCAAAATCCTGAAGATGCATTCAGCCTATGGGTGCTGCAAAACCTTCTCCACCTGTGTCTCAGATCTCATTACTATCAAATTCACCAGGCCCCATCCTTTCCTCTATCGTGTTTCCAAATCCAAAATCTCCAGCTCAAAATGGTCTCTGAAGTTTACACATGGAGATCCCTATGTTTGAGTCCTTTAATCTACAATATGAGAAAAAGGGATGTTAACAGCATAGTCAGAAAAAAGTTAACAGAAGTTATTTTACATTTCGAATGCGTAGATCAGATAATTTTTTTCTTCAGTTATATTTTATCACCTCTTCTGAATGTAACCATCACTATCACTGAATGTTAGAAGTCAATAGGGTTCACTATCAGTTTTATTTCTACTTTTAAATTAAGCAAATGCTGAGAAAATTTCACCAAATTAAAAATAAAGGCATTGGCCACAAGAAGTTCTGAGAGGAGGGAGAAGAAAGAATAGGTATAATATGGGAGCAATTTGGGGACATTGGAATTGTCCTGCATGAAATTGCAATGACAGATAGAGACCATTATATATTTTCTCATAACCTACAAAATTGCATGGTACAGAATGTAAACTATAATGTAGACTACAGGCCACAGTTAGTAGCAATGCTTCAATATGGGTTCATCAAGTGTAACAAATGTACCACACTAATGAAAGACATTGTTAATGTGGGAGAGTGTGGGAGGGGGAAAGAGTGGGGCATTGGGAAATACCATATATTTTTTATGTAACATTTCTGTAATCTAAAGCATCTTTAAAAATAAAAAAATAATTAAAAATATAAATGGGATCTTCCAAACAGTCCTCCATAGTGGTTGTACCATCCTGCATTCCCACCAATGGTCTATTCACATGATGGAATATTATGCAGCTGTAAGAAAAAATGAAGCCATAAAGCATATGGCAACATGGATGAACCTGGAGGACATTATGTTGAGTGAAGCAAGCCAGACCCAAAAGGACAAATACTGTATGAATGTGTTACTATGAACCAAATATATTGTGTAATATATTGTTTGATTAAAAAAAATTATATGTTTCATTACATTTAATTGAGAAATGTATATATTTATTCATCTGTGTTTACTTTTTAGTTTTTAATTGTTTATATTTTCAATTATTGAATGTACAAAATAAAGTTAAAATATATATTTATATAAGTGGGAATAGAAAATCTGCTGAATATTGAGTTGTCAAAACAATGTCAAGCAACTCTTTCAATTCCATCTAAACTATGTGTTAATTCTTCACATTGATTTTTCTTAATAAAAAATTTAAGAATGCATTAAACTCACCTAATTTGTTTTTCAATTTTGTTGAGTGTCCAACATTTGGAAATGACCTGACTTTCATAAAGATTTTGTAGTTTAAGTAGTTAAAACATGGCCCAGCTTCTCCATTTTTCTCTGTATCCCTGACCTTTACCAGTGTGACTTTGTAGCTTTTCACATCAAGTAGTAGATTCCATATCTCTATTCATTGCCATTGGGCTGCTCTTATAACTTGTTTTACCAACCAGAAGGTGATATTATGCCAGAACCAAATATTTGAGAGTCCTTTGCACACTGTCCTGTAATCCTGTAAACCTGCCAAGTGAACAATCATGGACTAAACTTATAGAAATAGAGAGATTCAGAGCTCAGTCGCTCCTACATCCATCATACCAGCAGACAACTTGCTAACCAACACACTTGAGAGTAAGACTATCTAACCTGCCCACTGACCATGTCATACATATGAGCAAGCCAAGGCAAGATCAGCCAAGTCTGGACCTCAGTCTTTGAAGTCACTTACTTTGTCAAGTTTTGGAAAAGATACCAAAAAGACTTTTCCAAGATTTATCATATGACTATTAAGGATACCTTTTATTTTTACAATTAGAGGCACCTTATTTAAAAATGCAATAAATAATTTTGAAATTTATGTTGATTTATTGAACCTTGCAAATATAACATTTTATTAAAATTGTATTATGTGCTTTAAGTACATCTTCATCAAAAGCATGGGGATTCATATTTAGATTATTCAATTTATAAATAATTAGCATGAAATAAATTCCATCCAAATTTCTTTTTAATTTCAAGCAACATTTAAAAAGACCTCAAAGTTCCTGTAACCTAAAATAAATGGATAATTAAGGCAGCTGTGGTATATGTGTTTTGCCTAGATGATGTAAGTCATCAATGCAAAGAGTGATTTTTGAGATGTTCTTATAGATTTGATCTCATGAGAATCTCTTCTTAGTAGGAATCCATCCTTTGGCAATAATTCGGAGGTGCACTAAGACAAGAAAGAAAAGTTGTTAAATATTATAATCATTGTATGGGAGTCCTGTCTGATGATATGCATGATTATTTGTAATGTCACAACTTTTACTATACACTTATTGTATGTAAATGTTCATGTATGAATGATAAACTTCAAATAAAACGTTAAGAGAAAAATCATCACGTAGGTTAAAATGTCTTTTGCCATTCCTTTCCATGGAAAGTGGCTGAATTTTCTGCATGCTAAACAAATACCAAACAATGAGTTAGCTTAAACAACTGGAATTTATTTTCCCATGGCTTTGAGGCTAAGATAAGGAAAAAGGAAGATGTCACCAGACAATGACCTCTCCTCAAAGACTGTGGCATTCTGGGCTTTCAGCAATTCTTGATCCTTGTCTTTTCTGTTTAATTTCCTTTGCTTATAAAGAATTCAACTATACTGCATTTACACCCATCCTCATTCAGTTTGGCCTCACCTTATTTAATACCTCATCAAAGGTCCCATTTATCAATGGTTCATACCCCAAAACACCAGTAGGTCTGACTTGAAAATGCCTTTTTGGAGAGATGTGATTTAATGCCCAATAGAAAGAAATGGTAGAAAGCCTTGAAGAAATGAGGTCATACCATGATTGAAGCTGTTTTTGTTTAATTAAAAATTCAGTATAACAGTGTTTCAAGTCGTCTTTTTGTTTTGAGTTTTGACTATTATTACTGTTTTTGTTTGTTTTTCTTATGGGGCAATTCATCATGGTAGTTGTGACTGCTTAAGAGGAATATCTTGATTTTATAAAGTGAAAGTAGAAGAATTGTAAAATGTGCTAAATGGAAAAGAAGAACCAAAAACACTCCCCAACCTAAGGGCATGCTTAGATTAATTTTATGAAAATACATACACTGATGTTAAGAATTTGGTTATAGATTCACCTACAACTAATTTTATCCATAATATTCTTGAAATACTTAGTATATCCAGGGTTAATAAACTCTGGTATGAAGACTATTGGGTTAGGTAGACATCATAGATTCAGCAAATGACTAGACCTAGAAAAGATCTTTGATGCATTCACATTTAATGTCCTCTGGTATTGAAAATGCCCACTAAGAAGTATGCCATCTCACCATCCTTCTGTCCCTATGCTCTTATGTAGTCATATAGGTGGTGCAAACCAGAAAGCAGCATGTGGCCTGTTCCTACCAGTGACTTCTTGTATGATTCTAGGCAATTTACATCTGTCTGTTCCTCAGCTATCTCATTTAAAAAGGGGACATGAGAAAACTACATATTTCACTTATAATGATGAAGAGAGTTAATTCTTGTATTTAGAACAAACAGCATATAGTAAGTGCTCAGTAATGTGAACTATTTATTATTTTTATAATTATTGGTATGGTTCCTATTATTCCAGGTAAAGATAGTTTATTACTCTCACACCTTTCTGGTACTGGTGAAACTCTGGTATGACTTCAGACACTGTGGCCTGCAAGAAGTTAATTGCTTTTGAATATGGACAGCCAACATTGTAAGGCATGTTTATATATTTCATAATGGCAATGTGAACACTGGCTCACAGAGGCAATATGCAGATGCAGCATACAATGCTTTGCAATTCATCATGAACTCTGGAAGAAATTGGGTTGTATTACAACATTATTTCTCATTTCTTACCACTTGTTTCTATTGCATAAACATCAATAATTGTTTCTGCCCCATGATAGGTAGTTTTCTTGATATCTTATTGCTATCCCACAGAAATAAATGATTGTTTCAGAAAGCTTATAGAACTTGGACCCCAAAGTTACACAAGAAACTATAAAGCCTATAACTTTCTATATAGCACATTCAGAAACAGGAAACTAATGTTTTTCTCAAGGATTCGTGGTTAGAATAAATAAATAAATAAATAAATATTTATTTGTTTATTTATTTATTTATTTATTTATTTATTTATTTATTTATTTATTTATACCAGGGATTGAACCCAGAACCGCCTACATGGAAGCAGACACTCAATCATTGAACTACATCCATTCCCCAATGAGAGTTGTGTTTTTTTCAATTTTTGGTTGAGAATGGATATGAATGATATTTGGGGGACATCTGGATGATTGTTTTCATTTTTTCCTCAAAGGAGTAATTAAATATAGTTACAACTGAAAGAAGTAAGAATTGTAAAAGAAGAGGTGGCTTAGAGATTTTTCTTACACATTTCTATTTTGCTGTCTTTTAATTAAATAATGTATTAAGCAAAAAACATGTTTTTGAACACTATATCAAGGAAATATTTTTCTCTGAGAGGTATGAAATTAGCTTGATAAGAAATAGAAACAGTTTAATTTGCAGAACAATATATCCTGTTAACACCTATTAGTATTAGAAGGCAAACAGTATAAACAAAGTGGAATGCATGGATTGTTTTTTAATTTGGATTTTTACACTAACTTCACCTATGAAAAGAAACCTTGAAAAGAAAGCATGGAGGTTCTTCTAGCAGTAATCTTGATGTGGAAGGTGGTAGTAAGAGACACTGTTCATGGAGAAAACAGCACATGTGAACAACATCTGAAGTGGAAAGGAAAATCATCATTTTGGCCTGTGTAACATACTCAGAAATGCTATTTGATGGCTGGGCTTCTCAAACGTTGTATTATGTTGAAAAATTGTGCCATAATATGGGAAATATTTTATTGTGTTGGTTTCTAGCCCAGATTCCCTTTACCCATAATAATACAACGGGTGCCTCGACAGGTGTGTATGCACTAACCATGAGATAGGAAAAGAGATGTCTTTATATTTTCTGTGGTCTTTAACTTAAAGGTATCTACCTCTGATTAAAGAACATTGCTACTGTCCTTCCCACTTCACCCCAAATATATTTTGTGAGAATTCAGGCAAGTATATATATTCCACTTTTTTTAAAAAATGAAGGATAATTATTTACATTTGAAAGATGAAGAGATTATGAATATTAAATACACAATGCAACTTAAGTAGGCAAGCATCATATTCTATCTGTGAAATCTGGCTTACTACTTTTTTAACTTTATTTTGTACATTTAATAATTGAAAATATAAGCAACTAAAGACTAAAAAGTGAACACAGATGAATAAACACATGCATTTCTCAGTTAATTGTACTGGATACATATAAAGTTTTTTGAATCAAGCAATATGTTACAAAATATATTTGGTTCATATTAACGCAATCATACAGTATTTGTCTTTTTGTGTCTGACTTGCTTTGCTCAACATAATGTCCTCCAGGCTCATCCATGTTGTCATATACTTTACAACTTCATTTCTTCTTACAGATGCATAATATTCCATTGTGTGAATAGACCACAGTTTGTTTATCCATTCATCTGTTGATGGACACCTGGATTGTTTCCAACTTGTGGCAGTTGTGAATAATGTTGCTATGAACATCGGTGTTTAGATGTCTCTTCGTGCAACTGCTCTCAGTTCTTCTGGGTATATACCCCTATTGCTGGGTCATGTGGCAAGTCTATATTCATCTTCTTTAGGGACTGCCAAAAAGTCCTTCACAGTGGCTGTATCATTCTGCATTCCAACCAACTGTGAATTAGTGTTCCTATCACTCCACATCCTCTCCAGACTTGTAGTTCTCTTTCTTTTTAAAAATGGCCATTCTGATAAGTGTGATATGATATCTCATTGTAGTTTTAATTTGCACTTCCCTAATCATGAGTGACGTTGAGCATTTCTTCATGTGTCTTTTTTGCTATTTGTGTTTCTTCTTTGGACAAATGTCTATTCAAGTCTTTGGCTCATTTTTTCATTGGGTCGTTTGTCTTTTATTGTTGAGTTGCAACATCTCTTTATATATCCTGGATATTAAACCCTTATCAGATATGTGATTTCCAAATATTTTTTCTCATTTAGTTGGCTGCCTTTTCATTCTTTTGACAAAGTCCTGTGAAGTGCAAAAGTGTTTAATTTTGAGGAGGTCCCATTTATCTATTTTTTCTTTTGTTACACGTGCTTTGGGTGTAAAGTCCAAGAAATCACCACCTACTTCAAGGTCTTGAAGTTGTTTCCCTACTTTTTCTTCTAGTAGTTTTATGGTCCTGGCTTTTATATTTTAACTACTTTTTTAAAATTGCAATTTTATTACATTGATTTTTCAGGTGACTACAATTCTTCAAATGTATCATTTTAATAGCCACTTAGTTTTCCATTACTTATATGTGCCATAGTTCTGACCATTTCCCTCTTATTTAATATTTACATTACTTTAAAGGTTTAATATAATAAATAATGCTTAAACGTATCAGTAGTCATTTTTATTAATAATTCCTGTTCACGTTTTTATCAATTCTTGAAATAGATTGAAAGTGAAATGAATTTGCCCAAAAGGTCTTTTTAAGGCACTA
>JAKSZT010027849.1:6643-37625 GCA_026826555.1 Tolypeutes matacus | reverse complement strand
GAGCATAATGTATAAAATCACTATTCTAATGTTTTAGTAAAAATGGTAGTATAGAGTATCAAAGCTCTTTTCTATATCTACAGATATCAATATAAAATAAAAACTTGTGGATTAGAAGTCTTAAGTATTTATCCCATCATATCAATAGATAACTCAGAGAAGTTTATTATATTTTATAAATATTATTTTCTAGTATCACAGGGATGGAAAATTGATTGAAAACCTTGTGGGGAAAATAAATTTGTAACCATGGAGCAATAAAGCTAATTGAATAATACTTTAACATCTAATGATTTAATGTCAAATCCATAAATTGTGGAAGATAAATTTAAAGAATCTTATTGGGTTTTTGTAATTCTTTATGTTTTTAATGATCTTGTGTTATCTTTCAATTAAATTGAGTGCTTTAAACATCTGTATTCTACTATTTCTGACCTCTTCTTAAACTTCAAAAAACCATGTGCTTTTCTTTATTGCCAAAATTAACTTTCCTAATTATTCTCATTTCTGTTTCAGGAGAGAGCAAAATATGAATTTTAGATTCTATAATGGAGAATGACTTTTAGTTTTTTGGTTAAATAAAGTGGGGATATGAGAACATGGACAAGGGAAACTGCAGCACTGTTTCAGATTTCATTCTCGTGGGATTGTCAGACCTCCCTGAGCGGAGCGTCTTCCTTTCCTGCTCTTCCTTCTCATCTGTGGAGTCACAGTGATGGACAACCTGGGCATGATCACAGTGATCCAGGAGAGATCTCAACTGCATACCCCCGTGTACTTTTTCCTGAGCCACTTGTCCTTTGTGAATTTCTGCTACTCCCTCACCATTGTGCCAAAGATGCTGGCCAATATCTTAGACAAGGTAAATGCCATTTCCTTCTTGGCATGCACTGTACAACTCTACTTGTTTTGCACATGTGTGGTCACTGAGATCATCCTGCTGTCCATGATGACCTATGACCATTTTGTGGCCATCTATTACCCACTGCTGTATATGGTGATCATATCCAAGAAGCTCTGTTTGGGATTAGTATCTATTTGCTACATCTGTGGAACAACATGTTCTGTGATACACATAGGTTAATCAAGTGTGATTAACCACTTCTTCTGTGATTTACCCCCTATTTTAACTCTTGCCTGCTCTGATGTGTCTATTAATGAACTGCTATTGTTCTTTGTGGCTACTTTTAGTGAGATAATCACCATCCTGATCATCTTCATGTCCTATTTGTTTTTTCTCATCACCATCCTGAGGATGCACTCTACAGAAAGAAGGTGGAAAGCTTTTTCCACCTGTACCTCCCAACTCACTGCCATCATTGTCTTCCATGGAAAAATCCTGTTATTTATTGCAGGCCCAGTTCTGACTACAGTCTGGAAACTGATAAAGTGGCCACAATGTTTTATGCTGTGGTGATTCCCATGCTGAACTCACTCATTACAGCCTGAGAAAGAAAGATTTGAAAGCAGCTCTCTGGAAAATGCTGGCTATGAAATATCTTTTTAGGGGATGTTTTTATAAACAGGACTCATTTCAAAAATGGAGGGTGGGGGGGATTTGTAGGTGGGTTGTAGTGTTTCAGTGGAGAAAAGAGTGAAGATCTAGGTAGCTTTGAGTGAGTGTTTTTGAATCCCTTATTTCTGTGCCTGTTCAATTACCACAGTAGTATTGGGCATATTTCAAAATGTTCATAACACATTTTTCTTTATTCCTACCTGTTTTGTATTAACTGGATATGGGAAATGGCACTAGTAGTACACAGGCATGTAGCTTACTGTCTAATGAAAAACTCAAGAGAATTACACTTTGTGTAGTATCTGTGATTGAAACTATGATTCTATTCAAAATTGAATTTCACTTTTCCACAAAATATACATTGGTAATCATTTATGTAACCATTATTATCAGTAGCAGCATTTATGACTCTTCTCACTGTATCTTTTACTTCCTCTATGATTTTTCCATAGTTGGGTAAATTCTTCATGGAGTTTAGAATTTAATCTTTGTGTACTTCCTCACCTCTGCTAATGTTTTTTGCACGTGTCTTTGCTCTTGCTGAACTGCACTTTCTTTACCCCTTCTCTGCAAGCCTAAATCTCACTTTTTCACTCAGTCACATTTAATATGCTACAACTGATACTTTAATTGTACTTCCATCATGTTTCTTGTTATATTTCTACTTTTCATTTACTTTTTACAAAAGAGGATTAGCTCCTTCTTCCAGTAATGATGTGAGAAAAGTACTAAACCTGCTTTCATGAAGCCATGGTTGGTGTCCTGCTTATGCTTTATTTATTTAGGAAATAATTGAATCTCTCCAATTTCAGTTTCCTAAAGTTTAAATATTGGATAATATTGCCAACATCACAACATTATAGTGAGAACAAATTATGACAACATATTTGACTTATGACAGCTCACTGAAACACAATAGGTACTTAGTTAATGTCCATTAAATGATGTCTTTGAGGTTTGGGTTTTATTTATTTATTTCTCTTTAACTATCATTGGCATATTATAGTGTCATAATTTTTTAATTTCAATAAATAGATTAATTAATAAATACCAATGAATAAATAGTATGCACCCAAACTTAATATATGAATTTAGAGCACTATATTGACTTTCAAGAATTGTGAATTGGCTTAAAATTGTCCTACGTTGTCATGAGTATTAGATCATTTAGGGTTTACTTACTAAAGAAAGATCCATGAGGGATTGAATGTATGTAATTTTAGCTGTTGAAATGCTGGAAGTGCACAAGGGGGGTACTGTATAAATTTAAGGTTTATTAACTGCAGAAAACAGCTATTATGCTTGATACTGGGAGAAAATAAGAAAGAGCTATTGTTACCTGAATCTCAGAGCTTGGACAAAACCCCCCATTCAACTGCTGTTCAGTCCTTGTGGAAACATCGTGTTTCTCAGGGTGATTGAGCCTCTGAGGATGGGCTAGACTTCAGTAGTTGTTCCGACATCTGGTGGTATGTCCCAAAAGAGTCTGTGAACATCAAGGATGCTGCTCCCACCTCTGAAGAGAGTGGTGAAATGATGGGAAGTTGTCAGCCAGAGATAATTGTTTATTTCTGCTGGATTCACATAAAAAGTAACTGGAAAACTAGAAGGAATTCTGCACATCTTTCCAATCCTCCTTTTCTCTTTACTTCCCCCTCCTCCTCCAATTCTTTGATTTAGTAGAAACTAATAGGAAGACAACCAGCAAATTTGTCTGGGAAAGCAATGTATAGATTCCCAGAAGCATCAACACAGCCCAAAGAATGGAGAGTAAGACATGGAGATAAGACAAGAGGCATCAAACTCAATGTCTGTGGGATTTGCAATCTACAATGCAAGGAAGAAATACTTTTTACCTCTTTTCATCTCCCATACAGTGAATAAATCTCTCGATAATTGAATATTGGTTTAAGCAGGCTTTACTTCATTATAATAGTCTTAGATATAATTGATACTTTATAACATTGTAAACCAAATGTGATGGTGATGGTGGTCACCTAAGGTCTAGGTAAAAGAAGTTCCATGGTTCCACATCAAAGAGTTAATTTAACACTTTCCCACAATTTCTGCAAAATAAGGAGACAAGTTTTCTTTGGCTGTTTTTAGTCATAGTTACATAGATGAAGCTCTTCTGGGAAGCTTGTTTCAAAAGGAATTTTAATCATCAATGGAATGTTCTCTTCATAGTTGGTGACTTCCGTTATGACAGAATGGAAATGATTATACAGAACTTATGAAGGGGCTGAAGGAGAGACATAAATGACTGAAAGAGGAGGAGGTAGGTGTCATTTTTAACTTTCCTTCTCCATTTTCTGTCTGTAATCAAATAAAGTTTTAAATAAATAATACTTTATTAAAAATAAATTTATTTACAAATAAATATTTATAAATTCATTTATTTACAAATAAATATCTTATTTGTCTTTGATCAAAGCATTCAAAGAGCATGAAAAATACATAAAGAAACATTTTCACTATAGTAAAGCTTTGGGGATATAATAGTTCTTCAGAGTACTTTCTAATTCTGATTTTATCCAAGATAATTGATCACTTATGTAACAATCTAACAGTTAGGGAGAGAAGGAAAAAAATTGTAAAGAAATTTAAAAAATGGAAGCACTTAATTTTCCATTATGTTTTCAATTATTTTCTTTGAGATATCTGTTCAAGCATTTGGACATATTTCTAATTGGTATTAATGTTTTCATAATGATTTACAAGATATTTTATATATTAAGAACATTAACTTTTAAGGAAAGTATTTGAAAAATCATCACAACTTGGTATGTATCACTTAAGTTTATGAATTAAACATGCTTATTGATGTGTAGTTTATTTTTTTGTATTATTCTTTTTTTTTGCAATTTAAAGAATAAAACAGTGAAAACAAATAGTGCTCTATTCTACAATTTACATTAAAATTGTGTGTTTTCTTAAAAAAACTTGACCCTTAATTTCTTAAATTTATTTGTATTTATATGTTTTTGTATATTTGCATATGTATATGTATATTTGCCAAAAGATGGCTTACAAAGTAATTGTTTAATATTCCCAAACTGTATAGTAATTTTCACAAATCTGTTTATTTAGAATCCATTCTTTCTCTATTTGTATTTTATATATCTCTTAAAATATAAAACATCCTTAAATCAACTATGTTCTTATGATTGATATTTCCTCCATGTCCCTGATAATATCACACAGGCCCTACTTAATTTTTTTTTTAGTAAAGAGAAAATATAAATGCTCTATAATGGCATTTAACACTCAGTTTGCACTTTCTTTCTGTTGGAACCATAAGTATATTGTTATGTGAGGCAATAAAATATACCTTCTCTCTTCAATTAGTGATTGCCATACTGTGACATGGACAGAACTATGCTGTGCCTCTAGCTGGGTATAGTAATCAGAGGTAGCAGGAGGCCATTTACAAATTATTAAAAGATTAAACATCACTTTAAATAGAAGCATAATGGAAAGTTCTTTGTAAAGACTTTTCCATAAGATTTCATCTTATTTGGTATTCACATTCCAACAAATCATTTAACCATATAAGCATTTGTTCATTTCAGACTAAACTTTGCTTTTGAATAGAAAAATCAATAACCATCAAAAAATGATGTTCAGAATTTAAATATTAACTCAAATGAATCAATACAAAACCTGTTTAAGAACTAAGGAAACAGACTTCAGGTTTAATATGATCCATATTCTGAAGTTTTGTTCCAATATACCCAGTTGTTAAATTTTTTGGTATCATCTTATGTGATTTGTATTATAATCAGAAACAGTTTTATGAATATAGAAATTAGAGGTAGTTCAGGATATTATAGGCTTAGGGCAAACCATACTTAAAACTCCTAAAATCACTAAGCTATCATTTATTATACTAAACTTTGTTTTATGGTGTGCTGCAAATATTGGGTGTTTTTACAAATTGAACTTTGAACTTGTGTTGAACAAGTCTGTCTATGCCATTTTTCCAGAAGTATGTGCTCAATTGTGTGTCTGTATCACATTTTAACTAAAGTATGTACATTTTTTTCTACATAATGCTATTGCAAGCTTAAGAGATTAGAGTGTAGTGTAAACATAAATTTTACATGGAATAAGAAACCAAAAAAATTCAAACTCACTTTATTATGATCACTTTATGCCAATGGCCTGGAACCAAACCCAAAATATTTTCAATTTATGCCTGCGTCATAAATATCAGCATTGAAAGTGAGTTTTTGTTGTTTGTTTATTTTACATTTTGTTAAATAATGAAAAATAGTTTACTGAGGAATATACAAACAAACAGAAAACAAAACAAAGCCAAAAAAATTACAGATTCTATGGCAAGTTTTGCCTGTGTCACTAGCTGTGATTTTAGACAAATCCAAGAAACTCTTGTGGTCACAATTTCATCAATAACATTGATTTTGAAAGACATTAAACTAGAAAGAATAAATCTCAAATTATTTTCTACTAGTCCTTAGCAAATACATGAACATCTGAATTAAATGTATGGGGACCAAGTGTCAGGACCACTATCTCTGATATGTTTTTCACTGTGCCCTCTTCTTCCCAATGTCGATTACCATTTCATGGTTAAGCTCTCATAAATTTCACCATTATTAAACATATCCAAAATAAATAACTCATTAATCAAACAATGGCATAAGGAACTTTTATTGTTAATTTTCAAATATATCCAACCTGAGAAATATTATAATAGGTGAAATATATATATTATAATCGATGGAATATAATTTGGATTCTGATCTGTGAGGAAAAAGAAGAACTATTGAGGCCACATTTTATTACACATTTTAAAGTGAATTTTCATAGCTCACTCAAGGTATGAATGCTTTTCAATTCATGATTATTTGATTCTTTCACAAAAGATGGAAGGCCAGCATAGAAAGAAAGAAATATCAGAAGACTAAATCAGGTAAGACTGGAGACCCAGGACTGGATGCAGCAAATAATATATGGACTTGAACAATGGTCATGTTCTTACTCATAGCATGAAAGCATTATAGTTATCCCAAATGTTTCAGTAGAAGAAAATAAGGCTCCAAGTTTAATTCAATAACACTTAGTAACGTGTATGCTTGGGTAGACACAGAAATGGGGAAGGAGAATACAAAGCTGAAAGAGAAATAGTTTCTGATCTCCAGGAACCCACACTCTAGTAGGAAAGAAAGCCAAATAAATATATAAACAGGTAAGTACAACACACTGTGTTCTGAGAAATAAACAAAGAAAGGATGATGAGCAGAAATTTTGACTGCCAAAGAATAGGAACTTGGTTTGAGGAGTCAGAGCTCACATTCAGCAGATTTTGTTTATTTGTGTGTTTTAATTTGTATCTTACAACCAAGAGCATTTATCATTTCCATGTATTTGTTTCCAGTTATTTTCCTTTAAGATACACTTTTTTTTTTCTTTCAAAATTGCAGTCATGGTAAAGATACCATTTCATTCCTTCTGTTTTTCACTTAATTTCAGACAATTTTTTTCATACTGTTAATCATTGTAATTATATTTTTATTATGTTTATATCACAGCATTTTTGAGGGATAAATTCACTTAAGTTGATGAGACACTGCACAAACATGCAGATATGCAGAAATGCAAATTGATTTATGTTCCCCACAAGAAACTTTTTCAAGCCTTAATCTGCATCTAGTGGCTGTGTATCCATTTTTATGTGTCTTTGAATATGTTGAAGTATATCAGTGTGTGAACTCATTTTTGAATAACATTTTCAAAGATCTTATTTGGTGTGGGCAAACTTTATAAAGGTTGAACTTCATCCCTATGACTGAAAGCCTTATGAATAGAAAAAATTCAGAAAAGAAGCCAGGAGGAGCCAGAGAGAACTGCCCATATGGTGGAGGATTACCTTAACTAGAACCCTACAAACTACAGAAAAAACTTGGCCTGTTGATATCATGTTGCACATCTAGCCTTCAAATCTATGTAATGTAGTTTGCCTGCTGTTAAAACAAACTTGGTTCATGGTTTGATGTTAAGAAAAGTCCAGCATTGAGACATCAGCAAGGCAATGCTTTCTCCTTAAAGACTGTGCCCATCTGGGGCTGGCTGCCAAGGAATATGGGTCCTTAGCTATTCAGTCGCATGACAATTGTCATGGGGGTGTCTTCATCTTTCTCTTTAGGGTTCTGTTAAACAGAAGATTTTGGCTGCTCCCCTTGGTGGTCTCTCTCTGCAACAGAATTTCATTATGCTTATATAGGACTCCCCAAGTCGGGATTAAAGCCCAATCAGATCAGCCAAACTTAACTGAAGAATCATATTGAAGATATTTATTCTACAGTGGGTCCACACTCATCAGAATATGGACCAAGACAAAGGACATGCCCAAAATGGGGTACACAATTCAATCCACCACATTGTGAGACAATAAATTCTTGCAGATTAGTCCAACTAGTGTGGAGTATCATCCCAAAACTAATATGATATATACAGAGAGAGAGAGAGATTGATATTTATGAACCATAATTTTTACAGAAAATAAGAGAGGAATTAGGCTAGTAAGAAGCTCTTGGATGCCATTATTAGGAACTCAAACATGCAACTATGTGACTGTGAATTATGTGCATTTACACACCGGGGTATGATTTTCCCATGACAGCTTGAACTTAGTTATATTCATTTAGTTTACCTTATTTAATTTAATTATATTTGGAATAAGCAATGCATTCACATGGTCCGCTTTCTCTCCCTTTTCTCTCAGTCATATACAAAATTCGCAGTATATCCTTCCAGAGGTGTTTATGCATTTTCAAACTAATACATACATGTAAGTTGATTTCTTTTAAATAGATATTTTAGTAGATGTGTGATTGGCAGATATAAGAGGACAATTCTATAAGTAGGAAGACCAGTTTGGAGGTTAGTGAATGTTATGAGCATGAAATAATTAAAATATATTCTAAGTTATCCCATTCCTTTAATTTAATTTTAGTTTTAGTTTTTTTTTTTAAGTTTTCATGTGTTTTATTCTCCTACATTTAAACTTAAAATAATTATTTCATTTTCCTATTAATTGTATTTGGCTTATTATATTGGCTTCATCATTAAAGAGGCTTTGGCTCACAGAAGGGTTACAGCTGGGATGAGAGAGGATCATTGGTGGGGGGTGTTAGGAATGGGGGAATTCATGGGAGGAAGTTCACCTGAACATATATAAAAGGTATATAAAATTGTTCAACTGCTCACGGAGCATGGTTACAGTGGGTGGAGAATCACTCAATAAATGAGAGAATACTGAATTCCCAACATGGAGAGCTCTGCCACATTCTCCAAGGGAGCAGCAACAGTCCCCCAAGTGCAGGGGCAGTGTCTGGCTAAGGAGAATGATCCACTGATGAGCTCTTGTTATTGATGACTAGCCTTATGAGTGTTTGCTATTGAAATTGAAACTGAGCCTATTGTTATGGGGTGCCAAAGGGTTGCTTCCTGAGAGCTTCCTTGTTCCTCAAATGTGGCCTCTCTCTAAGCCAAACTCAGCATATGAATGCATTACATTCCTCCCAGCATGGGACATTACTCCCTGGATGAGCCTCCCTGGCAAAGAGGGATTACTACCTAGTGCCAACTGGCAATACAACTAGAAAAAGACATTGAATAAAAGGGGGGAAAGGTAAAGACAAATGAGTTAATATGGCTAAGAGACTTCAAAGTGAGTCAGGAGGTCATCCCACAGGTAATGCTTATGCACATCTCAGTAGGACCTCATAGGTTTCCAATGTGGACATCACCCCAAGTAGCGGGGCTCCTGAGGGCTCTGGAGGCACCCAGGTCCTATATCAGGGTGGATAGCTATGGACTTTGGTGCCTTATCTGTGGGCCTTATTTTGGAATCTGTGCTCCTGAGAGTGACAGAGTTGGACTCAAATATGTCCTCCCTGCACAAAGTCTGTCAGTCCCTTCTTTTCAAACCTATATGTGGTGCTGGAGTTTGTAGGTGTACTTCCAGAGACTGGAGTCTTTGGCCTGCCCATGTGCCAGCTGGGCCTGGAATCTCAGTGAAGCCGCAACTCCTGCTCTACAGCTCAATGGACTCACCCAGGACACCTGGGGGTAGATGATGATGGACAACAGCCATCCCAGGGAATGGAGAGAGTCTGCAGCTGCAGGCAGGATAATCCCATCCATCTTAACCATGGGATATAAGCCCCCTTTCACTTGGAGGTGGAGTGGACATCACTATCCCAGACTCCTCAGGATTGGGGGTAGAGCTATGGACTAGAATTAATTTACTGGTATTCTGTGACATATTGTGATTAAAGTAATGGAAGAAATTACAACATTAATGTGGAGCCAGTGGTCACTGGATGCTTTGGGAGCAGGGAGAGGGAAAATTTGTTGCAATACAGGACTTGGGAATTATCCTGAGTGACATTGCAACGACAGATATAGGCCATTTTACATCAGTTTATAACATGCAGAGCTCTGTGGGAGAGAGTGTGGTCTACAATGTGAACTATGGTCCATGCTTAGTGGCAAAGCCCCAGGATGTGTATATCCATTGCAGGTGATGTGCCACATCAATGAAACATGTTTATGTTGGAAGTTGTGGAAACTGTGGGAGGTGTGGCATATGGGAATCCTTATAATTTTTCTGTAACATTTATGTAATATAAGTATCTTTTTAAAAATTTAAAAAAAATTTAAAATATATATATATATTCTAAGTATATATCATTGGTAAGAGAGAAATCTGAAATAAGAAGTTGGTGGAAATATGGGTTGTTAAGTGAATGGAGAATTCTGGATTACTTGGTGAAATCTATATGAAAATCCAAAGCAAACATGAGGTAATGTTGTGATAGCAGATACTATGTATGCTCATCAGGAGTCTGGGATTTTGACAAAAACATTAGAAACCCTAATGATATTGGTTATAGCCCATGATACCTTCTTCTGGGGACATTGAGGAAACAACTCCCAACATTTGTTGTCCTGTCCTCAATGTATATGAAGAGAAATCTTGCATCTAACATCCTTGGCAGAAGATAACCACATAGTAGAGGAACTTGAATGCAAGATCCTCTTGACTCCCTAGTGTGGTTTGTTCATTGGGGTTGTTGTTATGCCTTGCAGGGGCAAGGAACAGGAAGATACTTCAATATTTTTCAGTAAATTTAAAAGTAGACTTCTGCTATGATACCTTATTATACAATAAATTTTGGAGTTTATGGGAAAATTACAGAGCACGGGGTGGAGACTTTTAAACTTTTAGATAAGTTTCATCTAAAAAAGTTCCTAAATAGGCTGTTTTTTACTTCAAGGATTCCAAAGAACCTGAATTACAGTAGTAAACAGAAATTAATATTAATTGCTTGTTTTGAGGTGTCTAGAGAATAAAGCAATAGATTTTCTCCAGGGTCCTGGTGCCACAGTAAGTGGAAGTAGATATAGGAGTCTTAACATGTTGCACAAACATGTTCTCCAGAGCCAGGAACTGGGGTGCCTTTTGCTTGAAGATTATGAGAAAATAGGTATATTCTTTTAAATGTAAGGTATGTAGATGATGTTTTGGTTTAAGTAGTTCTTCATGGGACAAATCATTTTGGAGAAATTTCCAGCCACCTCAGACACTAAATATCTCTATACTTGGGGTAGGGAAAGCAGACTCTACTGAGCTTTGTACAGACAACTTGGATTTTATTAGCTCTTCAAACACAGTGTCCTGAACAAATGTTTCCCAGTAGTTGGAGAAATAGAATGGCACAGACCTGACAATTTTCTCCATTATACTTCTCCCTGCACCTGTGAATTTTTGGAAGAGTTTTAAAAGGGTGAAGATACAGTTATTTAAATAAAATTCACATAAAAGGAATGAAGTAAGTCTTCAGGAGCAACAAAATAAACAGAACCAGCTCTAAATCAGATATTAGAGCATGGGGAAAAAATGTTGGCTCATTAAGACAAAGAAAGAAAAGAAAAATAAAGAAGCCATAAGGAAGATTTAAGCATCATATTTCCTGGATTGAAAGATAATATAGTTTAAAAATCTGTGTAATGGCACCATTTGAGGAAAAAAAAGATACTGTGATATTAAATATGCACATTAGTTGTAAGTTGAATTCAGAAAGCAGGAACCTTAAATCTATCAGAATCAAGGAAATATGGGAGTCTTTCTCAACTAGGAGTTTTTATGAGCACCACTTCAAGCGGTAAATTCACAATATCTGGAGGCATTTTTGATTTTCACGATGGAGTGACTAGCAGCTACTGGGGCTTAGTGGGCACAGTCAAAGGACTTCGATAAACATGTTACAATGCAAGGACAGCGCCCCACAATATAGAGTTTTCCACCTAAAATATTAATAGTGCTGAGGTTGAGAAATCCAGAAAGAGTATACTAAGAAGGAATTTTATAATAGTAAAGATTGTCTGGAAAAGTCTGTCTTGTGATTGCCTTTAAATTCTTGTATAAGGAGAAGATAGGACCATTGAGAGCCCTCATCTTTGTATGAGACCCCAGGCCTTCAGTGTTGGAACATCTGGAGCCTGTCTCTTGCATTCCAGAACCAAAGACGACCTTACAGAAGTGATAGCATAGTAAGAGATCTTCATTCTAGGGTTCTGACTAAGAGGATTATTGATATGTGGAATTTACAGAACTAAAATGAGGAAAGTCCCTGCCTTTTCACTTGGTAATGCTGAGATCCTCAGTGGTTCTGGGCACTGGGTAGCCAGATTTAGAAAAAAAAAAAAATACAAGATGCCCAATTTTATTTGAACTTCAGATAAATAATGAAAACATTTTTAAATATGAGTATAGTTCAGGTAATATGTGGGATATACTCATACCAAAAAAAAAATTCATATCTGTCTATATTTTATCTGATAAACTTAGCTAGGGACCAAATTGAGAAATCTTACCATGCTTTCTGTATTAAGAACTCCTTTATCATGAATAAATTTAGAGGGTAGTGACACCTTAAGATTTTCATCCAACTTCTTAACAAGTAATACAGGTTCACATGCATATTCTAGATCCCTTGAAGGTAGAGAAGATTGAGGGGCCTAGAAAAGCTATGTAAGTTTTTCAAAGTTTAATACTTTTTTCCATACTTAATCCTGAATAAGGACACTTCTCTAAATTCCATTTCCCTATGTTTTATTTTGACACCACTCTTTAAAGTCTCTCTTTGACGCTGAATACTTTCATTGGACTAATTTCCATAAATTTATTTTCTAAAGCTTGTATTATAATTGTTGAAAATAATTAGCAAAAGGACACATTTGAAAATGTGAAATTTGCAAAATGAAAATGTTAATATCTCACTCTATATTGAGCCTTGCATAGAGAGATGGGTACATTTCTGAGAGTAGGAGAATCTGAGTTGTAGTTGTAGGTTGATTTGCTAATATCTTTATCCCACTGAGAATGTCTTGGCTTCCTTGGGTTTGAATTTACTCACTTGTAGAAGAAGGCAATTTATTGATATTCTTTTTTGAAAACATAAATCTGTATTGACAATGATGTCTGATTTAGTGAAAAAGAAGAACAATGAGAAAGTGCCAAAATGATATTTAAAGTCTGGACTTAAATGATATAAAAGGAATGTTCTTTTTTTATATCATAATATATATCCAAAAAACCATTGTGTAGAAATTAGTTTTAATTATAGAAGATAGTTTAGGTGCTTCCACGTTTCACTAGTTTTTGTAGGAAAGACATAAATTGTCCTTTCAATTTCTTCCCAAAACTCATGAAGTTCACTGAGATTAAAATGTCTTACATGTGGATATGATTACATGTTACTATCCAAAGCGCTTGATTTAATAATTACTACACTTTCAAGCCTTTAAAATTACATTTATGAACATGAACAGAAATAAGTTTTGTGATTGGTGAAAAGTAATATTAACCAGTAATTCTTTTCTGATATTTTAAATATCCCAGTCTTGGATACTTAATACCTATCAGGATTATGAAAAAGGTCTATAATCCTCACCTTGCAGTCTACACAGGGGATACACAACCATGCTTTTTATATCCATCATGCTCCTTCATATTTTATTTTCAGATTGATTTTCAGATTACATCAATAGGAAATGATTCTAACAGACAGAAATATAACTGCTGGGGCTACATTTGACTCTTTGGGCTTCTCAGATTACCCATTACCCAGAAATATATCTCTTCCTCTTCTTGATATTTCTGGCTATCTACATTATTACAGTTGTAGGAAATCATGGAATGATTGCAAACATCAAAATTAAAACCCAAACTGCATACCCCCATGTTCTTTTTCCTCAGCCACCTCTGATTTTGAATTTCTGCTATTCTTCCCTCACTGCTCCCAAGATGCTGGTGAACCTACTTGTAGAAAACAGAGCCACATCATTTTTAGGATGTGTAGTACAATTCTCTTTCTTTTGTGCATTTGTGGTTATTGAATCCTTTTTATTAGTTGTGATGTCCTATGTTAACTTTGTATCTATTTGCAACTTCTGCTCTGCACAGCTGCCATGTCTCAGAATATCTGTGCCATGCTGGTGGTTGGATCATTTGGGTAGGGAGTAACATGCTCTTGGAGAATCACACACTCTCTTTAATATTATCATTTCATGGTTTTGACACAATCAAACTCTTCTTCTGTGGGTTTCCCTCACTATTCACTCTCTTCTGTTCTGCTATCTATCGCAACCAGTTGCCAGTTTTCATCTTTGCCACCTTTAATGATGTGAGCACACCATTCATCATTTTACCTCTTACCTGTTCTTTGTTGTCACCATCCTGAAGATGCGTTCATCCTGTGGACTCCACAAAATCTTCCCCTCTTTTGCCTCACACCTGACTGCCATCACATTCTTCCACACACCATCCATTTCCTCTACTGTGTGTTGAAATAAAAAATCTCCAGCTCAAAGTGGCTTCTGTGTTTTAAATAGTGGTGATCTCTTTTTTGTCCTCTAATCTACACTCTGAGAAATAGGGCTGTCAATGACAAAGTCAGGAAAAGAGTGAAAAGAACTTACTTTTTTATATTCAATGCATGCATTGGCAAATTTTTTCTTCAGTTATTGTATAACATCTGTCTCTGATTTGTGAATGAACTTTGTATCAAGAATTGATTCTTTTCTGAAACTTCTTTAAAAATAAAGTTTATTATATAAAAAAGAATTCATTCTTAAAGATTATTTTAAAATTTTCACAAAGAGAAAACTCTTTACAATAGAAAGAAAATAATTTTAGATTAAAAGGATTACTTATGTCTCTGCTTGTGTAAACCAGACAAAATTGTTTGTTTTTGGCATTGCTCATTTTGTGCAAAACTGAGATATGACTTACTTTATAAGTTGAATGTATGGAGCAACAGAAAATATAGACACCATATATGGTATACTGTGTATGTAAAATAAATGTGGTTCTATCATTCTTTTTTCCTGTTACGTAGAAGGTTGTAGGTGTTGGAGGCAGTCAGAAAGAGGTGAAGCTAAAAATGCACGTAATGGCCGACCAACAACAAAGAACAAGCTCGATCCCATATTTAGCCTTCTTGGAGGAAGTAGCTTACCCTGCTCCCGCGCTCGCGAAACCATCCCACCTTCCACAAATAGCAAATCCTCCCTAGTAACCAACTGTGTCCAATCCCAGCCTGCCACATATGCCTTACACATACTTCCCCTTTCTCATGATATATATATCACCACCTCCCATAATAAAGCAGAAGCATGTAGAAAATCTCTCCTGTGTGTCTTTGTCAATTGTCTTTACACCCCTCTCGCTGTGTTGGCGTGAGCCCCGGTTGACTGTCCCACCGGCCGGGACAACTGGCGCCCAACGTGGGGCTCCAGTGCCACCTGAGAGACGGGAGCGCCACATCGACGAGGGGGACCCCCTCACTCATAGCCGTGAGAAATTCATCGCGAAGGACAATGGTGCTGGCGAACGAAGGAACTTCCACCTGAGTAAGTCTATCTTTATTTTTCCCTTTATCATGGGTCAAACACTTAGTTCTCATCAGCTCTATATTACTCAAATTAAGGATTCCCTCCAAGTGCGGGGGGTCAAAGTCAAGAGAAAGGATCTTTCTAAATTTTTCACTTACATTATAGATACTTGTCCCTGGTTCCCCAAGGAGGGAACTATCAACCACCAATGCTTGCTCAGAGTCGGCGATTGCTTAAAAGACTATTATAGAACCTTTGGCCCCGAGAAGGTGCCTGTAACAGCCTTCTCTTATTGGAACCTTATCAATGAGATTCTAAAAACTGACTCTCCTGATATTACCTATCTTCGCAAACAGGGAGAGGCAGTCTTACAGAGCTGCTCCTGCCCAGTTTCAAGATGTTCAACCGTTACCATTGATATACCAGAGAACCACCCTGGTGGGGACCAAATCAGTAACAGCGATACACCCTTGTCTGCTAACCAGGACAAACCCCCACCCAATTTCTTAGCAACCAAATACTCAGAACCTGGATCCCCTTCTACCAATCAGGACATGTTGCCTCCCACTAACTCACCTCCCCCCAATAATTCTCTTAAAGTAAATCCAATTAATCCCCTTCCTCCTTTCCATCCTCCTCCTTATAACCCTCACGTTTAATCTGCTCCTCCCCTTGCCTTTCCTGCATATGCTAGTTCCCTGCCTCCGTTCTCCGCTATTGAAGAGGCAATGGAAGGCCTACAAACCCATGCCGCCGGCTCCCACACCGCCTTTAAACAAAATCAGCAACAGGCCAGTGCTTTACTTAACTCCTTACAAGCGATTATCCATGCGCTGTCGCGGTTGTGTCCTCCCCCTCTTCCTAATAACCCTACCGGCCTTCTCCCGTCTCCTCGCTGTGCTTATTTTGCTTTCCCTATCACACGTAGGGATTGCTCGCCCCCTCCGGCCTCCGCTAATAGCGAAGGCAGCGACCAGCCCCAAGATGGCGCTGACAGCCTGTCTCAAAATGACGACCAGGAAGAAATCCAACCAGCTGCCTCCTCCTGGTCTTCAGAAGATGAGTAGGAAGCAGCGCCTAGTCCTCCTTCAGCCCATTCTGAATCTTCCAAGTATAAGTCTCTCAATTTAAAATACATAAAAGACCTAAAAAGGGCAGCGAACGATTATGGCCCCACCGCCCCCTTTACTGTCACCTTATTAGAAAACCTCAGTGAAAAGGAACTCACTCCCAACAACTGGACGCAATTAGCCAAAGCCACCCTGTCCAGTGGCGATTTTCTTTTATGGAAAACTGAATATGAGGAGCGATGCAGGCAGCAGGTGGATCGGAATGCGCAAAAGCCTGAATCTAAAACCTGGACCTTAAAAAAGCTTTTGGGGCTCAGTCCTTACAACCTAAATACGAAACAGGCGCAATTTCCGCGAGGACTAATTGGTCAAGTACAGGCCGCAGCTTTACATGCCTAGTGTAAGCTCCCCAAAAAAAACTCTGCCACCTCATCCCTAACAGATCATTCAAGGACCAGATGAGTCCTATAGTGATTTCTTGGGCAGACTTAAGGACGCGGCCAGGCGCTTACTTGGGGAAAGTGAAACCAATAGAGAGTTTTTTAAACATCTCGCTTTTGAGAATGCCAATTCCGCTTGCCAAGCTGCTATACACCCCTTTCGCAATACCCCTATCCATAATTATATCAAACTTTGATCAGGCATTAGCCCCACACAAGCTTTACTGGCGATTGGAGCCGCTTTTCAAAACCAGCAAAAAATAAGCCCGGAAACTTGTTATAATTGCAAACAACCCAGCCATTTTCTAAAACAATGCCCCGTCAGGAACCCACCATCCCCAATGCCTCTTGGCTTTGCTTCCCCCTCTCACACCCGCCCCCCACCTAGAACCGTTTACCCGCATTGCAAAAAAGGATTTCATTGGTCCTCTGAGTGTCACTCAAAAACAGATATCTCTGGCCAACCTATACCTCCTCGGCCGCAGGGAAATCCCAATGGGGCCGGCCTCAGGCCCCACCCAAGACAAACCCAGGGGCAGTACGGTTTGTCCAGCCACCCCCCACCGTAGTGCCTGCTCTCCCAACCATAAACCATGCTGCCATGTCTCAGACTTATGGCGAACAACAGTGGGGAGCGCAGGATTGGACCTCAGTGCCGCCTCCAACTCAATATTAACCCCAGAGTCCAGCCCCCTCCTTATTCCAACAGGAGTATATGGGTCGCTGCCCTCCAACACCTTTGGTCTTATTTTGGGCAGGGCCAGCACTTCCTTAACAGGGGTCCAAGTTCTCCCGGGAATATTGGACGGCGATTATGAAGGTGAAATAAAGGTGATTGCAACAACCTCTCATAACATAATCCCCATCTCTGCCGGCACCCGAATAGCACAGCTTGTTATTCTCCCCTTGCATCATATTAACTCCAATTTTAAAAAACTGCAGAGGAACACCAAAAATCCCGGTTCCTCTGATGCTTACTGGGCACAAGCCATAACCCACAACTGGCCCACTTTAAAATTAAAGCTAAATGGCAAATCTTTTGAGGGCATATTAGATACAGGAGCCGATGCCACAGTCATTTCTTCAAACCACTGGCCAAATCTTGGCCCCTTACTGATGCTACCACCCATCTACAAGGGATAGGCGGAGGCGCTAACCCCCTCCAAAGTTCACAAACTCTAAATTGGGAAGATGATGAAGGGAATAAAGGCATGGTTACTCCGTATGTCCTTCCCAATCTTCCTGTCAATCTGTGGGGTAGGGATATCCTCACCCAAATGAAAGTCTTTATGTGCAGCCCCAATAACACTATTGCTGCCCAAATGCTTAATATGGATTTCCTCCCTGGCAAAGGCTTAGGCAGAGACAATCAAGGTATTAAACAACCCATTTCAGTGAAACCTAATCCAAACAAAACAGGACTTGGGTTCCCACAGGATTTAACATGATGGCCATTGACATCTCTGTACCCCATACTGAAAAAATTTCCTGGAAAAAAACAGAGCCAGTATGGGTTGATCAATGGCCCTTAACACTAGAAAAAACCCTAGCAGCTATAGAGTTAGTACAGGAACAACTTGCTGCTGGCCATATTGAGCCTACCCAGCCCCCCTGGAATACCCCCATTTTTGTCATAAGAAAGAAATCGGGCACATGGAGACTGTTACAGGATCTGCGGGCCATAAATAAGATGATGATCCCCATGGGAGCTTTACAACCTGGTCTCCCCTCGCCAGTTGCAATCCCTTCAAATTTCCATAAAATAGTCATAGACTTAAAGGATTGTTTTTTTTCCATACCCCTTCACCCTGAGGACAGGCAACATTTTGCCTTCAGTGTTCCTCAAACCAATTTCCAGAGTCCAATGCCCCTATTTCAATGGAAGGTATTGCCACAAGGTATGGCCAATAGCCCCACCTTATGCCAAAAATTTGTTGCTGCTGCAATTAATCCAACAAGACAGGCTTGGCCACAAGTCTATATTCTTCATTACATGGATGACATATTGCTAGCGGGACCATGCCTAACCGAACTTCATTCTTGCTACCAAAATCTTCTTAAGCATTTAACAGCAAAAGGCCTTCTAGTTGCCCTTGATAAGGTACAAACCTCTAACCCCTTTCCTTACCTTGGATTCGAACTCTGGGGTCAACGAGTTCTTACCCCTCGCATCAGGCTACAAACCTCCCATTTGCTGACGTTACATGATTTCCAAAAATTGCTGGGAGACATTCAGTGGCTTTGCCCCTACCTTAAAATACCTACAGAAACGCTTCTCCCGCTCAACGAAATCCTAAAGGGAGACTCTAACCCATCCTCTTGATGGAGCTTAGCTACGGAGGCAGCACAAGCGCTCGAAATCATAAACCAGGCTATTCAAACCCAAAATTGTTACCAGATAGACTACCGCCACCCTTTAGTGTTCATATCCTGGCCACGAATCATACCCCAACCCGTGTTTTCTGGCAATCCTGTTACAACCTGCAAGGTAAACAAGGTCGTCCACTGCTCTGGGTTCACCTTTCTGCTACCTCCCCCCCCCCCGAGTACTCTCACCATACATCTCTCTCACAACCACCCTCATTACTAAGGGCAGGCAAACCAGCCGCCAACTTTTTGGCAAGGACCCGGACTCCCTTATCGTCCCGTATACGCAAGAACAAATCAATTGGCTTTTCCAAACTGATGACAAGTGGGCCGTTGCATGCTCCTCCTTCACAGTCAACATTGACAATCATTACCCAGCTAACCCATTAATTCAGTTCGCCGAAATCCACCCGTTTATCTTTCCAAAGGTCCCAAAACAAACACCCATTGATTCGGCGCTCCTAGTTTTCACTGACGGCTCTGCAAACGGAACTGCTGCCTATGTTATCCAAAATCAGGTTTTTTCCATACCCTCCCCCTATGCTTCAGCCCAACTCGTAGAACTCTACGCAGTCCTGCAAGTCTTTTCCTGCCTCCAAAATCAGCCTTTTAACTTATACACCGATAGCGCTTATATAGCCCAATCAGTACCACTGCTAGAAACAACTCCATTCATTAAACCTTCCACTAATGCGGTTCCACTGTTCTGAAAACTACAAAAATCAATTCTCAGAAGGCAACATCCCTTTTTTATAGGGCACCTCCGAGCACACCATCTCCCAGGCCCTCTAACAAAGGGCAATGCATTGGCAGACTCTGCCACTCAATTGCTGTGCCCTGCCCTTACAGATCCTTTAACCCTGGCCTCCCAAGCCCATGCTCTACATCACTTAAACGCAAATACCCTCCACCTAAAGTATAATATTACTAGAGAGCAAGCAAGGGAAATTGTCAAGACCTGCAAAAACTGTGTAACTCAACTGCCAGTTCCTCATCTAGGAGTTAACCCCAGAGGTCTTATTCTAAATGAGATCTGGCAAATGGACGTAACTCACCTCGCTAACTTTGGACAGCTTAAGTATGTCCATGTGTGTATCGATACTTACAGTGGCTTCATCCTAGCCAGTTTACAATCAGGAGAAGCCTCCAAGCATGTTATATCCCACCTGCTACATTGTTTCTCTATCCTAGGCCAACCTAAAATGATCAAACCAGATAATGGCCCTGGATACACTGGAAAAAATTTTCAAGCCTTCTGCCAGCAATTACAGATTAAGCACGTTACAGGTATACCCTATAATCCTCAAGGTCAAGGGATCATAGAACGAGCCCATCGCACCTTAAAGAACATCCTAAACCGCCTAACTGAAAGCTCTCTTGATCTCTCTAAACAACAACTGCGAGATCTTCTGCACCATGCTCTCTTTGCCCTTAATTTCCTCATATTGGATGTCGGTGGACAATCTGCGGCCGACAGGCACTGGCACCCTAACACACAATCACATCAGGCTACTGTTACGTGCGAACCATTAACATCGTGCTGGAACGGCCCTGACCCCGTACTTATCTGGGGATGGGGCTCAGCCTGTGTATACGACAGAAGAGAAGGAAGCCCACGCTGGCTCCCCGAAAGATTGATAAAACAGGTCAACACACCCTTTGATAATAACAAAACCTCCAGGGTGGATACCCCCCCCTGAGACAACCCTCTCCTTTTATCTTCCAGCACAAGACACGCCTTCTACCGATGCAACTCTGTGCTGCTCTGGGGCTCTTCCTGTGCGGCCTTGCCACTGCCATTGGAACTCTCCTGCTGTACGGCGGTGCCCCCCCGCAGCTGGAACACTGTATACAAGATCTTAACCGTCTCACTTTTTGCCACGTATATCGGTCTGCTTATTGCCACCACCTGCCTTTTATAACTCTCCCTATATACAAAATGGACTGGCCTATCTGCTCCATGCTCAAAATCTTCCTTATATGTGTCATGCCAAGAATCTTGCATGGAGGAATGGGACCTCCTGTTTCTCGTGACGTCTTGCTTGAAAAACTCTATGGCAAGCCTTGTGATTGCGGAGGGGGAAAAAATGCCTGACCCCGATAGAGATACCACCAAACTCCAGTATGTGCATTGTCCCACTCACATAGCCTGTCTAATATCTACCCCTAGCAGAACAGGAGGATTGCAGTTGAAGTGAGTTTGCATAAGTCGTCCAAAAGTAATCCCCTCTGAGGACGGCAAACCGGGGCCATGTCCCTGCAGCACTTATTATCCAGCTATTCACTGCAGTTGTTACTCCTCATTTCAATCCTGTACCAGTCCAAATAACCATACTTATTATACTGCCATTTTGGTAAAGACATCTAGTGGTTCATTTGGAGGATCGGGAACTGAAGTCCTGGGTAATCCTAAACTTGCCCAGGTCCCCTGTGGAGGCCTGAATAGTAAAATAGGAGATCAGGTCTGCTGGAACCAAAAACCTCCTGTACATGTATCAGACGGGGGAGGCCCACAAGACCAAGCTCGACAGATCATTATCCAACATAGAGTGGAAGAATTGGCAAAAAAAAACTATTCCCTCAAATTGAATATCATCCTCTAGCCTTACCAAAAGCCGCTAGCTCAGATATAGATGCTCAAACCCATGATATTCTTACAGCCTCCCTTAGGTTACTCAATGAAACCCATCCTGAGTTCATTCAGGGCTGTTGGCTGTGTCTGCATACAGGAACCCCTATGCCACTAGCTATACCAGCACCCTATGCCGCTTATTCTCCTTATCACAATAACTCCTGTGTCCTTATCCCACCTGTTACAGTGCAACCCATGTTCTTCAATAGTTCTCTTTGTTTATTTTCCCCATCACACAACAATAGTGATGAGCTTGACTTAGGGATGCTCCAGTTTATGCAATGTAACTTAACACATAATGTATCTGATGCTCTCTGTGCAGACCAGGGTTCGGTATTTGTCTGCGGCAATAATCTAGCCTATTCCCTGCTGCCTACTAATTGGACGGGGCTATGCACTCCAGCCTACCTCCTCCCTGACATAGATATTATTTCTGGAAATGAACCTGTGCCTATTCCTAGATTGGATTTTATAGCTGGCTGCCATAAAAGAGCCGTACAGTTTATCCCATTTTTGGCTACCTTAGGTATAACAGGGGCCCTTGCCACAGGATCTGCCAGCCTAGGAGTGTCTGTTACTCATTATTCAAAATTGTCTAAACAACTAATTGAGGATGTTCAAGCCCTATCTGGCACGATACGAGACATACAGGACCTATTAGACTCTTTGGCTGAAGTAGTCTTACAAAATAGAAGAGGGCTAGATCTATTAACTGCCTAACAAGGAGGGATATGTTTGGCTCTACAGGAATGATGCTGCTTTTATGCCAATAAATCTGGAATTGTTCAGGACAAAATTAAAAAGTTACAGGAGGACCTAGACAAAAGAAGAAAAGAATTAGCTGATAATCCCTTATGGAGTGGATTAAATGGAATCCTCCCTTATCTCCTCCCTATACTAGGTCCCATAATAACCCTACTTCTTATACTGTCTTTTGGACCTTGGGCCATAAGAAAAATAATACAACTAGTTAAGGATCAAATTAATTCTGCCCTAAGTAAACCAATTCAAGTGCATTACCACTGACTTCACCTCTCTGATCAAGGTATGACACCAAAAATGATAGAAGATGTCTGCCCTCAGTAAGTAATAACATCCTTCAACCCTCGCTGCCTATGAGCAGCTGAGTGCGAGGCAAAGCACTGCAGGAGACGGTTAAAAGTGAGTACAACCTAACTGTTCTCTGAGAAGCACGCCTCATTAATACAAGGGTTCGTTCTAACTGAGCAGAATGCTCAATAAAACACTGGGCTGGCTAGCCAATGACGGGCAACTGCACTGACCCATCAATCAACCTAAGACAGGGACATGGCCTCCTGCTGCCATGCTTCCCAATGATGGGTAAGACTGATTGGGTGCAGCCCCGACCTAAGACAGGTACAGACCCCCCCGCACAAATGGCACATTTGCATATACGAAACCCCTCCTACGATGAGGTCTCTACTTCCCTCAGCTAGCTATACAATAAATAAGGCTCTAATAAAACAAAAAGGGAGGAGATGTTGGAGGCAGTCAGAAAGAGGTGAAGCTAAAAATGCACGTAATGGCTGGCCAACAACAAAGAACAAGCTCGATCCCATATTTAGCCTTCTTGGAGGAAGTAGTTTACCCTGCTTCCGCGTGCGTGAAACCTTCCCGCCTTCCACAAATTGCAAACCCTCCCTAGCAACCAACTGTGTCCAATCCCAGCCTGACGCATATGCCTTACACATACTTCCCCTTTCTCATGATATATATATCACCACCTCCCTTAATAAAGCAGAAGCATGTAGAAAATCTCTCCTGTGTGTCTGTGTCAATTGTCTTTACATCCCTCTCGCTGTGTTGGCGTGAGCCCCGGTTGACTGTCCCGCCGGCCAGGATAGTAGGGGCTAATAAACAACCAAATTACTATTGAAAAATTAGGAAAATTCATGACAATTAATTAAATATATCTTTCTCACCTTCAAGTCCCTTAAAATCCCATTGTATTATTGCGGCAAACATAAAAGTAACTATTTTATTTTATAAAGTATAAAACAGTAAATATCATAATAGGGTTGGTGGAGAGAAAGTATCTAGATCCGCATATGTATATAGGAGGAATTGCTTCATAACTTACATACTCTTTTAATTTGGCCTTCAGGAAAGAGGAAGAATTTTAACAGAAACAGAAGAGCAAGAAAGAAGTCTCATGTCCCATCTCCTGCAAAAAATGATGTTGCTTTCAGTGAACTGATTTTCATTCTGAAGTAATTTTTGATACCAATAAAATTGTCTATCATGACAATTTTCCATTTTATTAGTTGGATTTGAATTTGGCCAGAGTTTTTAAATTGTTTTTGGTAATCTCATCTTAGTAATATACAATTTTAATGGTCAGAGTTTAAAGCAGAGCTCTAATTTATCTTAAAATTACATATGAGAAAAAGATTAAAACTCAAAATAGTTCAATCCTCAGTTGTGATTTATTACCAACTCTAAGGTTCCCATGATTGCATGATAAAAAATAACTGTTTCAATAAAACACTGACAGTGCTTTGGATGAACCTGAAGTTCAGTTAGATAGCCCAGTCATTCAGTGTACAATAAATATTTAATGAGATCCCATGGTCAACTCACCTCAGAGCTTGAATGAACTTCAAAGTATTATTGACTTTCTTATCTTTGGGCAGTTCAATGAACTCCTTGAAAACTACACTCTGAAAAATTTCCCCAGCTTCCCAGGGAAACTTGATTATTGTCTCAGACTAGGAACTAGTTTAATGTCTTCTAACTGAGAAGTTTGATGCAGGATCTCTATCATCTGCTGTTCTTATTTCCCAGGCCAAGGAAGCTTATGGCATCACTGTACTCTGTTTTTAAGGAAAACAGCTTTAGGCTTGTCATTAAGAGATTTGGATTCTAAACTCAGTTGTATTACTAATCAGCTGTGTGAGCTTGGGTGAGGTATTTTCCTTCTCTTCCTCAATTCCATGTATTACAGGAAGATAAATAAGAATATTTAAATATTTTTCATTACTTTCTTTGAGTCAGGGAATCTTTTTTCATATATGTGATCTTTTTTAGACTTTACAGAGTCTTTCTAAAGCTAAGCTTTTGTATTCCCATTTAACTAATGGGAAACTGAGGCTCAGAAATTTTATGTGACTTACCTAAATTTTCCTCAAGGTTCTACCATCCATTTTTGATGCAAAAGCTCAGATTCTGGGGCATGATTTTCTTGAAGAAGTTTCTCTATGACTGTGGGTTGCCACTAGGCCCATCAGCAAAATTGCAAAGCATGGTGCTATATATTCATGTCATTATTCCATCTGCATTTCTATCTTCCAACTCTCTTCCCCACCCTCACTATGACCTTATACTTCATCATTGCCTGAACCAAGCAGTCAATAGCATACCAAACAGGTAATGTGTAAATTAGAGTTCTAGGTAGTAATTTCCCAGATAGGAAAGTAACTTTTTAATTTAATTTGTCACTCCTTTAATAGCTTGCAATCACATTACAAACAAAAAACAAACTTTATTTCCTGAGTGTAGAAGAGCATATACTCTCAGAAAAATCTTTAAAAACTAAAAGAAAATACAGAAGACTAGTATTCAATAATTCCTTTACCTTTTACTACTCTCCCCTCTCTCTTTTCTATACTGGATGGGATTAGAAATGGAAACTTCTAATATTAATAATATTAAAAAATAAATTATTATAATAATTATTATTAGTTACATTTTACAAAGAAGGAAATTGCAAGTTAAAGTGTTAAAGAAAGTGTATTAAATTCACACACAGGTATGTGGTGGAGCCATTACTCAAGTCTATCATGCATATTACACATTTATGCACCTTTACCTGGCTGCAAAGAGTTTCATGAGTATAGAAGAGACATGCTTAAGCAATTCACAAGGAGAAAGGAATGAGGTTTCCTCACCAGCAATTGAGAGTGAGTTTCAGTTTAACTAATTGGCTCCATGGTTTACTTTGGCACTCAGACAGTTTTGTAACTCAATGACAATGCTTTGGGACTGCATAAGGAGTATGTAGCTACTGAGGCTAAAAGCTTGCCTTTAGCTTTTGTGGTAATTACTATAAATCTCCAATACAATAACAAGAGAAACATTTAGCTCACACTTTCCCAAAAGAGAACTGGTGGGAACAGAGCTTGCTTCAGAGGTGTTTCTCTCTCTGAGCACAGGAGTATTTTCTTCATGTAAGGATGTTTTCAGAATCTGTATTGAGAGGCTTCCCCTGTTTTCAAACACCCCCTCCTGTTGTTTTTTCTAACCCATTGCTCCTGGGGAGGAACCATGAGAACTTGAGCTGCTAGCAGAATCTCCTCTCTCCATATACTCCCCAATCCTGCCAAACTCCTCTGATAGAAAATGTTGGTAAATTTCAAGAAATATAGTTTGGATGTTTTACCCAAATTTCATGATTCACCTTCTGAGTAAATTAAATTTGAAGATATGGAACATATACTCATTGGAAGACATCTATTTCCTCTTGAAGAAAGTTTTTCAAAATGTCTGAAATAGTTTTCATGGTACCTCTTCAAGATTGATTTGATGGGTTCTATAATCAATCTGACTCCTCAAAAATGATTATGCTCCTGAACAGTATTTCCAAAATGGAGACTGACAGTTGCCCAGGGTGACCAAGCCTTCCCTGGTCTCAGAGTTTCTCACACTGTTTTCTCACAAGTTTCTATGCTCACTGGAAAATGTAAACTACACTGGAGTGAATAGGCTAGCTAGGCAGTTTATCTTCTTTGGGGTCCCCTCATTAGAAGAGCTTAAGTTTAGTGGTGATGTTTCAGGAATAGGGTATGAAGTAGAACTGCACTTCTATACCGTCATTCTGTGTTTTAAAGACCCATAGTGAGAATTGCTCATGTCCCACAACTGCACCCCATCTCTGATTTGGGAGAAAGTAATAATCTCAAGGGTGGGGGGAAAATAAGCTGACATTTGTGATGAAAGCTTTCTCAAATTACCCTTGTAAACCCGCTTTTCACATCTCTCCTCTACTCACTATCATTCCACTCTCTCCTCTGACTTCATTTGATCTCTGCCCTTTCCTCCATTATCATTTATTATGTGCCTAGTTTTCTGCTTTGTTAATTGTTAAACAATGAAATGTACAAAACCCGATTTAGCGACCAAGACAGGAACTTAAGTCATGTGTTGGCATCCTCTGCTGCCTCATGAATTCTCTTTTCTAGGATGCAATTCACATGGATGGTTGGGATTTTATGTTTTATATGACAAGGAGTGTGGATGTCAGAGGCAAAAGCTATTTAGTAACATTTTGTCCTAGTTGGAACCCAGTTTTACTCAGCAAAATGAATTGTATCATAGGGCAAACTTGTATGTAAGTGAACAGGACAAACTATCACACTTATTTTACAAGAAAATAAGGTTGCATAAATTAACAGAAATAGAAAAACCTTATTGAATATATGATAAAAATAAAGAATAAAATATAATTTAGGATTATCTTGCTCAATATAGGACAGTTTTAATAAAGCTTATAGTTATATAGATGTATAGGGGATAGAAGTAGATGTTTATTTTCTGGGGGAAAAAAGAGATTTGGTCATATATATAGATTTCTGGGACCAGGTTAATTTGGACTGGTTAAAATTCAAGCAAATATTAGGGAAATTAACAATGTTAAATAAGAGAAAAGAGTATCCTCCATATTTAGAGCCCCCCCACCACCACCACCAAATCAGAACTATTGGATAGGACAAGAGTATTAGGAAATAGTGGTGGAAACAAATGATAAAATTCTGAGGTGGTATTGTTCTGAGAGAAATCAGAAACATTCTTCAGTTGTTAATTTCCTATCTTTATGTCCTCAAATTTACTTTTGGCTGTAGATTTTTTGTCCACAAATTTATCTCTATCACTTTTTCATTTAATAACAGTGTAGTTCTCAAAGAGAAGTTAACTTTGTCTTCACCTCTATGTTTACCTGAAACAATCCGTGCTTTTCTCTTACAATCTTTTACTCAATTTTCTCATCTAACTGCTCTTGTACTCACAGCCAAGGATACAAACTTTTGGTCTTTAGCCTCCAGAGGGCCTGAATGTATTCAAATTGTTATAATTAAGTCATTTTCTCTTTAATACTTTTCAGAGATAATTGAAACTGCCATTCCTAGCTTCTAGCTATCATAGTATAACTTGTGTTATCACATTGAGAAATGTTATAGCAGCTAGACTTCAAAAATTTTTCAGTTTTAATGTGATTATGAATTTTATTAGAATAAGAGAATAATTTGTTACTATTTTTGAAACATTCCCAACAAAAAAATCCAGTAAAAGCTTATTGAGTACCTGAGTTCCATAAAACAAAGTTGGAAACTTCAGTTTTTGACATTTAAAAGCATAACTCCACTTCTTTCTCATTTTGAAAATTCACTGACTAAACACATCATTCTGTAGGAATCTCTCAAAATTTTAAAACACAATTCATTTGGTACTAGGTCATAAAATTGTGTATATTTCTTGTGTAATTAATGAACTTATCCTGAAGTATGTTATCTGTAACACTGTAAAGAAGTTGAGGACGTATTTCCCCTCAGCCACAGAAGATATGAATAAGTTCTTACTAATAAATGATAACTCATTTGATGTGTTATTCATTCATTATTCCTGATTAGGCAGAAAAAGGAAAAATATCTCAAACTCATATGAAAATAAAATCCAGATCATTTAAGATGAATATGGAAAATAAAGACATTGACATAACTAATAAAAGTAATAATCTAAATTCTATAAAAATGAAAAAACAAACAAACAGGGAGTTCAAAACTTAAAGATACCAAAAAACTGATTTACAAATGTTATATATAATTCAGATAAATAAAATATAATAGGAAAAATATAAAGAAACAGTATACTATCACCAGGAATAAAAGAAATGTGTATCTTAATTTCACTTTACTAATGAAGCAGAGAATATTCCAAATTTGTTTTTCCTTAGAAAACTCTACCATATTCCTATATTTGTAGAAACATGGAGAATATTGATACCATTTGTACATAGAGATATTTTTTAAAATACTATATAAACTAGAAGCCTGTAAAATCTGTAATATTATGTAAGGAATTAACAGTGGGATTTGGAAATATGTTTTGAAAGGACAATTTTATCTTTTACCCCCTAACTTACTATAAACTTTGGATGTTTAATATGGAAACATATTCATTCTATAATTAAAATAATTATAATAAATACAGAAAAAAAATAAATTGGAAGGCTACTTGATACTACCAATAATTAGGTAAATATTCATCTCTTTTGCTACAGTAATTCCATTTAAATATATTTTAATGAATTATTAAAATACTGATAAGTCTACAAAAGATTTTTTATGAGTGCAAAATTGAAAATCCCTTAAATTATTAAAAAACTAAACGACAACACTTGATATTAATAGATTTTTGTGTCAATTTACAACCTCAAAGTACATAATTACATAAACATTTCCTTTATTTACATGGAAAAGTCTTTTAAAAATCCCAAAATAAAAATCAGCATATATAATAATTTTGTAATATGATTGCTTTCATATAGTTTCTTATATATATATGAAGACAGAATAGAGAAGAATAATGGAGAAATATATGCATGGAGTACTTCTGAAATTCTTTTTAAAAATGATGTTTCAAGAGAAACAAAAATTAGAAGAAAACAAAGCCTCTGAAATATAGTGGCAAGGGAATTATATGTGAGTAAAGATATTATTCTGGTTATATAAATATATAAAGTGGTACATCATGTTGGATCCTTAGTATGTGAAATGCAATTTCATATATCTAGCATGAGTCAGGGGTGATTTCATGTACGTGGTAATTTCCCTCGATAATTCCAGGCACAATAATTTATTCAAACATCTCATATATCCTGAACAACAATGAAGGTAAGATAGCCATTGTGAGCCAAAAGTTGGATAAATAATTTCTTCTTAAACTATAGCCCAACAAAGACACTGAAAATGTCAATAACAATGAACACAAATCGTTGTGCAAATGAAGAAATATTATTTTCAAGAGGGAATCTTCAAATTTAATACTTTTGAATTAAATAAGAATATTGCTTTTTAGTTATTGAGAGCAATATCTATGCACATATATTATATATATATATGCAGACACTTAATAACGTGTCTATTTAAATCTCATTTTCTCATAAACTAAAAGTTTTAAGACATTAAAGTGACTTGCTTAAGGTTATACCAAAAAGTCAGCAATTTAAAAAACTGACAGAAAGCATAATCACCTAATAAATATTTCAAAAAAAAAAAAAAAAAAAAAAAAACCAAAATTTTACCACCCAAAAAGTCCCCATAGTTAAAGACTAGGAATCAGACTTTTGAAAAAATTCCCATGTGATTTGAAGGCATGACAAAATTTTGGAACCACTGAATTTTGTAGTCCATCAATTAGAATTATGTGAGATGTGATTTGGAGTCCAAGTCCATTGTTTTTACCACATCAACACTCTCAATTTTCTTTGCAGATAGTCCATTTCTCAGCTCTGTGATATCTACAACTACTGAAATCATGGATCTGAACAGCTGTGTAAAGGAGTTCATTCTGTTTGGGTTAACACAGGATGTACCGAAGGAAGAAATAGTGTTTGCAGTCTTCTTGTTTATTTATTTTGCAACTCTTTTTACAAATTTACCTATTGTGATGATCATCAGATACAGTTGGATGCTTGGAAGCCCCATGCACCACTTCCTTTTTTTTTTTTATTTTTTTTATTATGGGTAAAAATCAAAATTCTCACAATACATACAAACATTTGCAAAATGAGATATAAATATATATGCATATATGTGTATTTGCTTACAAAAATGTTTTATATATATATAAATATATATATACATATATTTTAAGAGGTGCTTAGATTACCCAAAATATTACATGGAACCCACTGGGATTCCCATGTTGCCCACCTCCCACTACTTCCTTTTTTATTTATCCTTTGCTGATGCTTGTTTCTCCACATCCATGGCACCAAGATTGATTATAAATG
>JAKSZT010027829.1:4643-17767 GCA_026826555.1 Tolypeutes matacus | reverse complement strand
GGTGTGGAGACTGCAGTTTCTGGGAGGCAAGGCCGGTTCCGAGAAGGCAGCGTAAGGCCCTGTTCCCGTAAGAGCAGGGGAGACGAGGGTGGACATGAACTCGAGGGATGAGCCATCCATGGTGTCACACGTGGTCGGGGCCCTGTGGCTATTTGTTCCTGCCACAGATGCAGCTGGAGGTTGAGTGTGTGAGAACAGTCCCCACACTTACTCGATTGCCTCACCTCAGAACCAGGATTTTGCCCCCCAAGAGTCACCTCCGTGAGTCACTCCACCCAGAGAAATCTCAACCACGCTGACCTCAGGCAAGATCAAAGGTGAAGGAGACCCTTGACCTCTGGTCCTACCCAGGTCTCTCTCAGGAGCGGGTCCCACCCTGTGGCTGCAGCCTGAGGCCAGGACCAGTGTGAGGGCCACTGGTTTACCTCACAGAGATATACAGCAAGACACCCTGTCCTGGGGGAACACGTTTGGGGTCAGAGGCAGGGCTGGGATGCAGGAGTGGGCAGAAAATGGGAGCAGGTTTGAACAAGGTCTATTTTATACAGTGCTGCTCAGGGAGGAAGGATGGCCTCATTTATTGACACTTACTGAGGGCCAAGCACTGGTAAACCCTTTACATGTATTACCGCTCCCAGCCCTCCCAGCACCATAGGGATCACTACTTTCCCAGAAAAGTAGCTAGAGGACAGGCAGAGACTGTCTGAAGGGCTGCTCTGGGGCTCAGGTCACCCAGGGGAGGAGAGAACAACCAGAAGTGAGAGGAACAAAGGAGAGGAAAAATCCCACGAGTAGATTACAGCAGCAGCAGCGAGCATCCATACCCACACCTTCGATGGAAACAACAATCTGCAGTCTGCAGCCGCTATGGAATGCGGTGGTTGCAGACAAAGTGGGCTGCAGGGGTCCTCATCCTCAAGAAAGAGGAGAGGGAGGGACAAAGCCTACAGAAAGTTCAGATTTTGCCCATCAAACTTCCTCTGCTTCATTGGAGGGGTCCCCCACTTTCAGGCAAGGTGGGGCCATGACATTCTTTGCACTGAAAGTCAACAGGGAGCTAAAGATAATTTGCCATCTGAAACAGCCTCCATAATACCTTGGGCTGGTTGCTAAAGAGGGAGAGGGAGGGAGGGTGCAGCCAGCCAAGCAGGGAGAACAGCTTTAGAGAAAGTTTGATTGTGAGAGTTGGGCCACCCTGAGGACACTGCCCTTACTGGACATCTCTTGAAGCCCTGGTTTCAGCAATTAAACAGGGGCAATCCTAACTATCTAGTACAAGTTGAACCAGTGTCAAAGAACTGTGGTAGCACACAGCTACTTAACAGAGAATCCCTAGGCAAGAGAGAGAAACTGAATATCAGAGTAAACTCAGAATCAAAATCAGATGTCTAGGGTCAGATGTAGCTCAACTGGTTGGGCGTCCATCTGCCATATGGAGGGACCCGGGTTCGATCCCCGGGACCTCCCGGTAAAAACAAACAAACAAACAAACAAAAAAAAAAAACAAACAAAAAAAAAAAAAATCAGATGTCTAGACATCAGCAAAAAATTGACAAGCCATACTAAGAAAAAGGAAGATATGACTCAGACAAAGGAACAAATGAAAGCTCCAGCTGAGATACAGGAATTGAAACAGCTAATCAATGAGGTTCATACAAATCTCATAAATAAAATCATGGAGTTGAAGGACAACATAGCTCAGGAAATAAAAGACATTAAGAAGATACTTGGGGAGCAGAAAGAAAAATTTGAAATCTTGGGCAGAAAAATAACAAAGCTTATGTGAATTAAAGAAAAATAAGTGAGACTATAAAGACAAAAGGGCACACAATAGCAGATTTGAAGTAATGGAAGAAAAAATCGATAACAGAGAGCAAAGAATGACTGAAATTGAAAGGAGAGTAGAACAGAGAGAGAAAAGAATGGAAACATTTGAACAGGGGTGCAGGGAGTTGAATGATAGTGTAAAGTGCACCAACACACATGTCATGGCAGTTCCAGAAGGAGAAGAGAAAGAAAAAGGGCAGAAAGAATATTTGAGGAAATAATGGCCAAAAAATTTCCCACCTCACATGGAAGACATCAATATAGGAGTCCAGGAAGCACAGCATACTCCAAGTAGAATAAATCCAAATAGACCTATGCCAAGATACATAATATTTAGAATGCCAAAGATAAAGAGAAAATTCTGAAAACAGCAAGGGAAATGTGGAACATCACATACATGGAATATCCATTAAGTCAGTGTGGATTTCTCTTCAGGAACCTTGGAGGTGAGAAGGCAGTGGTATGATATAGTTAGGTGCTGAAGGAGAAAAACAGCCAGCCAAGAATTCTTTATCTGGCAAAACTGTCCTTCAAACATGACAGTGAGCTTAAAATATTCATAGATAAACAGAAACTAAGAGTTTACACACAAGAATCCAGCTCCGCAGGAAACAGAAAAGAAAAGAGAAGAGAGAGGAGCTCGGAGGAGAGTGTAGAAGTGAAGACTATCAGAAAATGGTTGAAGTAAGTAATGTCTTTACAGTAATAACATTAAATATTAATGGATTAGGCTCCCCAATCAAAAAATATAGACTGACAGAATGGATAAGAAAACATGGCCATCCATATGCTGTCTTGCAAGAGAATCATCTTAGATGCAAGGATGCAAATAGACTGAAAGTGAAAGGTTGGAAAAGGTGTTTCACACAAATAGTAACCAAAAGAGAGCAGGGGTAGCTATACCGTTGTCAGACAAAACAGACTTTAAATGCAAAAAAAAAAAAAAAAGTTTCTAAGAGATGCAGAAAACCATTGTCTATTTTTTTTTTTTTAAAGATTTATTTATTTATTTATTCATTTATCCTCCCCTTGCTGCTTGTGCTCGCTGGGTCAGCTAACCACGCCGTGCGGGCGGGCTTGCCTTCACCAGGAGGCCCCGGAAACTGAACCCGGGGCCTCCCATATGGTAAACGGGAGCCCTACTGATTGAGCCACAGCCGCTTCCCTAACCATTGTCTATTAATAAAAGGGACAATCTACCAGGAAGGAGTAATAGACATAAATATCTCTGCACCTAACTAGGCTGTCCCAAAATACATGAGACAAACTTTGGCAAAACTGAAAGGAGAAATAGACATCTCTACAATAAAAGTTGGAGACTTCAATAGGCCACTTACATCAGTAAATAAAACAACTAGACAGAAGATCAACAAGGAGTCAGAGAACTTGAACAGAATGATAAATGAGCTGGACTTAACAGACATATGCAGGACATTGCACCCCAGATCAGCAGGTTATACATTCTTCTCAAGTGCTCATGGATCTTTCTCCAGGATAGACCACATGTTAGGCCACAATTTGACTCCCAGTAAATACAAGAAGATTGAAATTATACAAAGAACCTTCTCTGATCATAATGGAATAAAAATGGAAATCAATAATAGATTGGAAAGGAGAAATTTGCAAATATAGGGAGGGTAAATAACATACTCCTTAAAAATCTGTTGTCAAAGAAGAGAGTGCAAGAAAAATTAGTAGATATCTCCAGAAAATGACAAAGAGAACACAACTTATCAAAATTTATGGAATACTGTGAAGGTAGTACTAAGAGGGATATTTACAGTCCTAAATGGCTATATTAAAAAAGAAAGAGAGAAATAAAAAATCTAATTGAACAACTGGGGAAACTAGAAGAAGAAAGAAACTGAAAGACAGCAGAAAGAAAGAAGTAACAAAAATTAGGGCCAAAACAAATGAAATGGAGAACAGAAAAACAATAGAGAAAATCAACAAAACCAAAACCTGGGTCTTTGAGAAAATCAATAAATTCAACAAACTCTTAGCAAGACAAATAAAAAAGAGAGAATGCAAATAAAATCAAGAATGAAAGAGGGGTCATTATAACTGACCACATAGAAATAAAAAGGATAAGAAGATATTATAAAAAACTGTATGCCAACAAATTAGACAACTGAGATGGAATGGACAAATTTCTAGAAATGCACCAACAACCTACATTGATGCTACAATAAATATAGGAACTCAACAAACCAATCACAAGCCAAGAGATTGAATCAGTCATCAAAAATCTTCCAACAAAGAAAAGCCCAAGGTCATATGGCATCACAGGTGAATGATACCAAACATTTTGAGAAGAATTTATACCAATCCCATTTAAATTCTGCCAAAAACTTTGGAAAAGAGGGAAAATTACCCAACACATTTTACAGAGCCAACATCACCCTAATACCAAAGGCAGATAAAGAAACTACAAGAAAAAAAAATTACAGACCAATCCTTCTAATGAACATAGCTGCAAAATTCTCAACAAAATATTCACAAATCAAATCCAACAGTATATAAAAATAATTATGCAGCACAATCAAGTGGGCTTACTTCCTGGTATGCAAGGGTGGCTCACCATATCAAAAACAATTAATGTAATACACCAAATTAACAGATCCAAGGGGAAAAAAATGACATGATCATCTCGATTGATGCAGAAAAGGCATTCCACAAATTCTAGCATCCTTTCTTGATAAACACTGTAAAAAATAGGTATAGACGATAATTCCTCAACTTTAATAAAGGGCATATATGAAAATCCCACAGCCAACATCATACTCCAGGAGAGAGGTTGAAAGCTTTCCCTCTAAGATCATGAATAACAAAAGGTTGATAACCACTGTTATTCAGCATTGTGCTAGAAGTTCTAGTTAGAGCAATTAGGCAAGAAAAACAAATAAAAGGCATCCAAATTGGGAAAGAGGAAACAAAACTCTCACTATTCACAGATGACATGATCTTATACTTAGAAAATTCCAAAATATCTACAACAAAGCTATTAGAACTTATAAATGAGTTCAGCAAAGTGGCAGGACACAAGATCAACACACAAAATCAGTAGCGTTTCTATACACTAGTAATGAGCACCTCAAAGGACTTTGAGAGGAGGGTAAAAAGACAGCCTACTCAAGGGGAGAAAATATTTGGAAATCACACATCTGAAAAGGGCCTAATACCATGATATATAATGAGATCCTACAACTCAACAATAAAAACACAAAGGACCCAATTAAAAAAGAGACAAAAGACCTGAATAGATATTTTATAAAGAAGAAATATAAATGGTGAAATAAATGTTCAACTGGCTATTAGGGAAATGCAAATCAAAGAAACAATGAGATATCATTTCACACCTACTAGAATGGCCACTATTAACAAAACAGAAAACTGCAAGTGTTGGAGAGGACGTGGAGAGACAGGAACACTTATTCACTGTTGGTGGGAATGTAGAATGATACAGCCAATGTGGAGGTCTATTTGGCAGTTCCTAAGGAAGCTTGATATGCATCTACCACGTGACCTGGCGATACCACTCCTAGGTATATACCCAGAAGAACTGAGAGCAGTGACACGAACAGACATCTGCACACCAATGTTCATAATTGTCAAAAAATGGACACCCCAGGTGTCTGTCAACCAACGAATGGAAAAACAAACTGTGGTACATGCACACAATGGAATATTACTCAGCTGTATGAAGAAATGAAATCGTGAGGCATATGAAAACATGGATGAAACTGGAGGACATTATGTTCAGTGAAGCAAGCCAGGCACAAAAGGGCAAATATTGTATGATATCGCTATTATGAACTAAATATAATGAGCAAACTCATGGAGTCAATAGCTAAATAAGTCACCAGAGAATAGAATGTGGTTAGAGAATGGAAAGCTGAGGTTTAATCTGTGCAGAATTGGTAAAAAGTTGTTAGGAAATGTTTGGAAATGAATAGAAATGGTGAAAGCACACATTAGGATTTGTAATTAGCAGCACTAATATATGGGTAGGAGAGTGGTTTCAGGTTTGTTTTTTTTAAGTAATGAAAATGCTCTAACATTAATCGAACTGCTGAATGTACAACTCAGTAATTATACAAAATGCAATTGATTGTACATAGTTTATGAACAACAACAACAACATAACAGGGTAGGTCAGGGAGAAAAATACACCAAATGTAAGATAGGGACTATAGTTCGTAGTAATACTTTGCTGATGCTCTTTCATAATTTGTTACAAATGTTTCACAACAATGCAAGCTATCTGTGGTTGGGTGATGTATGGGAGCCCTATATGATGTTATGCAATGAGTAGCTCACAACTTCTACTATACACTTACTGTTTATATATGTCCATATATGAACGATATACTTCAATAAATTGTTTTTAAAGTGAAAAATAAAACCACTTAGGGTAATAACTCACCAAGAGTGGAGACTCGCCAATATAATCACAAAATTTGGAAAAGAATGAAACAGAGTTTACAAAATAAAAAGTAAATCACTGAAAGTTAAAGCTCATTGAAAGTAAAAATGAACTGGACAAAAATCTCAAAGCTTGACCACAAACTCTGTAGGTAAGACTGAAGGAAAACAGGCCCACTCATACATTGTTGACAGGAGTAAAAACTGGTGTTAGGCCTATGGAGGGTATATATAGGTAATTTATAACAAAATTGACAATGCGTAAAGCTCTGGCCCCATAATTCAACTTCCGGAAATCTATTCTATAGATACAGTTGCACATACTCAAAATGAAGTATGAGATACAGTTGCACATACTCAAAATGAGGTAAGTATAAGCTTACTCATTGCAACAGTGTTTGTAAGAGCAAAAGACTATAAACCCAATTGTCCATCCATAAGATACTCTTCCAAAAAATTATAGTTTGTCTTAGTTTTCCTAAGCTGATATGACAGATTCCACGAGCTGGTTTTGGCTTACCAACAAGAATTTCTTGACTCATAGTCCAGAGGCTGGGGTCAGTGGACTTCTGCTGGCCAGCGATCCTTGAGGTTGCCTGGCTTTTCCATCCATCACACGGTTGTCTTTTCCCTTCTGAGTTCCATTGCCTTCTGGCTTCCAGCTCTGCCCCATGACTTTCTTTCTTGATGTCTGAATTCCTTCTGCTTATAAAGAAATCCATGAATCCAGATTAACACCTTCATTCGGCTGGGCCACACCTGAATTGAAATAATCAGGAGGGACTATTTACGATGGGTTCACACCACAAGAGTACAGATCAAGACCAAGAACAGGCCCAAATTCAGATAAATAAATCAGTCCACCACATGGTCTACCCATACAATGGAATGCTATACCATAATAGAGCAAAACATAGAATAAGGAAGAGAGTGGATGTGGCTCAAGTGGTTGAGTGCCTGCTTCCCATGTCCCAGGTGCAATCTCTGGTACCTCCTAAAAAAAAAAAGGAGGGGTAAAAACAAACAAACAAAAAGAATAAGGAAACTATGGGCTGACTTAGAAAGATCTCCAAACTATGTTACTGAATAAAAATCAAAGTACAGAGCAAAATGTAGAATATATTTCCTCCTGGGTTAGAAAGGGGGGAAGATAAGAAAATATTTATATTAGGATTTGCTTGTATTTGTGTGAAGAAATTCTGAGAGGATGCCAAAGAGAGTAAAAAACAAAAACAAAAGAGTGGTACATGTGGAGGTAAATTGAAACAGAGCAAATGGGGAAAGGGCAGGAGTTAGATTAGGCACTATATCTTTTTATATTGTTTTCATTTTTGCACTTTGATAAATGTCATGGTATTACTTCATTTAAAAACTCAATGGATGGATAAAATAGCAGAGTGGACACAGCTGAAGCAATAATTAGAAAGTTGGGGCAAAGTAAGGGGGAAAACTAATGAGAATGCAGCACAGAGGGAGAAAAAGTGGAAAATAAGAAAGTCTAGCAGACATGGAGGAGAGAATGAAAGGGTCTGTTACAATTCCACTTGGCATTCCAAAAGAGAAAAGTACAATGAGGGAGATGATACATATGAAGCCTAAGATTTTTTTCAGAATGATGAAATGTGTGAATCATTCAATTCAGGGAGCACCATCAATCACAAACAGGACCAATTAAATATATTTTTATATTAAACAGATACTTTGTGTAAAATCTCAACTAAACGAAACTGAAAAAATCTTAAAAGCAGCCAAAAAGAAAAAACTATTTCTCTATAGAGGCTTTACCACTAAACAACAGGAACACTGGAAAACAGAAGCAGTGTAATAGTAACAACAAAGTGCTAAGAGGCGTCAACCAACAGTAATTCAAAGTTCCAGCCAGTAAAATTACGGTTCAAGAGGGGTGCACACCCCCAGACGCGCTTGCTGGAAGCTTCTAAAGGGGGCCCTCTGAGGAGAAAAAGAAGAAGCGCTAAGATAAAAGAACGATGAGCAAAGGAGTTGGTAAGCATGTGGCTAAGTATAAACAAACCATGACTGCATAAAGTAATAGTAGCAATAACTAATCCAGGAGAGTAAAAATAATAAAGAACTAAATCACTGGACGAAAATAACACCCAGAATGAGAAAGGGTGATTTTAGTTAAAAGCATTCTAAGGTCCTTGTATTCCTACAAAGGGGAGAGGGAGCAAATAACTTTAGACTTTCTTAAGACTGCATCTTAACATTTTTATGGGTAACCACTAAACAATTAGAAATTAGAAGGTATAAAATTCTAAACTGGTAGAGAGAAGACAATGTTAATTTTTTAAAAGTTCGATTAATCTAAAAGAAGCTAGAAAGGAGGGGAGAGAAAGTACAAAAAAAGAAGTACGAAGAGAAAACATAAAATAGGATGGTAGAAAAAAATCTAATAAAACAGTAATCACGATCAATACAAATGGGCTGAACTCGCAGCTAAAAAGTTCAAGTTACTCAGATAGGATGACAAAAGAAAATCCCGAAAATTATGTTTAACAGAGACTCACCTAAAACATAAGAACATGGGGACTTTGAAAGTAAGGTAGAAGAAGGTATCTGCTGAGCACTGTCAAAAGAAAATTGGGAGAGCTCTGTTAATATCAGACAGAATAGACTGTGACAAAGCATTATTAGGTACAAAAAAAAAAAAAAACTACCTTATGATGACAGAGTTCAGTTAATATGGAAGTCAACACAATGCTAAACTTGCTTGATAAAACAGCTTCAAAATATATAAAGCAAAACTGGACAGAACTATAGCTGTAGAGAGAAAATGAACAACTTACCTTTAGAGTGGGAGATTTTAACATGATTCTCAGTAATTAATACATCAAGAGACCATAGATTTGAACATAGAATGCTGCATCCAAGTACGTATTCTTCTAGAGCACATAGGAACAAGTACAACCCCGAACTATTTCAACAAAGGTCAAAGATGGGTGTCCTAGAACACGTTCTGACAACACAGCTAAGAAACCATTAGTCAAAAGGTAGCATTGAAAATCCCCTGTGCTTGAAAACTTTAAACGCATGCTTTTAAATAATTCACAATTCAAAGAAGAAACTACAGTGAAATTTAATAATATCAGGATAGGAGGCAATAGTGAAAATACTACATACCAAAACCTAAGAGATACAATTTAAAAGATTCTTAGGGGAAAATGTAGAGCCTTAAATGCTTACATGAAAAAAAGAAGAAAGACTGTAAATTATTGAACTAAGGGTCTAACTTCAGAAATTAGAAAAAGAATAATAGAAGAAACCCAGAGGATACAGAAGGAAAGAAAGAAATGAAAAGGTAAGAAAGCAATTAATAAACTGGAAAATAATGCTATAATAGAGAGGATCCATAAAGCTAAGAGCATGTTCTTTGAAAAAAAATGATAAAAAAATATAAAAATCTTTGGCAAGACAGATCAAGAAAAAGAGAAAAGACCTAATTTTTTAAATCCATGGTCAAAAAGGGGATATCACAACTGATTCAGAAAAAAAATGAAAAATGAAAGAGAATATTGTAAATAGATCCATGCCAGACAGCCAGGAAGACTGGAAGTTTTCCTAGAAAAGTGTAACTTTCCAAAACATTGCAGAAAAAATAAAAGAAAGAAAAGAAAACCCAAATAGAGCCATAACTACTGAAGAAATAGACTCAGTCATTGAAAATTTACCCAACTACAAAAATCCTATGTAAATAAGAGTGTACATAAGATTATACACTCTTCAACTCATTTCATGAGACTGTGGGTAACACATTTGGGTGGTGAGGAAGAAGTTCCCCAAAGTTTCACAAGCCTGTAAAAAGCCGGGAGCAAAGAATCATCATGAATGAAGAGAACAATACCTGTGACTGCATTTTGGATCTTTAAAATATATACATGCGAATATTCTCGCTGTCCTGATTTTGTGATAATCAGGGTAAGCTAAACATTCACTATATTAGAAACCATGCATGTGTCCCCAGACCTAGTTTTTCTCCCTAGGTCTGGTTTTTAGAATGCTGGTGATAAACTAAGCCTGATTTATTATATGACCATCCTGTATGGGAAATGACTATAACTCTGGGTATCTTTGGTCAACCTTAAGAGATATAGCAGGGGGACGGATGTGGCTCAAATGGTTGGGTGTCTGCCTCCCATATGGAGGGACCTGAGTTCGATCCCTGGGACCTCCTGGTAAAAATTAAAACAAGAAAAAGATAGAAGGCGCACGGGCCACCAGGCTCCATGTGCTGTGCGCCAACAGGCACCACAAGCGAGTGAGCCCCCCCCCCCGGCTCTGCACGTGGATGCACCGCCAGGCCCCGTGTGTGGGTGTGTCGCCAGGCCCCGTGCACGCTTTCGCTGCCAGGCCCTGCAAACTGGTGCGCTATCAGGCCCCGCAAGCCACGCAGCAAGATGATGACATAACAGGAGAGTGACACAAAGGAGAGGCAAGACGAGATACACCGAAAAATCAGGAACTAAGGTGGTTCATGTGGTAGGACACCTCTCTCCCACATCGGAGGTTCCGAGGACTGAATCCCAGTGAAGACAGGAGGAAAAGGATGAGACGAGAGTGCAGGAGACGGACACAGAAAGCGGCCCAGCAAATGGACACAGAAACAGCAAAAATGGGGGGAGGGGATAAAAAAAATGGATAAAAGTAAACAAATAAATAAATAATTAAATCCTTTAAAAAAAAGTATAGGGGAGTAAGATACAGACTATATAGTTAGTAGTAATACTTTGACAATACTCTTTCATTGTTTGTTAACAAATGTTTCACAACAATGCAAAGTATTTGTGCTGGGGTGATGTGTGGGAGCCTTGTATGATGTTATGCATATTTGTTTTTTAAGTTCACAGTATTTACTGAATACTTATTGTTTATGTATGTTCATGTATGAATGATATACTTCAATAAATTGTTTTTAAAAATAAAAATAAATAAAAATAAAAAATACATATACAGCGGGAAGCGGATGTGGCTCAAGTGGTTGGGCTCCCATTTACCATATGGAAAGCCCCGAGTTCAATTCCCAGGGCCTCCTGGTGAAGGCAAGAGGGCCAGTGAGCTGGCGCAGCAAGTTGATGCAACAAAGGGGACAAGCAGACACAGAAAAACGCACAGGAAATGGATACAGCAAACCCAAGCAGCAAGGGGTGGGGATAAATAAATAAATAAATGAAATCTTTGATATATATATATATACAGAAATTATAATTGAAATAGTTTTTTTAAGGACCTCTTGGATTACAGGTCATGTCTGCAGTTTATGTAGAAGATGACATAATTTATTCAAGTAGCTGCAATCACGATCAATATATTTTATGCCGTCTACACAGAGGATCCATGGAGGTTTCCTGTCAACATTAGGTACTTGAGGAGATCGAATTCATCTAGAACCCTAATGGAAACGAGGACAATAATTAATACAATAATAATAATAATGGCTCATCAATTGTAACAAAGGTACCACACTAATATAAAATGTTAATAATGGGGAAGCTGGAGGGGGGATATGAGAACTCTGTACTTTCTCCATGATTTTTCCATAACTGTTCTAGTAAAAAGAAAACTGTAAAAACATGTAGGATATCCACATGCCAAAAAATGAAGTTGTACCCCTTTTAGAGCCAAAAATTAACTACAAATGGATTATAGATGAATTACATTATCTAAAAGTACAAAATTTTTAAAAGAAAGCACAAGAGCAGGCGGATGTGGCTCAAATGGTTGACGTCCGTCTCCCATATGGAGGGACCTGCGTTCGATCCCCGGGCACCTCCTGGTAAAAATAAAGAAAAATATAGAAAGCGCGCGGGCTGCCAGGCCCCGTGCGTTGGTGCGCTGTCAGGCCCCGCTGAGGTACACAGCAAGATGATGACGTAACAGGAGAGCAACACAAGGGAGAGCCAAGATGACACGCACCAAAAAAACAGGAACTAAGGTGGCGCGGGTGGTAGAAGTTCCCAGGATTGAATCCTACTGAAGACAGGAGGAGAAGGAGAAGAGAGGGGAGTAAACAGACACAGAGAATTGCTCAGCGAATGGACACAGAAACAGCAAAAATCAGGGGGGGGGCGGAAGGGGTGGTAAAAATGGATAAAAGTAAATAAATAAATCTTAAAAAAAAAAAAAGTAAATCTCCATGATACATGTAGTAGTAAGAACTACTACAATTCATCGATAAAAAGACAAATAACCAAACTGAAAGGTGGACAAACTACTTGAATACACATTTCTCCAAAGGTATCCGAATGGCCAGTTAAGCACATGAAAAGGTGCTCAGCATCATTAGCCAGGAGGAAATGCAAATCAGAAGCACAGAGGTAGTCCAGTCAGCTCTGGATATGCTGAAAACTACTGAGCTGAAGCCTTCAAACAGGTGTATTGTACGGTATGTGGATTATGTTTCAATACAGCGGCTTTTAAAATCCGTGCTCACAGTGCTGGTCAAGTGAGAAAGCAGTGCTCTTGCTGAACTTGTGTCTCTGAGGAGAAGCTGTGCTTCGGCATGAGTCACGTGCTGGTTCCACTCGAGGGCAGCAGCCTTCAGGCACACAAGCCACAGCAGTCGAAAACTTCGGTGTCACTGCCCCTGGGTGGCCGGGCCCCCACCAGCATCTCTTGGACATTACCCACTCGAAACCTGCTAAATGCACATTTCATCATTAACTGGAAGGATCCTCAGCAACCCTAAAGCCCTACCTTCAACTTTAGAGATGAGGAAATACGGCCCAGAAAGGGGTTAAAAGCCACTGCCAAGGTCACAGGAGGGTTCATGGCAAAGCTGGGATTAGAACCCGTTCCCTCTACCTCACTTCTCTCCTCCCAAGGAATTTTTTTTCCTTTTGCGGGGTCTCCACACC
>JAKSZT010027817.1:908-12096 GCA_026826555.1 Tolypeutes matacus | reverse complement strand
TTCTTTAGGAACTGCCAAACAGTCCTCCATAGTGGTTGTACCATCCTGCATTCCCACCAACAGTGAAGAAGTGTTCCTATCTCTCCACATCCTCTCCAACACTTGTAGTTCTCTGTCTTTTTAATAGTGGCCATTCTGATAGGTGTGAAGTGATATCTCATTGTAGTTTTGATTTGCATTTCCCTAATCATGAGTGATGTTGAGCATTTCTTCATGTGTTTTTTTGCCATTTGTATTTCTTCTTCGGAGAAATGTCTATTCAAGTCTTTGGCCCATTTTTTAATTGGGTCATTTGTCTTTTTATTGTTGGGTTGTAACATCTCTTTATATATCCTGGATGTTAAACCCTTATCAGATATGTGATTTCCAAATATTTTTTCCCATTGAGTTGGCTGCCTTTTCACCCTTCTGACAAAGTCCTGTGAGGTGCAAAAGTGTTTAATTTTGAGGAGGTCCCATTTATCTACTTTTTCTTTTGTTGCACGTGCTTTGGGTGTGAGGTCCAAGAAACCACCATCTACTACAAGGTCTTGAAGATGTTTCCCTACATTTTCTTCTAGTAGTTTTACGGTCCTGGCTTTTATATTTAGATCTTTGATCCATTTTGAGTTGATTCTTGTATAGGGGGTGAGATAGGGGTCCTCTTTCATTCTTTTGATTATAGATAATCAGTTCTCCCAACACAATTTGTTGAAGAGAATGTTTTATCCTGTTAGCATGGACTTGGTAGGTTTGTCAAAAATCGGTTGACTATAGAGGTGAGGGTTTATTTCTGGGCTCTCAGTTCTCTTCCATGGATCAACGTGTCTCTCTTTATGCAGTCCCATGCTATTTTGACCACTGTAGCTTTGTAATATGTATCAAGGTCAGGCAGTGAAATTCCTCCCATGTAGTTCTTCTTTTTTTAGAATGCTTTTGGCTTTTCAGATGCACTTTTCCTTCCAAATGAATTTGGTAATTGCCTTTTCTATTTCTGTAAAGTAGGCTGTTGGAATTTTGATTGGTATTGCATTGAATCTATAAATCAGTTTGGGTAGGATTGACATCTTCATGATATTTAGTCTTCCAATCCATGAACACAGAATGTCTTTCCACTTGTTTAGGTCTTCATTGACTTCTTTTAGCATTCTTTTGTAGTTTTCTGCATATAGGTCCTGTACTTCTTTGGTTAAATTGATTCCTAGGTATTTGAGTCTTTTTGTTGCTATTGTAAATGAAATTTCTCCCCTAATTTCCTCCTCAGATTGTTCAGTACTAGTGTACAAAAACATTACTGATTTTTGCGTGTTGATCTTGTATCCTGCCACTTTGCTGAACTCATTTATTAGTTCAAGTAGCTTTGTCGTGGATACTTCAGGATTTTCTAAATACAGGATCATGTCATCCGCAAACAGTGAGAGTTTTACTTCCTCTTTTCCTATTTGGATGCCTTTAATTTATTTTTTCTTGTCCAATTGCCTAGCTAGAACTTCTAGTACAATATTGTATAACAATGGTGACAGTGGGCATCCTTGTCTTGTTCCTGATCTTAGAGGGAAAGCTTTCAACCTTTCCCCATTGAATGCAATGTTGGCTGTGGGTTTTTCATATATGCCTTTTAGCATATTGAGAAATTTTCCTTCTATTCCTATCTTTTGAAGTGTTTTTATCAAAAAAGGATGCTGGATTTTTTCGAATGCCTTTTCTGCATTGATTGAGATGATCATGTGTGTTTTTTCCTTCAGTTTGTTAATGTGGTGTATTATGTTGATTGATTTTCTTATGTTGAACCAGTCTTACATACCAGGAATAAATCCCACTTGGTTGTGATGTATAAGTCTTTTGATATGCTGCTGGATTCTATTTGCATGTATTTTGTTGAGAATTTTTGCGTCTATATTAATGAGAGATTGGTTTGTAATTTTCTTTTCTTGTAGTATCTTTATCTGGCTTTGGTATTAGGGTGATGCTGGCTTCATAAAATGTGTTGGGTAATTTTCCCTCCTCCTCAATTTTTGGAGGAGTTTAAACAGGATTGGATATTAATTCTTTTTGAAATGCTTGGTAGAATTCACCTGTGAAACCATCAGGTCCTGGACTTTTTTTTTTTTTTACTGGGAGATTTTTTTATGATAGATTCAATCTCTTTAAATGTGATTGGCTTATTAAGTTCTTGTATTTCTTGTAGCATCAGTGTAGGTTGTTTGTGTATTTCTAGGAATTTGTCCATTTCATCTAGGTTGTCTAATTTGTTGGCATACACTTTCTCATAATATTCTTTTATGATCCTTTTTATTTCTGTGGGGTCAGTCATAACTTCCCCCTTTTCATTTCTGATTGTATTTATTTGCATCTTCTCTCTTTTTTTCTTTATTAGTCTAGCTAGGGGTTTGTCAATTTTATTGATCTTCTCAAAGCACCAGCTTTTGGTTTTGTTGATTTTCTCTTTGTTCTTTTTGTTCTCAATTTCATTTATTTCTGCTCTAATCTATATTCTTTCTTTCTTTCTGCTTGCTTTGGGATTGGTTTGCTGTTATTTTTCTAGTTTCTCTAGTTGTTCAGTTAAATCTTTGAGTTTAGTTCTTTTTTTTTTTTTTTTTCAATATAGGTGTTTAGGGCTATAAATTTCCCTCTCAAGACTGCCTTTGTTTTATCCCATAAGTTTTGTTCTCATTTTCATTTGTCTCAATATATTTACTGATTTCACTTGCAATTTTTTCTTTGACCCACTGATTATTTAGTAGTGTGTTGTTCAGCCTCCACACATTTGCGAATTTACTCTTTTCCTGTCTATTATTGATTTCCAGTTTCATTCCATTATGATCTGGAAAGGTGCTTTGTATACTTTTAATCATTTTATATGTGTTGAGAGCTGCATTGTGACCTAACATGTGGTCTATCCTGGAGAAAGATCCATGGGCACTGGAGAAGAATGTATAACCTGCTGAGTTTGGATGCAGCTTTCTGTATATGTCTGTTAGGTCTAACTCATTTATCATATTGTTCAAGTTTCTCTTTCCTTGTTGATCTTCTGTCTAGTTGTTCTATCTAATGAAGTGAGTGGTGTGTTGATGTCTCCAATATTTATTGTAGAGATGCCTGTTTCTCCCTTCAGTTTTGCCAGAGTTTGTCTCATGTATTTTGGGGCACCCTGGTTAGGTGCATAGATATATATGACTGTTATATCTTCCTGTTGGACTGTTCCTTTTATTAATATATAATGGTCTACTGTATCTCTTTATAAGTTTTTTGCATTTAATGTCTGTTTTGTCTGATATTAGTATAGCTACCCCTGCTCTTTATTGGTTACTATTTGCATGGAGTATCTTTTTCTAACTTTTCACTTTTAGCCGGTTTGTATCCCTGGGTCTTAGATGAGTTTCTTCTAAGCAGCATATGGATGGCTCATGTTTTTTAATCCATTCTTTCAGCCTTTATCTTTTAATTGGGGAGTTTAATCCATTCACATTCAATGATATTACTGTAAATGCATTATTTACTTCCCTCACCTCGTTGTTCTGTGCCTGCTGTCTGCTCTCTGTGCCCATTCGCTGTGTGCTCTCTGTGTCTGCTCGTCTTCTCTTTAGTAGGCACCAAGAACCAAAATGGGTCTTCTGTGTGGGAGAGAGGCACTCAATTGCTTGAGCCACCTCCACTCCCTGCTTTTGTTGTGTCTCTTGTGTTACCTCTTTGTGTGTCCTTGTTGCATCATCTTGTTGTATCAGCTCGCCACACCAGCCCATTGCACCAGCTCACTATCTTGCTCATTTTCTCTAGGAGGCACCAGGAACTAAATCCAGGACCTCCCGTGTGGTAGGTGGGAGCGCAATCTCTTCAGCCACACCCACTTCCTCAATTTATTCTTTGGTTTCATATGTCATATCATATTTTTGTCTGTCTTTTTACTCTTTTGGTTATCCTTTCTCTATTCTTTCTTCTATACTCTCCTCCAGACCTCTCTCTCCTTTTTATTTCAGGTTCTAAGGCTTCCTTCAATATTTTCTGCAAAGGTGGATTCTTTTCTGCAAACTCTCTTAGTTTCTGTTTCTTTGTGAATATCTTATACTCACCTTCATATCTGAAGGACAATTTTTCTGGATAAAGAATTCTCAGCTGGCACTTTTCCTCTTTCAGTATGCTAATTATATTATACCACTGTCTTTTTGCCTCCATGGTTTCTGGAGAGAAATCCGCACTACGTCTTACTGGGTGTCTCTTGTATGTGATGCCTTGTTTCTCCCTTGCTGCTTTCAGAATTTTCTCTTTATCTTTGACATTTGACATCTGAGTAGTATGTGTGTCTTGGAGTAGATCTATTTGGATTTATTCTGATTGGGGTGTGGTGTGCTTCTTGGGCATGTAAGTTCATTTCTTTCATGAGAGTTGGGAAATTTTCAGCTATTATTTCCTTAAATACTCTTTCTGCCACTTTTCCCCACTCTTCTTCTTCTGGAACTCCCATGACTCATAGGTTGTTGCGTTTCATGTTGTCAGTCAACTCTCTGAACCCTTGCTCAATTTTTTCCATTCTTTTCTCTCTCTGTTCTTTTCTCACTTCAATTTCAGCTGTTCTGTTTTCTGTATCAGTTATTCTATCATTTTGAGTCTGCTGTTGTATGCCTCTAATGTGTTTTTGACCTCACCTATTGTGTCTTTCATTCTCATGAGCTCTGTTACTTTTCTGTTCAGGATTTCAAATTCTTCTTTGCACTTGCTCAATGTCTTCCTCTTCTTCTTTTTTTAAAGATTTATTTTATTTATTTCTCCCCATCCCCTCACTGTTCGCACTTGCTGAATCTGTTCTTCTTCCTTGTTTCTTTAGGAGGCACTGGGAACTGAACCTGGGACCTCCAATATGGGAGGGAGGCTCCTAATCACTTAAGCCATCTCCATTCTCTGCTTTGTTGTGTCTCTCATTGTGTTTTTTTTTCTTCTTGTGTCCCTTGCTGTGACATCTTGTTGTGTCATCTTGTTGTGTCAACTTGCCGTGCCTGCCTGTTACATCAGCTTGCTGTCTTGCTCATCCTCTTTAGGAGGCACTGGGAACCTCTGGTCCCTGCTTTGTTGTGTTTCTTATTATGTTTTTCTTCTTGTGTCTCTTGTTGCATCAGTTTGCCACACTTGCCTATCACACCAGTTGGCTGTCTTCTTTAGGAGGCACCAGGAACCAAACCAGGGGCCTCCCATGTGGTAAGTCAGAGCTTAATCGCTTGAGTCATACCCACTTCCCTCAATGTCTTCTTGATGTCATTTATCTATTTAGCCATATTGTCTTTAAACTCATTAATTTGATTTTAGAAATTTGTGCGCATCTCACTAATTAGTTCTCTCAAATCCTGCATCTCTTCTGAGGCTTTGATATAGTCCTTTTCTTGGGCCATGTCTTCCATTTTCTTAGTATGGCTTGTAATTTTTTTGCTGATGTCTAGGTATCTGTTTAGGATGTAGTTTACTCAGATGCTCAATTTCTTTTTCTTTTGTAGGGATTTAGTGGTGGGAGGCTGTGTGTTACCACTGCTCTTTGATTCCTGGCTCAACCTGGATTTTTAGGATTGTCCCTGCTAGTTACTCAAAACTGGGCTCTGTACCCAGTAAGTGGTTGCAGATCCGCTTCCTAGGGACTTGGGGAGGGAAGCTAAAAAGGTCAGAAAAAGCCTCTCTTACTGAATTTTCTCACATGCACTTCCTTGGTCTGCCAGCAGATGGCACTCCTTGGCAGCTCTCAGTTCAATGTCTGGTCAGAGTGTATTTGTTGCAACATAGATCAGATCAATGGGATAGAGCTTCCTGCTGGAGGCGAAGATCCTTGCAATTCAAACTTTCTCAGAGACAGTTCTCTAGCCTTCTCTGGAAGCCCCCTCTCCTTTCCTGGGAGGAAATAATTCCACTCCCCTCTGAGTCCTCAACAATCAGTCTCAGCAGAAAAGGAGATTGGGAGGGTCGTATATCTTTAGCCCCTTGCCAGCTACCAAGGCAAACAATAGCATGGCCTCACCCAGCCTAGAAGGGCTCCTGGGACACAGCAGACCAAATTTGTGAGGCAAAAGCTGCATCAGCCTTAAGCTGTGTCCCTTTCTCTCTCCTTTCCTGGGGAGGTATGTACTCAACAATCAGTCTTGGCTAGAAGAGAGGGAGATTGCAAGGGTCGCATTTTTCCAGTCCTGTACCAGCTCCCAGAGTTAACCATGGTGTGGTCCCACCCGGGTCTGGAAGGACTGGTGGGGCACAGCTGACCAAATTTGTGGGTCAGAAGCTGAGTCAGCCTTAGGCTGTGTCCCTCTCTCCCCTTTCCTAGTGTGGTGGATCCCTGGAAGCCCCTTTGTCTATAGTTGCAGGCCCAGAGGTCTGAGAAGTCTAAAGTGTCTTTAGTGTGGGGGAGGGTGCAGGAAGCAGCAGGCCCTGGTTTCAACTCACTGTTCTGTAGTCATGATCCCTTTCTCCTCTGGGCAGTGTCCAGCCTTCTCCTGGTGTCCTAAACCCTAGAAGATCTTTTTCCAGGCTGTTTCAGTCTGTCCTCTAGCTATTTTTCTGTAGCCTGCCGCACGTTCACCTACAGATGCTCTACTGGGGTCCTCATTGTTATTAATCTTAATCCATTCCTGTGGGTGTGAACCCATTGTAAATAGGACCTTTGGAAAATATTGTTTTTAAAGTGGACTGACTGAATCAGGTTGGGCTTTAATCCAGAATACTGGAGACCTTTATAAGCAGAATGAAATTCAGACATAGAGAGAGAAAGCCACGGGGAGAGGCCAGAAGTTAATGGAACGCAAAGGAAAAAGGACATTATCATTTGCATTGATATATGACAGAAAAGCCAAGGATCAAGAATCACCAGCAGTCAGCCCCAGAATGCCATAATCTTAACCTTGCTGTATCACCTTACGGATACCTCAAATTTGGACTTCTGTTTTCAGAATTGTAAGCCAATTCCTGTTATTTAAACTAACCCTTGTAGGGTATTTGTGATAGGAACCAGGAAATTAAGACACCTTCCTATGATATAAGGTGTCAGAGAAAGTACCTTTCAGAGAAATGGAAATGCTATCTTTTATTGGAGAATGGGAATATAGACTTTTTTTTTTTTTTTTTTTTTTTACCGGGAGGTACCGGGGATCGAACCCCGGTCTCTCCATATGGTAGACGGACGCCGAACCTCTTGAGCCACATCCGTTTCCCATGGGAATATAGACTTTTATGTATTCTCTTTTGCTCTGACTTCTAGAAAACTCAGATTCAAATTAGACCTATCCTCTGGATGCCTGGCATATTAGTACTCAGTGAACCCACTCAAGTTTCCTTTATGCTCAGCAACTCCCTCAACCCCATAAGTGATTTTTAAGCATTTCTTTTTTTTCAAACTAAGTCTCTCTCTCATCTGGAAATCACTACAGGTAATGAGAAATGTACTGATGGAAATAAGTTGTGCATGTCATCAGTCTCTTTTTGACCATCCTATTTGTTATGTATTTTGATATTCTGTGTAAGTGCTTTGTCTTTTATTTATTTACTTGCTTACTTGTCGTTTCTAAGGCATACAGGGATAATAGTGCTACAGAATGCTGTTTGTCTGGATAAAGCAGCCCTTTGCTCTTTATTTTGTTCTGACCCTGGTTTATTAGTCACTCTCTTGAACAAAAGTCTGATTTTGTACTTCTTACTTCCCTCCCCTGCTACCACCTGGAGCAGCAATTAATTCTCAACCTTGCGGAGACTAGGTGCCAGGGCAGAGGAAAGGTTGACCTGAGTGAAAAAAAAAAAAAAAAAAAAGAGTCCAGCTAAAACAGATAGCTAAATCGGTTCTAGACTAATTATGAGCTGTTCGCATCACCTTTCAGGGCCTTTATTTCCTCAATCTGTGAAACTAAGAAAAAAGGGAGGAGTGATGGAGTGCCTTGGAGGGGCGTAAGAGGGAAGACTAATGATATCACTCCTCTCTTTATGCCAATTTTCATTCCTCCCTCCCCACCACACACCCAGTTGGACTCCATTTGAAAGGAAAAAAAAAAAAAAAACAGGGTGGATGTGGCTCAAATGGTTGGGCATCCGTCTCCCATATTGGAGGGACCTGGGTTCCATCCCTGGGACCTCCCGGTAAAAAAAGAAAAAGAAAGGAAAAAAAACATTAAAAAAATTCTCAACCTTGCTTTACTTTCCTCTGTCTTCTTAATTCAAAATATTTTAGGGCTGTAAAACCACAATTTCTCTAATTTAAAAAAATACATATATTTTTTATTTTAAGAGAGGGATATGCTGAATTGTACCTGGACTCATGCTTGCTTTAGTAGTCCAAGCCAACTGTCAATTTCATTAGGAGCAGATGGGGTAAACAACACATAATTGTCTATTTTCTTATCATCATAATGCCTAACTTGAAGAAATAACATGACATTTTAAGTGATGCTTAAAATCAGTAGGAATAAATAAATAAACAAGCAAACAAACAAACAAACAACTTGGTAGGCTACACAGGGTTTCAAGAAACCTTGACCTTGCCTAGCACAGTTTCCTGGCAATGTTGGGCTGGTCTGGAATTGCCTTGTGGAGGAGCATGAGAAAGGGAGGACTTGGACATTTTGTTTTCCATCTTTTAACTGTGTTCATAAATAGCCTGGTTTGAGGGTCTTCTTCCACCTTCTCTTCACCTTTGCATTGGTGCCCTAGCTAACTCCAGAATCTTTTACACACTCCCTCAACCTACTTTTCTTTGGTCCACGGCCAAATCCAAATAGGACTTTCCTTCCCTACTTCTCCCTCCCCTACCCAAGTACCAAATCTTGACCATGTTACCCTGTAATATCTCAGGATTCTGTCTCCTCCTCCTCTCCTCATTCTCCCACACCATCCTTAGCCAAGGTCCTAATGTCTCCCTGGCAGATAGTGTCAAATCCAACCTCCATCCTGCCACTCCCTTAACATCCATACTCCTGGAAGTGTGCACAGGGCTCCACATGGATCCTTCCCACTCTCTGTACTGCTCTGAGCACCCAGAAGTACTTACGCGTCTCCAGCACGCAACGAGCAGATCCGCCCTGTGGTAGGTTCACCCAGACCAATCCGGATGTCACCTCCTCCAGGAAGCCCTCTCTGATACCCCCGCCCCTCGTCTCCCCAAGACTCGTCTACGTGTCCCCTTTATGCTCCCATAGCTCCACACCGGTAACACGTGACGGTGCGACTGCTTCCGCAGACCTGTGCACATTTTTGGGGCGGGGACTGTGTCATAATCGTTTTTTTAGCCTCGGCCCCTAGTCCAACAGCCGCGCCCCCCAAACCTCGGGAACTCTTCTTCCTGCAAAGGAGCCGGAGCGCCCTCCCTCAGTGCGCCTTTAGCAAAGGGCGGGGTGAGTTGGACTCAGAGGCGATGGCGGAGGAACCTGCATAGAATCGGCGGCCACTGCTCGCCCAGGCAGACCTCAGGAGCCTGAGAGGGGACTGCGTAGGCTCGCGAAGACTGCTGGACTTGGCGCTATGCGTTTGCGCCGTCGCTTCGCGCCCCCGCGGAGCGCGCTCTGGTGCCGTGAGCGCGCCGGCCGCCGGGTGCTGGAAGTGCAGTGGGGTCGCCATGGCAATGCCGTCGCCGCCGCCACCCAGGTAAAACATGTGGCAACGTCGGGAGGGGATCGCTCCCTCCTCGACCTCGGAGGACACTCGGGCCTGGGTCCAGGCCCACACTCCGGAAACTTCTCCCGCCCCCACTCCGACCCTGACCTCGGCCGAAGAGCTCGGTAAGAACTAGGGGGTTTTTTGACGCCAGCCTGGCCCGGACGAAACGCGCCAAGGCTGTCGAGTCCCACCCGCGTCTTCCTCCGAGCAGACTGCGGGCTCCTGGAGGCGAGGTGGGACGGTGCTTCCGGGGATCCCCGGTTGTGGCCAGAACTTTGGGACGTCTCTAAACACCAGCGAGAGGGCAGACCCAGGTTTCCGCGGCTGGCGCGTCCTTCGCGCGACAGGTTGCTCAGAAGGAAGGTGTGATAGTCGCTTTGCTCCTACGGTCTCTCGGAGGGTTATCTGGGGACTCTTCTTCAGGCCTCCTTTATGTGGAAGCTCTAGAGAGCAGGCCCCGGGTGGGCAAGATTTTGCAGCTCTCTGCCGCTTTTTAAATATTTCTGCTCCCAGGTATTATCTCCAGCAAATTAAGCATAGCCCGCCACCTCAGGGCAATCCCTCTCCTCTTTAATATCTAGGACGCCAGAGAGTGGAAAGAAGCCAGTTGGGAGCTTAGTGCCACCATCTGTTTGGGATCTGCTTGCTTTGTTTCCCGAGATGCTAAAACCTCATTTTCTAGATTGCATTCTAAGTGAGCATAAATCTGGGAAATGCAGAATTCTTACTACCTTTGCCCAAGCTCAACAATTTGAAGTCTTCATGCAACTGAGCATTTAAAATATCTTGAAAAGTGGACTGTTAAGCATTTTTTCAATCCAGCACTTCCCAAACTTAAATAAGACAATAAAACCCATCTATTTGAAACATCTTTGATTATCTTGTAGAAAATTAATATCCTATAGAACATAGTTTGGGAAATATTGTGCTAAAATGTTATTTAAATACATGAAAATTTTCTAAAATTGGTGAAGGGTTTCATTATTTACAGCCAGATAACAGAAATTAGATTGACCTTAAAATTTTTTCAGAGATATCTAATGACATGGGAAAACTCAGTATAATGTTAAGTGAAAGAAGCAGTATTTAAAACTATACCAAAAGATTCCAAGTTTCTTTAAAAATATTTATATATGCATATAAAAGAAAGACAATTAGAAGGAAATACCCCCGTCCCGACCTCAACTGTGGTTGTTCTTTGGCAGTAGGATTGCTGATGATTTTCTTTTTTATATTGAAATCTACAAATTGTTTGGAATAAATGTGTATTAAATTTATTTTTAAAGGTTATTTAAAACAAAACTTTAAAACTTTATTTGCTTTCATTCTTTTTTTCTTTGTTTTTGTTTGTTTATTATTATTTTTTAACTTTTTTTTGTACATTTAATAATTGAAAACAAACAATTAAAAACTAAAAAGTAAACACACATGAATAAATATATACATTTCTCAATTAAATGTAATGGTACATGTAAATTTTTTTTTTGTTTTAATCAAACAATATATTACACAATATATTTGGTTCATAGTAATGCATTCATACAGTATTTGTCCTTTTGTGTCTGGCTTGCTTCACTCAACATAATGTCCTCCAGGTTCATCC
>JAKSZT010027801.1:825030-838928 GCA_026826555.1 Tolypeutes matacus | reverse complement strand
AAGACTGGGCAGAAGGAGGAGTCAAACTCTCATGCAGTGCTGGTAAAGCCAACCCCACCCGGAGCTTGAGTGAATATTGCCTGTCAGAGCTTTCCACCTCAGACCAAAATGGTTCAGCCATTATACCCCAACTCACCCTGTTAGTGGATGGGGATTCCCAGGTGCACAGTGGCTTTCTGTACCTGAGGCAGTCATTGAAAGCCTGACAGCTGGAGGCTCTCTGCACTCCCTACAGCTGACAGGTAGTCCTTCCAAGAAGGGGACTGTGGGGAACATATCTCCATGTTTACAGACTGTGTGCTATTAAATCACATGGGGGTTTTTAGTACTTGTCTTTCTTAATTTAGTTCCTCTAATGTGTTTTTTTAACAAATCAATTTTATTTGATGCATATTAATAAAGCATAAAGCCATCCAAAATGTACAATCAATGGTATTCCGTGTAATCACATATCTGTGCATTCATCACTTCAAACATTCTTAGAGCACTTTCATTATTCCATTCTCTGGAAGTACACCTAAAAGCTCCAACATCACATATAGGTTTGAATAGAAGGAACTGATGGACCATGTGCAGGGAGAACTTATTTGAGTCCAATTCTGTCACTCTCAGGAGCACAGATTCCAAAGTAGAGCCCACTAATAAGGCTATCCCCCCTTATATAGGACCTGGGTGTCTCCAGAGCCCTCAGGAGTCCCTCTGTGTTGGGGTGATATTCACTTTGGTGTTCTATGAGATCCTACTGAGGTGTGCATAAGTGTTACTTCTGGGATGACCTCCTGAAACTCTTTGAAGTCTCTTAGCCACATGCACTCATTTTTCTTTCCTTTTTCCCCCTTTTATTCAAGGTCTTTTTCCAAGTTGACACTTGGTATTAATCCCTTGTTGCCAGGGAGGCTCATCTCTGGGAGTCATGTCCCATGCTGGGGGGAAAGTAATGCATTGATATGCTGAGTTTGGCTTAGAGAGAGCTCACATTTGAGCAACAAGGAGACTCTCAGGTGGCAACCCTCAGGCACCCCATAACAGTAGGCTAAGTTTCAATTACAAGAGCAAAGACTCATAAGGGTAGTAATCAATAACAAGAACCCATCAGTGGGCCATCTTCTTTTGCCACACCCTGCCCCTGCACTCAGGGAACTGTTGCTGCTCCCTTGGAGAATGTGGCAGAGCTCTCCAGGCTGGGAATTCAGATTCCTTCATTTATTGAGTGATTGTCTACCCACCGTGACCATGCCCCTACCCTTGATCATTTGAACAATTTTATATATCTTTCATGTATATTCAGATGAACTTACTCCCATGAATCCCCCATCCCAAACACCCCCCACCAATGATCCTCTGCAGCCCCCATTGTAATCCTTCTGTGATCTAAACCTTCCTTGAACATGAAGCCCATATAATAACCAAATGCAATTAATAGGAAAAAGAAATAATAATGATAAGCTTAAATGCAAGAGATAAATACAATGAAACTCAGAAGAGAAAAAAAAACTAAAAATAAAATATAATTAGCGGATTGGGACATTCAAAAAAATGGGAAAAAAAACCAAAAAAATTTCCTTTTTTTTTAAAAAAAAATTATTCTCTTTTCCTTTTATCACTGTATTATCAGATGTCCAGTGTACCATGATACCTTCCCCATCTCATTCCTTAGTGTCTCCCAAACTTTCATTTAATTTCCAAATAAGTTTTAGGTCACACACAGAATACTAGAGACTCCCACATACCCAACCTCCCTCCCCCTTCCCCACCCCATATTAAAATCTTTTTTAAAAATTTTAAAATGGATGTTAACATTATTATAGCTGTTATACAAATAGTAAAATATAGCAACTAAACATTGTCAATGGTTTACAGTATAGTTTACAATTTAGACAGTACAGTTTAATAAGTTTTGATGATATTTACCATGTCCTGTGTCCATTACTGTAAGGTAATGCAAAACCTTTCCCATGACCATTAAATACCCCATTTCATCTTAACTGTTCCTTCCTCCCCATCCCCCTGGGGCATATGACACTCCCCTGTCTTGACTCATGGAATGACAAGATTCATAGTTACATGCCCTGGGTATTCCAACCTGCCCTTTCTGATCTACGCACCTGTCAACTCTGCACTACCAAACCCAATAATATCACTACCCATCTGTCCTATCCTTCAATATGCAACTATACTCTATCCCTTTACCATAGATTATGTCCATATGGGCAATGACTCACAGCCTACTCTTCTCTTTCTCTCCCTTGTTAACCTATCTTTCAGACAATGGTTCTCAGAGACGGCTCACTTTCCTCAGTTCAAATCAGTGAGGTCATATACTGTTCATCCTTAAATGCCTGGCTTGCTTCACTCAACATAAGGTCTTCAAGATTCATCCACTCTATTCTGTTTGTTAGCACTTTATTCCTTCTTACAGCTGAGTAATATTCCATTGTATGTATGTACCACATTTTGCTTATCCATTCATCTGTTGATGGGCACCAGGGCTGATTCCAACTTTTGGCAATGGTGAACAATGCCACTATGAACATTGGTGTGCAAATATCTGTTTGTGTCTTTGATTTCAGTTCTTCTGGGTATATACCCAGCAGTGGAATTGCTGGATCATACAGAAGAACTATTGTTAATTGTCTGAGGAACAGCCAAACTGTCCTCCACAGTGGCTGGACCATTCCACAACCCCACCAGCAGTGGATGAGGGTTCCTATTCCTCCACATCCTCTCCAACACTTAGAGTCTGCTGTTTTTTTAATAGCTGCCATTCTGATGGGTGTAAGATGTTATCTCATTGTAGTGTTGATTTGCATTTCCCTGATAGCAAGCGATGTCAAGTATTTTTTCATGTGTTTTTTAGCCATTTGTATTTCTTGCTTGGAGAAGTGTCTTTTCAGATAACTTGCCCATATTTTAAATGGGTTGTTTGTCTTTTTATTTTCAAGGTGTAGGATTTCTTTATATATGCAGGATATTAGGCTCTTATCAGATATATGGTTGCCAAATATTTTATCCCATTGGGTAGGCTGCCTTTTTGTTTTCTTAATAACATCCTTTGAGGTGCAGAAGTTTTTAATTGTGAGGAGATCCCATTTATCTATTTTTTTCTCTTGCTGCTTGTGCTTTGGCTTTGAAGTTCATGAAACCATTTCCTATTACAAGGTCCTGTAGATGCTTTCCTACATTATCTTCCAAGGTCTTTATGGTTTTGGCTCTTATATTTAGATCTTTGATCCATCTTGATCCATCTTGAATTGATTTTTGTATAAGAGATGGTATTCTTTCATTCTTTTAGATATGGATATCCAGTTCTCCAAGCACCACTTGTTAAAGAGGCCATTCCCTCCCAACTGAGTGGGCTTGGTGGCCTTGTTGAATATCAGATGACTGTATATGTGAGGATCTATATTAGAACTCTCAATTCGATTCCATTGGTCAGTAGGTCTATCCTTGTGCCAATACCATGCAGTTTTGATCACTATAGCTTTGTAATATGTTTTAAAGTCCGGTAATGTAATACCTCCAACTTCATTTTTCTTTTTCAATATGTCTTTGGCAATTTGGGGCCTCTTACCTTTCCAAATATATTTTGTGGTTAGTTTTTCCAATTCTTTAAAAAATACAGTGTTGATTTTTATTGGGATTGCATTAAATCTGTAGATTAGTTTGGGTAGGATAGACATCTTGATGATGTTTAGTCTTCCCATCCATGAACAGGGAATATTTTTCCATTTATTTAAGTCTTCTTTGATTTCCTTTAACAGTATTGTGTAGTTTTCTGTATATAAGTCCTTTACATCTTTAGTTAAATTTATTCCTAGGTATTTGATTCTTTTGTTTACTATTGTAAATGGCATTTTTTTCTTGATTTCCTCCTCCGATCACTCGTTATTGGTGTACAGAAATGCTACTGATTTTTGAGCATTGATCTTATAGCCTGCAACATTACTGAACTCCTTTACAAGTTCTAGAAGGTTTGTTGTAGATTTCTCTGGACTTTTATGGATAGGATCATGTCGTCTGCAAATAATGAAATTTTTACTTCTTCTTTTCCAATCTGGATGCCTTTTATATCCTTTTCTTGCCTCAGTGCTTGAGCAAGTACTTCTAAGGCAATGTTAAATAGGAGTGGTGATAGTGGGCATCCTTGTCTTGTTCCCGATCTCAGAGGGAAGGCTTTTAGGATTTCACCATTGAAGATGATGTTACCTTTGGGTTTTTCATATATACCCTTTATCATATTCAAAAGTTTCCTTCTATTCCTATCTTTTGCAGTGTTTTTATCAGGAAAGAGTGCTGTATTTCGTCAAATGCTTTTTCTGCATCTATAGAGATGATCATGTGATTTTTTTCTTTCAATTTGTTTATGTGGTGTATTACACCAATTGATTTTCTTATATTGAACCATCCCTGCATACCCGGGATGAAACCCACTTGGTCATGGTGTATAATCCTTTTGATATGTTATTGAATGCAATTAGCAAGTATTTTGTTGAGGATTTTAGCATATAGGTTCATTAGAGAAATTGGTATGTAATTTTCCTTTTTATTGGTATCTTTGTTTGGTTTTGATATTAGGGTAATGTTGGCATCGTAGAATGAGTTAGGCAATATTCCTTCTACTTCTATTTTTTGGAAGAGCTTAAGCAGAATTGGTGTCAGCTCTTTCCGAGATGTTTGGTAGAATTCAGCTGTGAAGCCATCTGGTACTGGGCTTTTCTTAGTTGGGAGGTTTTTGATGACTGAATCTATCTCTTTACCTGTAATTGGACTGTTGAGTTCATCAATTTCTCCTTTCATCAATGTAGGCTGTTTGTGCATTTCTAGAAACTTGTCCATTTCCTCTAAATTATCGTTCTTGTTGGCATATAATTTTTCAAAATATCCTCTTATCATACTCTTTATTTCTGTGGGGTTAGTAGTGAGATCCCCTTGCTCATTCCTTATGTTGTGTATTTGCATCTGTTCTCTCTTTTTCTTTGTTAGTCTGGCTAAGGGTTTGTCAATTTTATTGATCTTCTCGAAGAACCAGCTTTTTGTTTTGTTTATTTTTTCTAGTGCTTTCTTATTCTCTATTTCATTTAGTTCTGCTCTGATCTTTGTTATTTCCTTCTTTCTACTTCCTTTAGGTTTAGTTTTTTGTTGTTTTTCCAATTACTCCAAGTGTGCAGTTAGGTCTTCAATTTTAGCTCTTTCTTCTTTTTTAATATATGTATTTATGGTATGAACTTCCCTCTCAGGACTGCTTTGGCTGCATCCCATAGATTTGATATGTTGTGTTGTTGTTTTCATTAGTTTCAAGGTAGTTACTGATTTCTTTTGAGATTTCCTCCTTGACCTGCTGATTGTCTAAGAGTGTATTGTTTAACTTCAATATCTTTGTGCCTCATCTGGTTCTCTGGCCCTTAGTGATTTCCAATTTCATTCCATTGTGATCAGAGAAATTAGTTTGTATAATCTCAATCTTTCTGAATTCATTGAGAGTTGTTCTGTGGCCTAGCATGTGGTCTATCTTGGAGTATGATCCATGTGCACTCGAGAAGAATGTAAATCCTGCTGTATTTGGGTGTATTGTTCTCTACATATCTATTAAGTCCAGGTCCTCTAATGTATTGTCGAGAGTCTTTGTTTCTTTATTGAGTCTTTGTCTAGATGTTCTGTCTAATGATGATAGTGGTGTATTAAAGTCCCCCGCTATAATTGTAGTGGCATTTATTTCTCCACTTAGTTTTCCAGAGTTTGCCTCACGTATTTTGAGGCACCCTGATTAGGTGCATAAATGTTTATGATTGTTCTCTCTTCTTGAGAGATTACCCCTTTTACTAATATATAGTGCCCATCTTTGTCTCTTAAAATAGTTTTGCATTTAAGGTCTATTTTGTCTGATATTAGAATAGCTACACCTGCCCTTTTTTGTCTATTGTTAGCTTGTAAAATTGTTTTCCAGTCATTTACTTTCAGCCTCCTTGGATCCCTGGGTCGAAGGTGGGTTTTTTTGTAGACAGCATATAGATGGATCATATTTCTTTATCCAGTCTCCAATCTGTGTCTCTTGAATGGTGAATTTAATCCATTAACATTCAGTGTTATTACTTGCAACGAATTTTTACTTCAGCCATATTTTGTTTGGATTAATGTATGTCATATTTTGTTTTGTTTCTGTTTTTGTCTTTTTAGTTGTTTTTAAACTCTCCTCCAACTGGCTCTCCCTTGATTTTTTTCTTTCAACTTGTAGAACTTCCTTTAGTATTTCTTGAAGTGCTGGTTTCTTATTGACATACTCTCTTATTTTCTGTTTATCTGTGAATATTTTGAACTCTCCATCATTTTTGAATGCCAGTTTTGCTGGATAGAGAATTTGTGGCTGGATGTTTTTTTCTTTTAGTACTTTGACTATGTAATACCACTGTCTTCTTTCCTCCATGGTTTCAGATGAGAAATCAGCACTTAATCTTATTGTGCTTCCCTTGTATGTGATGGTTCTCTTTTCTCTTGCTGCCTTCAGTATATTTTCTTTGTCTTGAGCATTGGACATTTTGACAAGTATATGTCTTGGAGTTGGCCTGTTGGGATTTATACTATTTGGGGTATGCTTTGCTTCTTGGATCTGCACATCCAACCCTTTCAATAGGGTTGGGAAGTTTTCAGCACTCCTTCTGTTCCCTTTCCCTTCTCTTCTCCTTTTGGGATGCCCATAATGCATATGTTTGTAAGTTTTGTGTTGTCAGTTAAATCCCTGAGTCCCTGCTGGATTTTTTCTATTTATTTGTCTATCTGTTCTACTATCTGTTGATTTCAGCTGTATTGTCTTCCACATCACTAATTCTTTCTTCTGCCGGTTCAAATCTGCTGTTATGCGAATCCAGCATCTTTTTGATTTCTTGGGTTTTGCCATTGATCACCATCATATCCGTTATCTTTTTGTGTATGTTTACAATTTCTTCAGTATGTTCTCCCAGTGTCTTCTTTATATCCTTAATCTCTTCCTTCACTTCATTAAGTTGGTTCATGATATTTGTTTGGGAATCTGTTGTTTGGTGTTCTGCATATATTCCTGGTTTTTAGTTTGTTCATTGGAGTGGTCCATGTCTTCCTGTTTCTCAGTGTGGTTTATAATTTTTTGTTGCCCTCTAGTCATCATTTTATCTTGCTGGGTTTATTCAGTTGATTAGCTCCTCTCTCTCCTCTAGAGTTTTATTTAGCTGGTGGTTCTGTGTGTGTTAAGTTTTCTCTTTGACACTTTTTCTTCTTATTTTGTTTCCTTGCTTCTTTCTATGTTACCTTGAAGGCAAAAGATTAGTGCCAGAGGAATCAAAAGATGTGAGAAAGGAAGAAGGATAATAGTAATATTGATAAAAGTTAGAAGAGGGGCCAAATAGGACTTAGTGAAATGAATATTTAACTTGTGTAGGCAGTGTAGAGTAATAGGAAAAGAAGTGGAGTACCTACAATGGACTGGGAAACCAAATAGAGGAATATATATATAATTATTTAGAAGGCTAGAATTATGAGGAGGGAGAGAAAGAGCAAAGAAAGGGCTGAAAGGAAAAAGCTAATATTAATAAAAAAAGAAGAAAACAAAATAGATAGAATAGAAATTGACACCATTAAGTTGGGGGCTAATGAAAAAGCCTGGTGTCTAAGAACCACAACAGAAAGCAGAAGGCAGAGAGTTGAAGGAAGGATAAGAGATAGCTTGGGATACAATATCAATATAGACAGAGAATGGGAAATTACTGAAGAGGAAGCACAGCAAAGAAGAGGTAAGCTAGGAGCCCCTAATTTAAAAAAAAAAAAAAAATGAAGGAAAACAGAAAGGGGGGAGGAAAGAGGTAAGAAAAGCAATAGACAACAAATAAACAGAGAAAAACCAAACAACCACACCAGCAAGCAGTCAAAGATCCTCTCAGCCTGCTTGTGTTTATCAATTTCCCTTCAGGTTTCTATCTGCAGGTTTTGAGGCAGATTTTCGGTATTAAACTAAATTAAAAAGAGGAATTTAATTTTTAAAGTGACTGTCTTCTCTCTCTCTCTCTCTCTCTCTCTTTTTTTTTTTTGGTGATATAAGTGACCCAAAAGAAGTCCTCTGCTAGATCACCCCCTTCAACGAGGGGACCCTAAATAGGCTCGTGGAAATGAATCAAGCCCTTCCCACTTCCTGGCCTCCCCAGGGGAGCTGAAGCTCTGATGCTTGTCAGTGCAGAGTGATAAAATTGGCTGACTCCGCCCCCTCTGGGGCCAAGTCTCAGTGTCAGCAGGCTGCTGGGTAAATCAGGTTTCCTCAGCAGATTTGCCTCTCCCCTCAGCCTGGCGCTGTTTCAAGCAGGCTTATCTGCTCCCCAAAGCTATGAGGTGGTCCAGGCAGCCAAATCCACAGAAGTTAAACCCCTCTCCACCTTCTGTCAGAGCCCTTCCTCCCTCAGAGAATGCTCCCTCACACCAGAAGTGGGAGTTGCGGGTGCAGGATTCATGGCTCAAACCAGCCGTTTTCCCTGAGGATGGGGCTTAGCCATCTGTGTTAACCACCACAGGCAGGCTTAAAACTCATGTATCTTTACCGATCATTCCACACCATCGATCTGCCTGCTGCTAGATGACCCAAGCTTCTTGCTCCATGCACCCACAGCACAGACCCTCGGGCAGGACCCTGTCCACAATCGGCGGTTCTCAGAGAGCTAGTCAGTGAGTACTCTCCTAAACCGATGCCATCTTGCCTCTCTCTTTTCTGGGTCTTTTATTACTGTTTTCTAGGTACCTCTGAAATGCTAGTTTGCCCATTGTTCTTTGGAAAACTTTGTCTCTTCTCAGTCCATATTACTTTCTTGGGTGATATCATCCATTACTATGGTTTTAATCAGTATACACCAACAAAGCACCTTAATTGATAACTTTTTTGTAGGGGGAAGGTGTATTTCAATCTTGTTTTTTTAAATTATTATTAAAAACATCTTTATTGAGATATGATTTATTTACAATAAAATGCATCAAGTTTTTTCTTATTTAGAGAAGTTGTGGGTTTACAGAATAATTATGCATAAAATACAAGATTCCCATGTACTGCTCCACTTGGCATTGTTATAGAACATTTGTTACAATTGATAACAGCACATTTTTATAATTGTACAAATAACTAAAGTCCGTGGTTTAAATTAGGGTTCCCTGTTTGTGCAGTTCCATGGATTTTTTAAAAATTTTGTTCTGTTACCATATATATCATATAAAATTTCCCCTGTTAATTATATTCAGCTATGTAATTCAATGCTGTTAATTGCTTTCACAAAGTTGTGCTACCATCAACACCATTAATTACCAAACATTTCCATCATTCCAAATAGGATCCCTGTATATTTTAAGCCTTAAATTCCCATTCTCTATTCTCACCCCATCGCCTAGTAACATATATTCTAAATTCTGGCTCTATAAGTTTGCTTATTCTAATTGTTTCAAGTCAGTGAGATCATACAAGAGTTCACTTCTTGGGTCTGGCTGATTTTACTCATTTGATGTTTTCAAGGTTCATCCCAGTTGTTACATATATCAGGACTTCATTCCTTTTTATGGCTGAATAACATTCCATGATATGTATATACCACATTTTATTTACCCATTTGTTGGTTGATGGGCATTTGGGTTGCTTCCATGTTTTGGCAATTGTGAATAATGCCTGTATGAACATCAGTGTAAAAATATTTGTTCAAATTTCTTGTTTTAAGTCTTTTGGGTATATAACTAGTAGTGGGATTGCCAGGTCATATGGGATTTCTGTATTTAGCTTTCTGAGGAAACATCAAACTGTATTCTACACCATTTTATACTCTACCAGCACTGAATGTATCCCTATTTCTTAGTATCCATTCCAACACGTGCTATTTTCCATTTTAAAAGCACCCATTCCAATGGGTGTGAAATGGTATCTCATTGTAGTTTTGATTTAATTTCCCTAATGTCTAATGATGTCAAGCAACTTTTGATGTGCTTTTGGCCATTGACATATCTTTTTGGAGAGATGTCTATTCAAGTCTTTTGTCCATTTTTTAGTTGGGTTGTGTCCTGGTGTGACAGTTTATTTTTGTGAATCCCAAAAAGAGAAAGATTATGTTTGTGAATTAATCTATTCTTCTGTGTAGATTACCCTTTGATTGCATTAAATTCAGCTGGATGCCCTTGATTAAATTACCTGTTAAAATTAGGGCTTTGATTCAACCATGTCAGTAAAGCCTAACACAGGTTCAGTACCTGTCCTCTTGGTGGGCTGATGGACAGACAGACAGACAGATAGGTAGGTAGATAGATAGGTAGATAAATTGACTCTCACTTAAGAAGACACAAGGAAAGAGAGAGAGCATGTCATTTTTTATCCTGGGGCCCTGGGCAGAGATAAGCTATTCACCTGATGGTTTGCAGCTGACCTTGGAAAGAGAGCTGAGACTGTTATAGACAGCCCAGAAAGCCATAAGCCCTATGCCAGGTGTATTAGTCAGCCAAAGGGGTGCTAATGTGAAATACCAAAAATGGGTTAGTCTTTATAAAGGGTATTTATTTGGGGTAGAAGTCCACAGATACCAGGCCATAAAGCATCAAGTTTCTTCTCTCACCACAGTTTTGCCACGTGTTAGAGCAAGACAGCTGCTGGTGTTTGCCAGGGTTCAGGCCTCTGGGGTTCCTCTCTTTCCGGGGCTGCGTTTCTCTCTGGGCTTAGCTCCTGTTTCCTCCACAAGGTCAGCTGTAGATGATCAGGCAAATGGCTTGCTTCTCTTCTCCTGGGGCCTTCTTTCCAACATCAAAACTTCTTCTCAAAAGACTGCTTCTCAAAAGACTGCCTCAACTGTCCTTTGCCTTGCCTTTTATATTCGATTCCCCACCCACCAAGGGGTGGGGCTCAACGCCCTAATCCTAACCTAATCATGCCCAGATTAACATCAGCTTACAAGCATGATCCAATTATGTTTTTGGAATTCATAATTACATCAAATTCCCAACAGCCACAACAGGAGAGAGAGGAAGTCCTGAGAGTTAAGCCCTGTGCCATGCTGCAGCTTAGAAAGAAGAAGCCCAGAGGGGAAGATTGAACTCTCGCAGAGATCAGTGATCATCTTGCTGTAACGTGTAGCAACTGACTTTGGTGAGAAATCAACCTTGAGTTGGACTCTTTAAGTACTTGTAACAGGGCTTTCCCCTCAGGGGGGGGTCCCAGGCATGGTCTAGCGGCCATGTTCTCCGCTGTGTCCCAGCCGTGTTCCCTCTTTCCCTCTACTAACTGGCCTCACCTCGATGTCACTAGCTACTTTCTGCTGCAGGACTAGTAGCAAAGATTTCGAGCCTTTGTTTAGAGTGCTGCTCGAGCTGCCTCCTCTCCAACCGTCTCTGAGAACAGGGATTTTAAAATCAGACTGTTGAAGAACCACTGGGAATTAAGTCGCCTTCATTTGGAAGAGAGGCCCCTCCCTCATGGGTCCTAATATCTTTTGATGTATGAGGACTATGACTTCCAGGTGATTTCCTTCTGCTCCTAGCCAGAAGTTGCAAAAGCATTTCTGTGCAAGAATAGATGACTATGCAAAACGGCAACTCTGAGCGTGAAGAATGCTTCCTAGTTATCTCTTCAGGGCGGCCTTTCATCAGGCTCTGAGCCCGCTGGCCCACATCTCTCTTTAGCAAGCACTCTCTCAAGGGCGACCCAAGGTCAGTTGTCAGATAATCATAGTCCATGCCTAGCCCTACCTGGGGAGGGAGCCCCACCGGGAAACTGGTCCCCAGCCAGGGCTGTGCCCAGCATGCCCCCACCCACCCACCCCAGGCAAGCTGCAGGTCTCGGCAGCACCCGGTGGTGATGGTAACAGCAGAAACCAGCTTTGCAGAGGCCCAGGCCCGAGGAGGGCAGCCAGCCGAGTGGCCCTGGCCTGCTGCTGGCTGGGAGCTAGGGGACCCTCTGGCATGAGTTTGGCCAACTTCAGGGGGTACAATGCTTGCAGCCTCACGGGGCCCCACACACAGTCTGCTTTGATGTTCTCCTGTTGCGGTCTTGAAAGTCATTGTTGAACCAGGGCCCTGCCCTTTCCTTTTGCACTGGGGCCCTCGATTAATGCAGCCGGGCCTGACTGGGAAAGGCCATTCCTTTCCCCTCTGACGCACCAGGAACCCAAAGTGCAGAGGGTAGGTAAATCGTCCAAGGTCACACAGGGCTCAAGGTCACAAAGGGCTCAAAGTCACCTTGAGGGGACAGAGTGCGAATCTGCACCCAAATCGAGGCTGGGCTCTCCCTCTGACCTTCAGCTTCCTCCTTCATTCATTCAGCCAATAAACATTTATTGAGAGCCTGACACGCATCAGACATCAGGGATAGAACCCAGACTTGCCGTCACCTCCAAGGAGCTTACAGGAAAAGGGGTGGCGAGATGTAAATCCAAGTATGACAGAAGTAAGTGAGAAATTGAAGCTGAGACCAGGGCTTCCAGGTGAGGGAAGGCAGCCCTGAAAAAATTGCTGCTGAGATGAACTAGGAAAGAAGACTTGGAGTCGACTGAGCCAAGAGGGAAGGACCCTTCCAGGCAGGGCGCACAGCCAGGGCAAATGCTCTGGGCGATGGCCTGGCCAGAGACGGAGAACAAGGGCTAAGTGGAGTCCATGCCTCACGGGGCCTCATGCTGGGGCTGAGCAGCTTTGTTTTCCTCCGAAAAGAAAAAGGGAAACACTGATGGGTTCTGAGCAGGAGCGGGCAATTTGACATGACCGTATTTGGGTTTCAGAGATCACAGTGGCCGCAATAGGGAGAAAGCAGGGGGACGGGTGGGGGGTGGACGACAGTGACTAAGCTCCGGGTGGTCTAAAGACCCACAGCCACGGCGGGTGAAAAGTGCAGAGCACACGGGCGAGGCCCCCAGCGGCCGTTTCCATTCCCTCCGCCCGCCCCAGGTTGACTGTCTTGGCAGCCCGCCTCCTGGTCACCACCTCCCCGGCCACCACAGGTCAAGCCCAAAGCCTCACGCAATAAACAGCTTATTGGTTCAAGGTTTTAAAAAATCTCGCCTCCCTCTATTAAAAAAAAAAAAAAGCCTTAGTCACATAAAGAACGTGCAGGGAACTGGGGAGGAAAGGACCAGGTTTGAATAAGGTGACAATCTCAGAGACACTCAGACCCTGGGCTCGTGCCACACTGGTGCCACCTGCTGGCAACAGACCTATAGCGCAGGATAGTGCCTCCTGCAACGTTAGTGGGGGGGCAAGGTGGGAATAAAAGGATAAAATAAGTAAAATAAAAATATAAAATAAGTACTCTTGGATAAAGAAACTGTGGTCTATTCACATGATGGAATATTATGCAGCTGTAAGAAGAAATGAAGTCATAAAGCATATGGCAACATGGATGAACCTGGAGTGAAGGTTATGTTGAGTGAAGCAAGCCAGACACAAAAGGACAAATACTGTAGGAATGCATTACTATGAGCCAAATATATTGTGTAATATGTTGTTTGATTCACACACACAAAAAAACACAAAAAAACAAACAAACATGTCTCTAGATGAACAACAAAAAAATGTACATGTATCCATTACATTTAATTGAGAAATGTATATATTTACTCATCTGTGTTTACCTTTTAGTTTTTAATTGCTTATGTTTTCAATTATTAAATGTACAAAATAAAGTTAAAAAAAAAAAAAAGTACTTGTAACTGTAAGCTTTTTTTTTTTTTTTTTTGGGATCAGGGGACTCTTCGTCCAATATGGAGAGAAGAGCCCAGCCACTTCATAGAGTGTGGCTTTTATTCGTTGTTTAGCAAATCAAAATACATGTGCACATGTGTAAGGATAATAGATACTTAACAGTTACACATGAGCTGAAATCAACAAGTCTTAAAGGTCAATGACTCAGCTCTTTTACATTTCTGTAATTTTTATCC
>JAKSZT010027801.1:670586-744592 GCA_026826555.1 Tolypeutes matacus | reverse complement strand
CCACCACTGATAATATGCCTAGAAAATGGTACATGGGCTCATGTAGTATATCATGTTGTATGGTGATTATTATGAGGAGATTGGCACCAAGAGCTAAGAGGTAGAGCAGAGCCATGGGCAGGGAGAGCCAGTGCTGCCACTCATGAATGCCTGGGAGCCCCATCAGGATGAAGTGGGAATTCTGGAGTCTGGAACTGTTAGTAACACTGGTGGAGGCATCCATTGAGCAGTTGCTGCATTCTCAGTGTCTCTCCATAGACTGAAATAGGAAAGAAATTGTGTTTGAAAGTTCATATGACAGTTATGTTTAGAGTCCTCTTTCCAGTGACCCAGTTCTTTTAGTCACGGCTAACCCTCAACTTTTTTTTTGGCTACTGAAAATATTCCACAAAGGGCAACTAAGAAAGCCAATATAAATTCTAAATGGAAAACTTTTAGTAGTAATTTGTCATTTCTGCTTGAATATCTATCTATTAAGGAGGCCTAAATTTCTCAATGGGACATTTTCCTTTTTTTTCATTTTAAGATAACTTTATTATGTTTATTGTTACAGAATGATATATCATTGTAACAATTATAAAATATAGAGAATAAAAATTTTAAAAATTCTTTAAATCCCACTAAGACAAGATGCAGTGTTAGCATTTTAAAAGAATATATTTACTTCCAATCTTTTTTAATTGCTTCTTTTTTTAACTTTTTAATTGGAGTTTATCATTCATCCATGAACATACATGAACAATAAGTGTATATTAAAACTTGTAAACTTACAAAACAAACATGCATATTATCATACAAGCCTCCTATACATCACCCCATCACCAAAACCTTGCATTTTTGTGAAACAATTGTTATAAACCATGACAGTATATAATCAAAATATTACTACTAACTATAGCCTGTGTCTAACATTTGGTGTATTTTTCCCCAACCTACCCAGTTTATTAAAACCCTGTATTAATATTATATATTTGCTATAGTTCATGAGAAAATTTTCTCATATTATGTTAACCTCAGACCATCTTCCACCATAGGATTCATGTGTTATACAGTCCCATTCTTTGTATAATCCATTCATAGTGTATACTCAGTGGTTCTCATAGGCATCACAGAGTTGTACTGTCATCACCTCAGTCAATTTTAGAATGTTTTCATTGCTCTAAAAGGAAAAAATCCCACACCCCCTTTTATGCCCCCTACTGTCATCCCTTAGAATTGATATATATATATATTCTTTGTCATTGCTGTAAAAATATTACAATATTACTGTTAACTATCATCCGTAAGTTACATTAGTTGTAATTTTCCCATGTATCACCATATTCTTAACACTTTGTAAAAGAAGAACATTCTTATACTATTAACCACAATCTTCATCCATCACCGAAATCACTGTTATACAGTCCCTACATTATTCTCTAGCTTCCTGTCAATTGAAATATTACATCCATAGACTATCCTTTTCAGCCACAATCACATTTAAAAATCAGCAGTGTTAGTTATACTCACTATAATGTATTATCATTAACTCTATTCATTCCCATACATTTACAATAAACCTTATTAAAAACTCTACATACATTAAGCATCAGCTCCCATTCTCAACCAACATTCTATTTTCTAGTAACCTATACTCTAGAGTTTACTTCCATGAGCTTACTCATGGTATTTAGTTCATATTAGTGAGACCATACAAGATTTGTCCTTTTTTGTCTGACAGGTAATTTTACCACCAATAGACAGCAATTTTTAATATTTGGTTCAATTACTTCCGTTTTTGTTTTTATTTTTAATCAGTTTACATCATTATATGGAGAAAATTTTGTATCTTGCCTTTTTCTTTTAGCAGCATGTTCTAAGTTTTAAAACAAGCTCTCAGAAGGGATAAATAATGATCTCAAGATTTCCCAATATCACTAAGAACAATTTGTACTGTTTATATTAGTATCTATATTATATTTCTGAATTTGGTTATTCCATAATTTACTGATCAGTATTTGCTAGCTTTTCAAAATTTCCCCTTTGAGTAGAATTTGAAAGTGATACAGTAGTGGTATATATCCATGGTATGCCCACTTAAAATTTTTATTTTTTAATAGTAATTTGTTTTTAAGATGTAATATATATACATGGTAAAAATTCATTTAAAATGAAAACATAAACAAGGGAAAGTAAGATTCCTGTTCTTGGACCTTCCAAATCTTTCTTTTTCACCAGAGGTGGCCAGTAATACCTATTTCTTGGGAATCCTTCCAGAGATAGTTTTGCCAAGGAAAAAATATATGTACTTATTTTCCTGTAAATACAAAACCATACGTTATCATACTATTCATACCTGTTTTCTTATTTTCTTCCATTCCTTTTCTTTCCTTTTAAAACTTGGTTATCTTGGAGATTGTTTCATATAGAATGTCTAATACACCTCATCGTTCTAAGTAGTGTGATTTTATATCACATGATGTCCCATAATTTAATGAGAACTTTAGATGAACATTTAATTTGTGTACACATTGCTAATACAAACAGTAATGCATTAAAGTACTTGTTCATATATCTTTATGCATATGTGTAAGTTTATCCATAGGATAATTTCCCAGAAGTAAATTGCTGGATCAAATAATTTTGACATGTTTTGCCAAATTGCTTTTCAAAGAGGTTATTCTGACCCTGCATAAGAGTTTGGACATTTTAAATGCTCTTGCTATATACTGAAATGCTGGTTCAAAGATAAAATTTACATACCTAAATTTTGTTCTTGAGTGTGCCCATTTAATCACATTCATGACAAAATTGGAAATTTAATCTTAAAAGCTTCATTAATAGAATAAGCAAATTTTGGTTCCATTTTCAGTTAATTATTTAGTGAATCTAACATTTAAAAGATTTATTTTCCATTTATATGCTTACTCATTGATTTTCCATTTTGTCTTTTGTGCATTTATTTATAATATAGTTATTAATAACCCCAGGATTAGCAGTTAGGTATATTTTGGGTCTGAAGCCTATATCTACCACTCCAACCCTAACCCTTATCCTAACATTATCTGCCTCCTAAGAAGAGTCGCATAATCTCTCTGATACTTAACTTTCTAACAAGAAAAAATGAGGATAAGAGTTGTGTTGTATTGATGTTAACATTGAACAAGTATTATGCTAAATTATTGCAGAGGCAAAATATCTGCATAATTGTTCATCTTTGATGTGTTCCACTGGTAACTGAGTTTCAAAATGGACTATTTACCAAAGTTTTTACTCTTCACATTAATTGACATGGAATGTCAATAATGAGGCATGGATCTTACATTCAGCAGATATTAAGACTTTGTGTTTTTCCTTTGAGTTTTGTGGGTTGTCTAGTGGATGGGGAGATTGAAGAAGATATTGTAATTTGAACCTCATAGAACCTTTGTGAGATTCGGGAACTGCTTAACTATGTTGTCAATAGAATCTTTCAAATTTTTGGAGGCCAAATTAACTTCCATATTTTTAGGTTGCTGCTTGCATCAGAGAAGCCATGGTTACAGGAAGGAAGAGTTTGATAATCATTCAGCCTGTCTGGTAATGTTTTCAAGTGCTTATCATGGAGTCTGGGAGCACAACCTTATTAATATCTAAGAGTTTAATTATATCTTAAGGATATCACCTCTATTTGTTGAATCTTCTGGAAATACGTTCAACTCATTTTCCTTTATATTACATTCTTTTAAAAAATGGATACATATTTACATATAAACTTTTAAATAATTTAACTTCTTAAAATAAACTATTTCATGAATTTTAAGCTTTTAATCTAATGTGTAAACTAATTTTAAATAAACATTTACTTGCATTTTTTTTTCTTTACAAATATTTATTTTAAAATACATTTTTGGATCCATTTTTCATCTTTTGATTCTCATCTTTTGAGAAGGTATTTGAATTTAATTTTCCTTCACAAATTCCTAAGCAATTGTTCCAGCACCATTTAATAAATAAACATTCCTTGCCCATTCATTTGCAATGCCCTTTTTTGTCATGTATTAAATTCAAACATATTCAGAGACCACCACATGGAAAATTGTTTCTGTTTCTCACACCAATATCAAATGAATTTGTGTATGTACCACATAATAGGGGAGATTCTTACTATTAACTTTAAATATTTCTTTAAATAAAAAAGGATGAGTTGCAATTTTTTGAGTTATTTTATTAAACCTACAAATTATTTATGGAAAAATCGAAGTCTTTATACCATTGACTCTTTGCATTCAAAAATATCATATATTTTTCATTTCTTAATATAGATCTCATTATTAAAATATATTTCTAGATATTCTTATATTTTCCCCATCATTATTTATTTATTATTTTATTCACTCTTTATATTTTCTAATTGGCTATGTTACCTAAGAAACTTCCTCATTATAATAATTTTAAAAAACATTTTCCAAAATACAGCTATATTACAGTACTATTTGCCAAAGCTAATAGCTTTATCATAAATTCTCTTTCTTAAGGAAGGCAAAACCTACTATTATATCTCTGAATACTATAAACTCTTATTTTTATTTTGCATCCTATCAAAATGTTTAGGAGTTTAAAAACAGTGTAAAGAATCAGTGGTAGTCTTCATCCTTGTCTAGTTCCAGACATGAAGACAGTGCCTCTAGACTTCTCTCATTAGTATGGTGCTGGCCACTGCATTTCTGATAGATGGACTCTTATCAGTTTAGGTGATTCAACATTTATTTCTACTTTTGGATTGTTTTTTTCTAATCATCAGTGAACATGCTCCATGACAGGTGTTCAAGACTCTCGGATCTATGATTGTGATGGAAGGTGCTCCTGCCCTCACCACTCCCCCAGCATTTTCAGAGCAGCCCTCTGTGCCAGGCTCCTGGAGGCAGAGGTTTGCCTGCACTTTCCCCTGCTAGGGATTTCTACTTTCTTTAACATATGCATAGGAGAGCTCAGTCTCTTCCTCACTTGTTCTCCAGACCTCAGGCCTTGGTCTCCTTCAGGTGAAGATCCTGAGAGAAAAGAGGCCTGGAGTTGAAAGTTTCCAATTTAGGAAGGAAACTAGAAAGCCAAGGAGGGAAAGACAGGCAGAAGTAACCAGGACAAGACAAAGGAGCACAGACCCCAGGAAACTGCATCCTTCCGCTTACCTCTGGCCTATTGGCTATGCCCTGCAGGAAGGTCCAGGAGCCACCGTCTTTGGATGGAACTTCTTTCTCTTCTCTTGGCTACACCTCTCTTTTATGCCTATGTTGTTGAGAGTATATCTTTCCCTCTCCCCTGGGGCCTGAGCTATTGCACAAATTGAGCCCAGAGATGCCCTGGACCTCCTCTGCCACTCCCTAGGTCTTTTTTTTTTTCTTTTTCTTTTTTTAAAAGGAGGTATAAGCAGGTGTTCAACCCCTAGCTACAACTGCTCCCCAATGTGAGTTGTTTTTTCATTTGTTTGGTTGTTTGTTTTTAGGAGGTACCAGGGATTGAACCCAGGACCTCATATAGGGGAAGCAGGAGCTCAACCATTTGAGCTACATCTGCTCCCTTTCCCTAGGGTCTTTGACAAATGCTTAGGAAGAGATATTCTTCTGTTTGAGTCCCTGGATACCTGCCCTTCCCCAGGCCCTAATATATATAAACCTTTCAGCCAATTCAGGGGCCATATTACAGCAGTTTGATTCTCTGCATTATCTTTTACCACTTCTTTTCTCATGGGCTGTCTCTTCGTATGTAAAATTGCAGAGGTTTTCTCTCCTAAAGATCTCTTCTTTGCCCCTCCATATCTTCTTTCCACTCCGCTCTGTACCCAGAGGGCTTAAACTCTGGGTGGCTTCAACTAGGCACTCCTGACCTCTGATTTTTGGTTGGGTTTGGTCAATGAGAGACATAGCAGGACACCAGTGGGCAGTAAGAAAAACAGGTTGAGGGATTTACTCCTCTAACGTTCTCCCTGCTGATCCATTGTTTGGCAGTTCCTCTAACTTGCTCCTATCAGGTAATCCTACAGCTTTTGCCAATTCTTTTTTTTTTTTTTTTTTTAGGTAATTTTTTATTTTTAAAGAAGCTTAGATTACATAGATGTTACATAAAAAGTATAGGGAATATACTTTGCCAATTTTTGTAGCTGTTCTTTCCTTTGCTTCACAAGGCTAGGGATGATAATGACTTTTGATGTTACCTGCTCTGGTGTACTATGTCATCCCTTTTTTGTTTTTCTTAGCTCTGCTCACCTCTTTGAAATATCCTCTTCATTGTACTTTCTTCAGTCACCTTTCTTGAATGTGCCATCTGTTTACTCCTGGGACTTTGATCAATACACTGATCTCAGATATCACCCTCTATGCATCCTGTTTCTGATTCTGCTCGATCTCTTTCTTTTCCTTTACAAACTTCTTAAAACATTTAAAAAAGATATAGTGCTTCTAATTCCTCCCCTCCCATATTCTTCTCACATGATTTGAGATTTGTATATTTTACTAATCTAAATCATATTAATTTCGTACTGTAGTCTGGTCACTGGAAGCAGACAGTGAGACAGAGTTAAGCTGCAGGAAGTTTATTAGGGATCAACAGCTGTGGACACAATGGGGAGGAAGAAAGACTGGGCAGAAGGAGGAGTCAAACTCTCATGCAGTGCTGATAAAAGCCAACCCCACCCGGAGCTCTGGAGTTAATATTGCCCATCAGAGATTTCCACATCAGACCAAAATGGCTCAGCCATTATACCCCAACTCACCCTGTTAGTGGATGGGGGATTCCCAAGAGTAGGGTTCAGCCTTGGACACAGTGGCTTCTGCATCTTTTCTCTTTCCTGCCACAACTGTATAACCTCCATATTCAGATACATATGTTAACATGTCTTAAAGATATTAGTATTGAATCTAACTACTTATTCATCTCTCTTATTAATGGTACCAATTTCAGTGCTCTGTATTTTCAGAGTCATTCATTGTCTCTATTTTATAATTGAAAAGTTGTAGATTTATAGAAAAATCATCCAGAAAATACAGTATTCCCATATAAATCCCCTATTATTAACACCATGTGCCAGCATTGTACCTTTGTTACAACTGATGGAAGAATATTATTATAATTGTACTGTTGACTATAGTCCATGGTTTACATTAGGGCTCACTGTGTTGTAGTGTCCTATGGTTTTTATTTTATTTTTATTTTATTTTTTTAAAGATTTTATTTATTTATTAATTTATCCCCCCCTTGTGCTTGTGCTCGCTGGGTCAGCTAACCACGCCGTGCGGGCGGGCTTGCCTTCACCAGGAGGCCCCAGGAACCGAACCCGGGGCCTCCCATATGGTAAACGGGAGCCCTACTGATTGAGCCACAGCTGCTTCCCATGTCCTATGGTTTTTAAAAAATTTTTATTCTAGTAACAAACACACAACCTAAATTTTCCCCTTTTAACCATATTCAAATATATAATTCACTGCTGTTAACTGCATTGATAATATTGCACTATCATCACCATTATCCATTACCAAAACTTTTCCATTACTCCAAATAGAAACTCTGTACAATGTAAGCATTAACTTCCCATTCCCTACCTCCACCCACGCCCCTGATAAACTATATTCTAATTTTTGACTCTATGAATTTGCGTAATATAATTATTTCATATCATTAAACTCTTAAAATGTTTATCCTTATTTCATTCAACATGATGTCTTAAGGTTCATCCATGTTATTGCACCAGAACTTCATTCCTTTTTATGGCTGAATAATATTCTATTGTATGTATATACCACATTTTGTTTATCCATTCTTCATTTGATGGACACTTGGTTTGCTTCCATCTTTTGCCAATTTTAAATAATGCAGCTATGAACATAGGTGTGCAAATATCTGTTTGAGTCCCTACTTTCACTTCTTTTAGGTATATGCCTAGAAGTGGAATTGCTGGGTCATATGGTAAACCTATCCTTGGCTTTCTGAGGAAGTTACAAACTGTCTTCCATGTTGGCTGAATCATTTTACATTCCCACCAACAATTAATGAGTGGTCTGTTTCTCCACATTCTCTCCAACACTTGTAATTTTCTGTTTTTTTTTTTTTTTTTTTTAATAATAGCCTTTCTAGTTGATGTGAAATGGTATCTCATTGTGGTTGATTTTCATTTCCTTAATGGCTAATGATGTTGAGCATCTTTTCATGTGATTTTTGGCCATTCATGTATCTTCTTTGGGAAAATGTTTTTTCAAGACTTTTGCTTATTTTAAAATTAGGATGTTCATCTTTTTGTGGTTAACTTGTAGGGTTTCTTTATATATTCTGAATATTAAATCCATATCTAAATATGTGGTTTCTAAATATTTTCTCTCATTGTGTAGGTTGTCTTTTTATTTTCATAATGAAGTCCTTTGAGGAACAAAATCACAAAGTCATGAAGATGCTTCCCTATGTTTTCTTCCAGGGGTCTTATGGTTCTGGTTCTTATATTTAGGTCTTTGATACATTTTGAGTTGATTTTTGTATTTGGTTGAAGTTTGAGTTCCCTTTCATTCTGTTGCATATGGACATCCAGTTTTCTCAGACCATTTATTGAAGGGACTATTCTTTCCTAATTGAGTGCACTTGGTACCCTTGTCTAAAATCAGTTAGCCATAAATGTGAGGGTTGATTCTGAACTCTAAATTTGATTCCATTGGTGTTTATGTTTGTGCCAGTACTACGCTGTTTTAATTACAGTGGCTTTGTGATAAGTTTTTTTTTTTAAGATTTATTTATTTACTTTATTATTATTATTTTATTTATCTCCCCTCCCACAGGTGGTTGTCTCATCTATCTGCTCATTGTTTGCTTGCCTTCTCTAGGAGGCACCAGGAACCGAACCCAGGACCTCCCACATGGGAGATGAGTGCCCAACGGCCTGAGCCACATCCGCTCCCTGCAGGCTGCAGCGTCTGCTGGTTTGTGGCATCTGCTCACTTAGGCATCTGCTTGTTGCAGTAGGTATGACATCTAGCTTGTTGCAGTGTCTGCTCGTCTTCTTTAGGAGGCACATATACTCAAGCCTGGGGCCTCCCATGTGGTAAGGTGGGCCCCCAACTGGTTGAGCCATATCCACTTCCCTGTGATAAGTTTTAAGATTGAAAAGTGTGAGTCTTCCAACTTCATTCTTTATCAAGATAGCTTTGGTTATTCCGGGCCCTTACCCTTCTATTTACATTTGATGATTGACTTTTCCATTTCTGGAAAGAAGGCTGTTGGAATTTTGATTGGGATTGCATTGAATTTGTAAATCTCTTTAGGTAAAATCCAAATCTTTACAACATTTAGTCCTCTAGTCCGTGAACATGAATGTCCTTCCATTTATTTAGGTCTCCTTTCATTTCTTTTTAGTTTTCTTTGCAAAAGTGCTTTACATCCTGCTTTGTATTTTTTCCTAGGTATTTGATTCTTTTAGTTGCTATTGTGAATGGGCTTTTAAAATTTTTTTTCTTCCATTTGCTCAGTTTATATAAACACCACTGATTTTTGGGTGTTAATCTTGTACCCCACCACTTTGCTGAATCCATTTATAGCTCTAGATATTTCATTTTGGATTTTTAAGGATTTTCTGTATATAGGTTCCTTTCATCTAAAAATATAGGGAAGTTTTACTTCTCTCTTTCCAACTTGGATGCCATTTATTTATTTATTTATTTATTTATTTATTTATTTATTTATGCTTAATTGCTCTGGCAGTAACTTTCAGTACAATGTTGAATAACAGCTGTGATAGTTGAGATTCTTGTCTTGCTCCTGATCTTAGAGGGAAAGTTTTCAGTTTTCACCATTAAGAAGGATGTTAGCTGTGGGCTTTTCATATTTACCCTTTATTTTGTTGAGGACATTTCCTTCTATTTCTAGTGTTTCAAGAAAGGATGCTGGATTTTGTCAAATTCATTTTCTACTACAATTGAGATGATCATGCATTCTTTTTCCTTCATTGTGTTAATGGGTGTATTTCATTAATTGATTTTCTTATCTGATCCAGCCTTGCATACCTGGGATAAATTCCACTTGATCATGGTGTGTAATTCTTTTAATATGCTGTTCAATTCTGCCTGCTAGTATTTTGTTGAGGACTTTTACATCTATATTCATAAGATATACGGGTTTGTGGTTATCTTGTGGTATCGTTATCTGGATTTTGTATGGAGGTGATGTTGACCTCATAGAATGAATTAGGAAGTGTTGACTCTCTCTACAATTAATTGGTTTGTTCAGAGTTTCTATTTCTTCTGGAGTCAATGTAGGTAGTGTTGTGCTTCTTGGAATTTGTCCATTTCATGTAGGTTATCTAATTTATTGGCATACAGTTGTTTATAGGCCGTTATAGTCCTTTTTATTTCATCAGGATTGTTAATAATGTCCTCCTTTCCGTTTCTGATTTTTGTTATTTGTATCCTCTCTCTTTTTTTCTTTGTCACTTTAACTAAATATTTGTTGATTTTTTTCAAAGAAACAACTTTTGGTTTTGTTGATTTTCACCAATACTTTTTGTTGATTTTCTCCAATACTTTTTTGTTTTTTTCATTTATTTCCACTTTAGTGTTTGTTATCTCCTTTCTTCTGCTCAATTTGTGTTAAGCTTGCTTTTCTTTTTCTAGTTCTTTCAGTTTTGAGGTTAGATCTCTTATTTGAAATCTTTCTTATTTTTTAATGTAAGCATTTAGAGCTATGAATTCCCCTTTCAGCACATCTTTTTGCATTACAAAGTTTTGGTATGTTGCCTTTTCATTTTTGTTCACTACAAGATATTTCTTAATTTTGCTTCTGATTTCCACTTTAACCATTTGGTTGTTAACAAATATGTTGTTTAATTTCCATATATTTGCAAATTTTCATTCTCACTCTCTTATTGATTTCTAGCTTCATTCCCTTATGGTCAGAGAATATATTGAATGATTTCAATATTTTTGAATTTTTTGAGACTTTTTTTTTTTTTTAAGATTTTTATTTATTTATTCATTTATCTCCCCCCTTGCTGCTTGTGCTCGCTGGGTCAGCTAACCATGCTGTGCGGGTGGGCTTGCCTTCACCAGGAGGCCCAGGGAACCGAACCCGGGGCCTCCCATATGGTAAACGGGAGCCCTACTGATTGAGCCATAGCCGCTTCCCGAGACTTTTTAAAGTATCATTTTTCATTAGAAAAGTTGTAAACTTACAATCATGTATAAAGTGCAGAATTCTCATACAACACCCCTCCACTAACACCTTACATTGTTGTGAAACATTTGTTACAGATTATGAGAGAACATTATCAGACTATTATCAGTAACTATGGTCTATAGCATACATTTGTAATATTTTTTCCATTCCTGTCCTATTATTAACAGAGTTGCTTCTTTGACATTGTTGAAAGAATATTACAATATTGCTGTTAACTATAGTCCATAAATTACATTAATTAATTTTTTCCCATGCATCATTATTTTCTTACCACCTTGTATTAGTGATGTGCATTTGTTCTAGATCATAGAAGAACATTCTTGTATTTGTACTATTAACCACAATCCTTATTCACCTCTGGGTTCACTATGTTATTCATTCCCTAGATTCTTCTCTAATATTCTTTCAGTTGACATTTACATCCCTAGACTACCCCTTTCAGCCACAATCCCATTTATAAACCAGCCATGCTAGTTGTACTCAAATTAAGGTCTACCATTTCCACAAGTTTACAGTCAAACTAATTAAAAATTTTACATACATTAAGCATCAGTACTCCTTCTCAGCCCTCATCCTATCTCCTAGTAACCTATACGTCTAGGTTTTAACTCTATGTGTTTATTCTTCATATTAAGTTCATATTAGTAAGACCATACAATATTTGTCCTTTTGTGTCTGGCTTATTTCACTTAGCATACTGTCCTCAAGGTTCATCATGTTTTCATATGTGTCCCAATTTCATTTCTTCTTACAGCAGCATAGTATTCCATCATATATATATATCCCACATTTTGTTTATCCATTCATTGGTTGATGGATACTTGGGTTGTTTCCATCTTTTGGCAATTGTGAATAACTTCACTATGAACATCAGTTTACAAATGTCCGTTTGCGTCATTGTTTTCAGTACATCTGGATATATTCCTAGTAGAGGGATTGCCAGATCATATAACAGTTCTATATTTAGCTTCCTGAGGAACCACCAAACTGTCTTCCACAGAGGATGATCCATTTTACATTCCCCCAAACAGTGAAGGAGTGTTCCTATTTCTCTACATCCTCTCCAGCACTTATTGTTTTCTGTTTTTTTTTTTTTTTTTTTTTAAATAATGGCCATACTATGAGGTGTGAGACGCTATGTCATTGTAGTTTTGATTTGCATTTCCCTAATAGCTAGTGATACGGAATGCTTTTTCATGTTCTTTTTTGCCATTTGTATTTCCTCTTTTGAGAAATGTCTAAATCTTTTGCCCATTTTTAAGTTGGATTGCTTGTTTTTTTATTGTTGAGTTGTATGATCTCTTTATAAGGTATGGAAATCAAATCCTTATCAAATATGTGGTTTCCAAATATTTTCTCCCATTGAATGGGCTGCCTTTTCACCTTTCTTGACAAAGTCCTTTGAATTACAAAAGTGTTTGAGGAGGTCCCATTTATCCATTTTTTCTTTTGTTGGTCGTGCTTTCAGTTTAAGGTCTAAGAATCTACCATCTACTGAAGCAGGTTAGATAGGAAATCAATAGATGGATCTGGAACCTGGCAAGAAGTCCACGTGGACATCGATACTCCCAAGATGGCTTCTGGAAGACCCTCACAAGAAATCCCATTCAGAACGAGAATTCTGCCATCCAGAATGAGGTTTCCTCCAGAAGCCAGGAGAAGCCCTGGATATTCTCCAGGGACATCACATTGAGCCCTTCCAGGGGATTGATGGGTGGGTAATCAATCAAATCAGCAAACAGCTGGAACTCCTCCTCTTTCGTTAGCAATGGGGTGGAATAATTAATGGTTTAAAAAGCAAGTGCCAAGGCCAAATCTCTCTCTCTCTCTCTCTCTCACCTTCTCACCTTTTGTGCCCTGCTCTCGCCATGCCCTTCCCCCACATGGATCAGCACGCAAGTAAAATCTGGGAATTTATAATATATAATGGGAAATTGTAGTCTGTAAATTGGTCCTCTTTATCACTCTTCAGCCCCTTCTTCTCTACCTGGGACCTATGATCTGTTATTTTCTCCCATTTCTCTTCCTTCCCTACCTTAATAAATTACTGGTCTAACTAATCTGATGTGCTCTTGGAATTCATTTCTGGTAGCTTAGTCAAGAATGTAGACAAAATCCGGTAACATTACTACCAGTCTTGAAGATGTTTCTTTACATTTTCTTATAGGAGTTTTATGGTTTTATCTTTTCTGTTTAGGTCTTTGATCCATTTTGAGTTAATTTTTATATAAGGTGTGAGACAGTGGTCCTTTTTTTTTTCTTTTGGATGTGGATATTCAGTTCTCCCATACTGAGACTTATTTTTTTTACCTGATATATGATCTGTTCTGGAGAATGATCCAAGGGTAACTGGATTTTGTCTAGGTTCTTGACTATGCTGTAAAAAATGAATTTCAAGAGCACATCCAGTTAGCTAGGCCAGTAATTTATTAAGGAATGGTGAGAAGAGAAATGGGAGAAAATAACAGATCATAGGTCCCAGGTAGAAAGGAAGGGTCTGAAGAGTGATAAAGAGGGCTGATTTATAGAATACAGTTTCCCATTATAGATATAAATCCCCAGGTTTTACTTGTGTAGTGATCCAGGTAGGGGTGAAGAAGGCCAGCATAGGAGGTTTTTGCTTTTGTGCTTACTTTTTAAACCATTAATTATTCTGCCCCTTTGCTAATGACACAGGAGGAGTCCCAGCTGTTTGCTGTTTTGATTGATAATGCCACCCATCAATCCCCCAGGAAGGCCCAATGATAAGGCCCCTGGAGAATATCCAGGGCTTCTCCTGGCTTCTGGAGGAAATCTCTTTCCAAGTGGGATTCCTTATGAGAGTCTTCCAGCAGCCATCTTGGGTGTACTGAAGAACACGTGTTCAATGGTGGCGGTTTTTCTGCCAGGTTCCAGATCTGTCTATTGATTCCCTGTTTAGCCTGCTTCACATGTATACTTAAGAAGACTGGGTATTCTGTTTTTGTTTGGTGAAGTGTTCTATGTATGTCTGTTAGGTCTAGTTGGTTTTGATTATCATTCAAATCCTGTATTTCCTTATTGATGAATAGATGTTCTATACATTATTGAAAGTGGTGTATTAAGTCTTCTTACTATTAATGTAGAACCATCAATTTCTCCATTCAAATCTGTCAATATTTGCTTCATGTGTTTTGGGGCTCTGTTGCAATGTGCATATATATTTGTAATCATTACATCTTCTTGTGAAATTTTCCCTTTTATCAGTATAGAATAACTCTCTTTGTTCCTTGTAACTCTTTTTGATATAAAGTCTATTTTTTCTCATATTAGTAGAGCTAACACATTTCTCTTTTGGTTAATACTTGCAAAGTATTTTTTTCCCCACATACTTTCACTTTCAACCTACTTGGATCTTTGAATTTAGGGTAAGTCTCTTGCTGGCAGCGTATAGTTGGGTCACACTATTTTATCCATTCTGCCAATCTCTGCCTTTTGACTGGAGAGTTTAATCCATTTACATTTAAAGTGACTACTGATAATACGGTGTTTCTTCTGCCTTTTTGCTATTTAACTTTGTATGTCTTAAACTTTTTGTCCTTCAATTCTTCTGTTAATGCCTAATTTTATATTTATTTGATTTTTTGTGTTATACCATATAGAGTGCCTTATCTTTTCTATGTGCATATATTTTTCATGTAGTTACTATGTAGTTAACATTCTAAATATAGTGCAATCATATTTGGTTTGATATCAACATAATTTCAGTAGCATACACATATACTTTTCCAATGCACCTCTTTCCCCTTCTTATTTGTACTTAACATCACTTATACTGCCATACATTATATATTCAAAACCCTACATTAATCATTACTTTTATGCATTTGCATTTTAGCACCTGTAGGAAGTAAGAAGTGGAGTTGCATACCAAGCAATATACTACAATAATATTTGTATTTATAATTACTCAAATGGTTACCTTTTCCATAGGTCTTTATCACTTTATCCTGCTTTGAACCACTGTCTAGAGTCCTTTCCTTTCAGTCTGAAGAAATCCCTTTAGCACTGCTTGTGTGGTATGTCTAGTGATGATGAACACCCTCAGCTTCTTTTTTAAAAAGAAATCTGGGAATGTCTTAATTTTTCCCTCATTTTTGAAAGAAAGTCTCACTGACTATAAAATTCTTGGTTGGCAGTTGTTTTCTTCCAGCACTTTAAGTATTTCAACTCACTGCCTTCTTGCCACCATGGTTCTGATGAAACATCAGTACTCTAATTGGGACTCCCTTGTACTTAACATGTTGCTTTTCTCCAGCAGCTTTCGAACTCTCTCCTTGTCATTTGCATTCAATAGTATGGTCAATATGTCATCAATATATGACTCTGGGATTTATTCCCTGAGAGTCTGTTTCTTGATTTTGTAACAAGCTGGTGATAAGACAGACATTTTCTTGAGCTTCTGCTCTCTTATCAGGAAGGTCTGCCCAAGGCAAATGCAGCATGCAGGGTGTTCCCTGTCTTTCTGGGCCTTTGTCTTTTCCTAGGTTTTTGCTTCCTAGTTGTTTTGAAGTTCCCCTGTTTATAGGAATTTTATCACCCCTTCTCTTTCCCAGGAGACAGACTCCTAACTCCTGGGTGTCTGGAGGTCCTGACTGCTTGCCTATATAGTTTGTTACATTCATTTAGTTGTCTGAAGCTGGTTTTGCCAGGAGGGGAAGTTCTGGGAGGACAGGCATGCAGGAGAAGACTTTTCCAAGTCATTCTTTTCAAGCCAATATAGGGTCAGGGATTGCATCAATTGGGCACAGACCAGCTTCAAAGTGCCCTTGGGAGGAGATCAGAATGGCACCAAGAGCATCTTACTTGCCTCCGCAAAGCTGAGCTTTCTTGGCCTGCCTAGCAAATGCAGCCCTTCAACTAACTCTTCCCCATAGCCCTGAAGAAGCATAGTGTCTTTACATTTCCTCTGCCCTGCTGGGGTGGGTTGAAACAATGGCCATCTTCAGAGCCAGGCCTCCATTGATTTGAAGTTACTAATCAAAGCTTGTGATCAAGTTCTGGGATGATGGCATCAGAGTAGGTAGGCAGGACTCGACCTTCTCATAAAAACAATGGAGGAAGGGCAAAATGCTGTCTGAGGGAGCTACTTTGGGGACCTGTAGACCAGGAGAGTGCTGAGCATCCTCCAGTAGGGCAAGGGACAGAAGACAAAGAAGCCCAAATGAAAACGATGAGTTGATAACCCTTATGGTTGGAATGACACACACCCCCAACCTTCAAGGCACACAGCCTGGGTGAAACCCATGGTTCACTGAAGCCAAATGAGAGGGGAACAGAAGTCTTCCTCCCTGAGAAGAGGGAGGGTGCAGCAGAGTGTGGAGAGTGGTTTCTGTTCAGTGAATTTGGCCAGCAGACCCTGCTTTGAACTCAGCTCTGGCCAGACCAGAATCATAGGCAAGTGAGGTTGAAAGAGATAGCTCCATGAAAGATTTGCCGATGTGTGCCATCTCTTGGCTGGCAGGGAAACTGCAAGGAGAAAACTGCTTTTAGGAGTCTCTCTTGCCAGTCTTCTTGGAGTGCATCTGGGCTTATTTTGATAACTTAAGCTGGACAAAATTTTTTAGGAGGTACTGGGGATTGAACCTGGGACCTCGTACATGGGAAGCAGGCACTCAACCACTGAGCTACACTCACTTCCTATGTTGGGCAATTTTAAAGACTTTAAATAAGTTGAACCAAAATCAAAAAAAAGTTGTGAAACAAAACAACTAGGCAAGAGAGAAAAATCAAACATCAGAGCAATTCACAGCATATTCAAATGCCTAGGCATCAGCAAAAAATTATAAGCCACACTAAGAAACAGGAAGAGATGGCCCAGCCATAGGAACAAACCAAAAATCCTGATGAGACATAGGATTTAAGACAACCAATCAATGATAATCAGACAAATCTCCTAAATCAATTCAAGGAGTTGAAGGAAAATATGATTAATGAGATAGTGGATATTAAGAACACACTGGATGAGCATAAAGAAACTTTGAAAGCCTACAAGTAAGAGTAACAGAGCTTATAAGAATAAGACACAATGGATGAGATTAAACATTCAGTAGAGGCATATAACAGCAAATTTGAATTGATGGAAGACAGAATTAGTGACTTTGAGGAGCAAGTAAACAGGAGAACTTGAGCATACAGGAGAACAGAAAGAGAAAAGAATGGAAAAAATGGAACAGGGTCTCAAGGGAATTGAATAATAACATGAAATGCACAAACATACATGTTATTGGTGTCCCAGATGGAGAAAAGTACAAAACAGGGGAAGAAAGAATATTTGAGAAAACAATGACTGAAAACTTCCCATCCCTTATAAAAGGCATAAACATCAATCTCCAAGAAGGATAATGCACCCAAAACAAAATAAATCTGAATAGACCTGCTCCAAGACACCTGCTATTCAGAATGACAAATAACAGAGAAAAAGAGAGGATTCTGAAAGAAGCAAGAGAAAAGCAATGCATCTTATACAAGGGAACCTCAATAAGACTAAGTGCTGATCTTGCATCATAAAACATGGAAATGAGAAGACAGTGGTATGATGTATTTAAAGTACTGAAAGAGAAAAACTTCTAACCAAGAATTCTTTATCTAGCAAAACTGTCCTTCAAAACTGAGGGTGAGAAAAAATAGCTAGAGGACTGGCAGAAATGGCCAGAAATGTTCTAGGGTTTAGGTCACCAGGGGAAGATTGGACACTGCCCAGAATTTTGATGGCAAAACTATGAGGTAAGCTGCAGCTTATAAACAACTTTGAATTCTCAGGTCTCTAGGTTGGTAGCTACAGACAAAGGGAGCCCTCAGGGATCCACCTCCCCTAGGAAACAGGAGAGAGAGGGACACAGCTTAAGGCTGACTCAGCTTTTTTTTTTTTCATTCAACAGTGATATATATATGTTTTTAAATAAATATTTTTTATTTTTTAAAGATACTTAGATTACACAAATGTTACACAAAAAACATAGGGGGCTGACTCAGCTTTTGACCGACAAATTTGGTCTGCTGTGTCCCATTAACCCTTCCAGGGTGGGAGGGGCCACACCATTGTTTGCCCTGGGAGCTAATATGAGACTAAAGAAATCCAACCCTCTCAATTACCCTCCCTACTAACTGGGACTAGTTGGTGAGGAAGCAGAGGGGAGTGGGATTGTTTCCTACTTCAGAAAAGGGACAGGTACCAGCAAAGGTTGGAGAACAACCTTTGAGAAAGTTTGACTCTAGGTAGGATTCTCTCTCACATTAATTGGGTCCATGTTGCAGTGAACATACTCTGACCAAGCTTTGAATTGCGGTGGTTGTTGAAGAACACCATCTGCTGGCCTACCTAAGAAGTGCATGTGAGGAAACTGAAGTAAGAAAGACTTTTACCAGCATGTACAACCTCCCTCCCCAAGGACCTTGGAAGCGGGTCTGCAACCCTTTACTGGGTCCAGGGCCCAGATTTCAGCAACTAATAGGGACACTCCCAAAGCCTAGAAAAAGTTGAATCAAGAATCAAAGAACAGTAGTAACTCACAGCCTCCCACCACTAAATCCCTACAAAAGAGAGAGAAATTGAGGATCTGAGTAAATTCACCATCATAATCAGATGCCTAGACATTAGCAAAAAATTACAAGTCATACTAAGAAAATGGAAGAAATGGCCCAGACAAAGGAATATATCAAAGCCCCAGGTGAGACAGAGGATTTGAGACAACTAATCAATGTGATTCATACAAATTTCCAAAACCAACTTAATGAGTTGAAAGACAATATTGCTAAAGAGAAAAAGGCCATCAAGAAGACACTGAGTGAGCACAAATAAGAACTTGGAAAAAACCTGAATAGAAAAGTAACAGAGCTCATGGATATGCAAGACACGATAGGTGAGATCAAAAACACATTACAGGCATACAACAGCAGATTTGAAATGTTAGAAGAAAGAATAAGTGATACAGAAGACAGAACAGCTGATTATCATTGATTGGTTTACATATATCTGTTTGGGTTCTTGCTTTTAATTCTCTTGGATTTATACCTAGAAAGGAGATTGCCAGGTCATGTGGTATTCTATACTTAACTTTTAAAGGAACCACTGAAATGTTTTCTACAGTGACTGCATCTTAATCTTTGAAGAACAGAAGTTTTAATTTTAAATATATTCTAATTTACCACTTTTTCCTTTTGGTACATACTTTTTGTGTCCTATTTAAGAAATTTTTACTTAACACAAGGTTGCAAAGATTTTATACTGTTTATTCTAGAAAAATCATCATAGTTTCAGTTTTTACACCAGATATAAACTCCATTTCAAGTTCATTTTTGTGTGTGGGTTAAAGTTTATGTTTTTGCATATGGATATCAGTTTGTTTCATCACTGCTTATTGAAAACTCTATCCTTTTCCCACTGAATTACTTGAATACCTTAATCAAAATCTATTGATTAAATATGTGTGGTGTGTTTCTGGGGCTTTCATTTCTGTTCCATTGGGATATATGTCAATACCAAACTGTTTTGATTACTGTAGGCTTATAGCAAGTCTTGAAATCAGATAATGTAAGTCTTTTGACTTTAATAATTTTCTGAACTGTTTCAAATATTATTTTGGTTATGCTGGTATCCTTGTATTTTATATAAATTTTACAATTACTGTTTTAATTTTTACAAATAAAAAAATCAGTTAGTATTTTGATTGGGATTACATTAAATACATTGTCCATTTGGGGAGGCTTGATATCTTAACAATATTGAGTTTTCCAATATATGAAAATGGCATTTCTCTCAATTAATTTAACTTTTCTTTAATTTCCCTCAGCAATGTTTTCTTCAATTCTAAGTGTAGGGATTCACATATACTTGATCAAATTTATCCCTGTGTATTTTATATATTTTGATGATATCATCAATACATTTTATTTTCCATTTTGTGGCTAATGTATAGAAATGCAATCAATTTTGTATTGACCTTGTATCCTGTGCCCCAGCTAAATTCAGTGATTAGTACATACCTTAGGCTTTTCTACATACAGTCGTGTTGTCTGCAATGACAATATTTTACTTCTTTCTTTCCAACATGTATGATTGTGTTTTTATTTTTCTTATCTTATTTTAGTGGTTTCAATGTTGAATAAAGGGATATAGTGGATATTCTTGTAATGATCCTGATTTTAGGGGAAAGCCTCACTCTTCACAATTATGTATAATGTTAGCTATAGGTTTTACATTGATGCTCTTTATCATGTTTAGGGATTTCCTTATTATTCCCTGTATGCTGAGGTTTTTTTTTTTTTTTTTTTTTTTCCTGATCATGAACGAATGTTGATTTCTATCTTATGGTCTTATGGTTTTTCTCCTCTGTTTTGTTTTTGTCTGTCTTTTTACTCTTTTGGTTATCCTTTCTGCTATTCTTTCTTCTATTCTCTCCTCCAAGCCTCTCTCTTCTGTCTTTTTCTTTCAGGTTCTAAGGCTTCCTTTAATATTTCTTGCAAAGGTGGATTTTGTTTTGCAAACTCTCTTAGTTTCTATTTGTTTGTGAATATTTTATACTCACCTTGATATTTGAAGGACAATTTTGCTGGATAAAGAATTCTCAGGTGGCAGCTTTTCTCTTTCAGTTTCCTAATTGTATCATACCACTGTCTTCTTGCCTCCATGGTTTCTGAAGAGAAATCTGCACTAAGTCTTACTGGACATCCCTTGTATGTGATCGTTTCCTTCTCTCTTGTTGCTCTGAGAATTTTCTCTTTGTCTTTGACATTTGACATTCTGAGTAGTATGTGTCTTGGCATAGGTCTCTTTGGATTTATTCTAATTGGGGTACGGAGTGCTTCTTGGACATGTAAGTTCATTTCTTTTATGAGAGTTGGGGAAATTTTCAGCTATTATTTCCTCAAATACTCTTTCTGCCCCTTTTCCCTTCTTCTCTCCTTCTGGAACTACCATAACATGTATGTTGGGCTCTCTGAGCCCCTGCTCAATTTTTTCCATTCTTTTCTCTCTTCAATTTTAGCTGCTCTGTCTTAGGTATCACTTATTCTTTCTTCTATCATTTCGAGTCTGTTGTTATATGCCTCAAATGTGTTTTTGACCTCACCTGTTTTGTCTTTCATTCCCTTGAGCTCTGTTACTTTTCTGTTCAGGATTTCAAATTCTTCTTTGCATTCTCTTAATGTCTTCCTGATGTCATTTATCTTTTTAACTATATTGTCTTTCAGCTCATTAATTTGATTTAGGAAATTTGTGCTCATCTCGCTGATTAGTCCTCTCAAATTCTACATCTCTTCTGGGGCTTTCATGTATTCCTTTTCTTGGGCCATGTCTTCTATTTTCTTAATATGGCTTGTAATTTTTTTGCTGGTGTTTAGGCATCTGGTTAGGATATAGTTTACTCAGATGCTCAATCTCTTTTTTATAGGGATTTAGTGGCAGGAGGCTATGAGTTACCACAGCTCTTTGATTTTTGGCTTGACCTGGATTGTTAGGGTTGTCCTGCTGGTTGCTCAAAACTGGACATTGGATCCAGTAATTGGTTGTAGAGTTGCTTCTTAGGGCAGGGAGGCTATAGAGGCCAGAAAAAGCCTCTCCTACTTATTTTTAAAATTTTTGTGTGCACTTCCATGGTCTGCCAGGAGATGGCACTCTTTTGCAGCTCTCAATTCAATGCATAGTCGGAGTGTATTTGTTGCAACACAGACCAGATCAATGTGATAGAGCTTCCTGTCTGGAGGCTAGGAGCCTTGTAATTCAAACTTTCTCTGAGACAGTTCTCTAGCCTTCTCTGGCAGCCCCCTCCCTTTTCCCAGCTAGGAAATATTTCCACTCCCCTCTGAGTCCTCAACAATCAGTCCCTGTTAGTAGAGAAGGAGATTGGGAGGGTTTTATATCTTTAGCCCCTTACAGGCTCCAAGGCAAACAATGGCACAGCCCCGCCCAGTCTGGAAGGGCTCTTGGGACACAGCAGACCAAATTTGTGAGTCAAAAGCTGAGTCAGCATTAGGCTGTGTCCCTCTCTCTCTTCTTTCCTGTGGAGTCCTCAATAATTAGTATAGGTTAGAAGAGAGGGCGATTGCAAGGGTTGGATTTCTCCAGTCTTTCGCTGGCTCCCAGGGCAAACCACTATGTGGTCTCACCTCGCCTGGAAGGGCTTTGTAGGGCACAGCAGACCAAATTTGTGGGTCAGAAGCTGAGTCAGCCTTAGGCTGTGTCCCTCTCTCTCTCTTTTCCTGGGGTTGTAGATCCCTGGAGCCTCTTTGTCTGTAGTCGCAGGCCCAGAGGCCCAAGAATTCTAGAGTCTTTAGTGTGGGGGAGGGTGGCGGCAGAAGCTACTGCAGCTGGTTCCAACTCACAGTTCTGTAGTTGCGATTTCCCACTTTTGTCCCTCTCTCCTCTGGGTGGTGTGCAGCCTTCATCTGCTGTCCTAAACCCTAGATTATCTTTTTTGGGGCTGTTTCAGCCTGTCCTCTAGCTGTTTTTCTGGAGAAGAGATTCCTGTGTCCTGTTTTGTTAATGTAGTAATTTAAACTGATTGATTTTTGCGTGATGACTTACCCTGTACTCTTAGGATGAACCTCTCTTGTGATATGTTATCCTTTTAATATATTGCTGGACTTGATTTGCTAATAATTTGTTAAGGATTTTTATGTCTACTCATGAGGATATTGGTCTCTATCTTCATCTATTGTAATGTCTATTTGATTTTATTATCAGGGTAACACTAGTTTCATAAATTGAGTTGAGAAGTGTTCTCCCACTAATTTCTAAAAATTTATATAGGATTGTTATTATTCTGTCACAAATGTTTGATAGAATTGCCAGGAAAGCCTTGATCCAATTTCCTCCTTTCCCCCCATTACCACTACTCTATTCCAGGGTTACATCAACTCTTACTCAATCTAATATCACCTCCTTCTTGCTATACTCAGAATACTGTGAAAGACATGTATTAAAACACTAATCTATTAATGCTGTTGCCTTAATAGAGGCAACACTAAAAGAGTGCCATCTCCTGGCAGACCATGGAAGTGCACACAAAAATTTTAAAAATAAGTAGGAGAGGCTTTTTCTGGCCTCTATAGCCTCCCTGCCCAAGGCCCTAATGTCTTTTTGTTGTCTTCTCTGACTTATTTAGCATATGGTGCTCGTTGGAAGATAACTTAAGGCCTGTCACAGACTGGGATCTCCTTCCTTACAACATCATCCTTCTCCACTGTTCCCTCAACATTGATCTCTTAGCTAGTCATCAAGAATTCTACAGGTTTCGGTGTCCGTTTATATGCTAGTAAGTCCATCTGGAACATTCTACTCTCTTTCTTCAACTCTCCTCTCTAGTGTTGACTCATTTGGGAAGCTTTCCCTGATCCCCATAGGAATAATTAAATGATCTCTCCAGAGTGTTTCCTTCTCTCCAAGGTATGGCCACAGAGCTTTGCTTGTACCTCCTCTTTGTCTCTGGGGGTGCTTTGCCTTGGTTTGATACATATCTTCGACCTGGCCCTACTTAAAATCTCTGTAATTCTTTCCACAACATCTTAAGAGGCCCTCAGGAAATATTTTTTTGATCTTATATTATTGATCCAAGTACTCTTGACTGTTTTGGGGGCTCAACATTTTTCTGATATTTTGATGCTTTATATAATTTTTGATTTTAAGCCAGGGTTTAAGAGTTTCAATCTTGTGGTCCATATTCACACTAATATTACATCATTCTAAGATATTTCTTTACTTTCTGGACCTAAGTTCCTATTACAATCACCTGCCCACCACCTCAATTTCTCTTGAACTCATCTTTATATTGCTCTTGCTGCTTGTCCTGCCTCTTCCTTCCTCCTCCTCTGGGATTCTGAGCTGGTATTTTGCTACCTCATGAAGCCTGTCTCCTGCAGGGGGTTAGCACAGTTTCATCTGTCCTATGCCTATTGCTACCACGATCAGCTTCTCTATCAGAAAACTGTGTGCTTCGTGTTAGGGTTCATAATCTTGGCTCTTCCTGAACCTACCTGCTATGCTTCCCATTTGCTCTAGAAGTGGGCCAGTACTTAGCACCTGGCTCTCCTAAGTGGATGGCCTGATTCTGGGTACTGACCATTCCCAATATATACTGTGCTATTCCCTCCCAATATAGGCTGTTCAGACATTTCTGTCTCTGATAAATGATTACCATTCTGAACATACACAGGTCTGGCTGGGTCCTGAACTATAAATTTGTATACATTTGTTCTTCCTTTTCCTTTACCTTCATTAAAATTTTTCCCCACAGGAATTTCTTCCTTATTTGAAGAATCCATGAAGAATCATGCATATCACCTCAAGTCTTCTCCTCTGCAAGTGGAATACACTCAATCTTTCCACTCCCTTTTCACCCATTGTAATGTCTAGGTCATTCATAGTCTTGGATGCCCTCCCATAGATTGATCTGAAAACATTGTTAGGGACAGTTTTTGTGGCTGAGAGGAGAGTCAAGTGTAGGGAGATCAGTTAAGAAGACCCAGAGTTGGTGAATAGTTTTACCAAGGTTAGATAACATGTGAACTGTATTATTTGAAGGCCAAATTTCCAGACTTGGTCCACCCTTATACCTAGGCACAGGAGTTATTTGCCATTTTCCTTGTTTACAGGTTCTCCCTTCTCATGAAGGCTACCACATATTGATCCACTCTTCCTCTCATGGTTCCACCTTTCTCACTGAGGGGGTCTTCTATGGTAATGTTCTATGCTGGTCCTGGGGGTACCCCCCTACATTCCACTGCCTTCTTCCTTATGCTTTCTAGATCAGATCTTGGTGGGTCATCAAGCCAGGTGTCCCATTCCCCTTGACAGGAAACCTCTCCTTGCTACTGACTGCAGGGCCTTGGTTCCCATCTTGGCAAGGCACCCCTGGAGTATGCTGTTCAAAATATTCCCTGCTAGGGCTGCTCCCTGGGGCCCCAGTAAGAGGAACAGGCCTTGTTAGAACTTTGAAGAGGAGGGAAAGGTACTAATTGGTGTCTAGGTAGTAGAAGCTTCACCCTGGTCCCAACAGGCAATGTGTGAAAAGGTACCCATTAAATAACCTGTTCTTGGAACTGGCTGGTAACTTAACTTCTTATGCCCCTATAAGTCAATCAATTCAGCTCTTTGGTGAGTAATGACTAAGGGTAGGCACAAGGAAGAGTGAAACATGCAAGCTCCATCCACAAATTAACTTCCCTCCAATCCTGCCAAATCTGGGCAACTTGATAGGTTATCTCAGGTGCAATTGCATGTCTTCAACTCCATTAGGGAAAATTAAAAATATGGGCAATGCTGTGTACATTTTAAGGGTCTATCTGGACCTTTGGTGGTGGATGGAAATGGGAGGGATCTGGTGAGTGAGTCTCTCACTCCAAAGCAGGCATACATCTTCCAGTCCTCAGTCAATAGTAGGTTATTGGAAGTCTGCTCCTCTTTGAAGTCCGCAGGGTGAGTTATAGGGAAATATTTATGGAGGCACTTAAACCTTGAGTCCTGGATTCCTCTCATTCCTGCATCCTTTTGCTGCCCTTTACCTACCTTCCTGCTATGGGTAGAGGAGCTGAGCTTACTGTGTTAGATTTTTCTTGAGGCACAAGGATATAAGGAAGGACATTTTCTGGGTCCTGAGGGGATAGTTGGTATATCAGGTACAGTGATTTCTTATACTGTTCTGAAGACACCATTATGTCCCATAAGAGTGTGTGTGTGTGTGAATGGGGGGAGTGGGCTTCAGAATGGGCTGCTTTGAGGATAATTTGAAGGAGGTGCTCAAATGATCAGAGCCACATTTAAACATTTTTAAATATTAATTTTTTTATTAAAGAAATTGTGAGCTTACAAAACAATGCATAATGTGCAGAATTCCCATACACCACCCCTCCACCACCACCTTGCATGTTATGGAACATTTGTTACATATTATGAAAGAACATGATCAGACTATTACCACTATGATCCAGAGTGTACACTTGACATATTTCTTCATGCACTCCCCTGTTATTAACACCATGTATTAATATTGTACATTTGTTATAGTTCATGAGAGAGCACTCTCATATTTGTCCTGTTAGCCACAGTCCATCTTCTACCATGTGGTTCACTGTGTTATACAGTCCCATGCCTTGTAAAGAGCCATATTTTTTGACAGCTCCCTCAATCCCCACTCTTAATCCACACATACACTCTGGGGTTGCTGAGGGGAGCAATTTGTTATTGAGAGGAAAGAAGGGAACAGTGTTAGGGGAGGATATGGTGCTTTGGCTAGGTTTTTCCAGATTATTATTACACATCATCCACCCATGGGATGAAGCTATCTGGTCATAATTTACCAAACCAAAAGATTTCTCAATCTCTGAACTTTCTGTTGTTCTTAAATAGGCTGCTACCAGTGCATTATTTATTTCTGGTAAGTCAGAGAATGAAATAATAACAGTAATAATAATTTAAACATTTGACAAATAATTTTCATATATTACGTCTCATTTGATTTTCACAATGATCCTGTGAGATAGGTTTTAGTATACATATTTTACATGAGAGGAAACTATGGCTTGAAAAGGTCACAGAGCTGACATATAGCAGAAAGAGTACCACAAAGCAGGACTTTGAATCCTGGTCTAGTTTATTCCGTGGCACCAGACCTACAAGATTCACTCATGCCTCCCATTCACTCATGTTTCCCACCTTCTGCTGTCATCACATAGTTTCCTTAGCAGATGTGGTTAAAGGTATGGGAAATAAGTACATAGTTGCTTTTGGAGCGAAAAGTACAACTTCCTTGGCCGTTTTAAAACTGTGCTGTTTCTTATTTCTTAGGATATACTCCTAGGCCGATTTTGCTCCCTTCCCTCATCTTGCTGTCATTGAGACAGTGAGAATCAACCTTGCTGCACCTTTTCTGCTCAGAATGTGAATTACTTCCCTCATACTCCAAAGTTAAGAGAAGACCCAGGTGTCTGTTTGTCCTTGTGTCTGTCTTTCACATAACAGGAATGTGGCACTGGATGGATTGGCAGCTGTTGGGGAGACATGTAATCCCTAAATGATTCCATATCTTTCCTATTATTCTATGCCTCTGTGCTGCCCACCCACGGCTGCGGGGCAGTGGATGCTCTTCCCCAGTCCTGCAGCTGCCACTGTTAACACTGAGGCAAGGTGATGACTTCCAAGCGGATGGGTCAGTGCATGTGAGTTCTGGTCTGATTCTGTCACTAACTTGATCTGTGACCCTGGGTAATTTACTTCTTTCTAGACCTCCACTTTCTAACCTAAAAAATGGTGGTATTGGGTACAGTACATATTGGGATATAAGTAATTTTGTGTATTTTGTTGTGTGTGAAAAGAGCTTGAGGACATACTTGCCCACTTTCTTTTCTGTTCCCAACAATGTGGCTGTAATCTAGAATTCTTTGGCCTTCACATTACTGTTATTACCAAGAGCTTCTGTTTCTACTCCAGGTCACCACAGATCTGAACTTTGTGCCTAGCCCTGGATCAGACCACTAAGAAGGAGAGGGAGATACAGGTAGTGGTGAAGCAGGCAGCCACTAAGATATTGTGTGGAGAAACAAGATGTACATTTGTGAAACGGGTGGGGTATAATCCAGGGAAGAGCCTGATCAGTGTTGGAGTCATCAGGGACCACTCATTCTATAACCTTGAAGTTTGGAAGAGTGGGATGTCTGCAAGACATTTTCTAGATGTAAGGATTTTTGGCAGTTTCAGATTTGGGATAGCAGGGGACCATCTAAGGGCAGTGTTGATTAAATCAAGGACCAGCACACAGAATTTGGGAATGTGAGCTTGATGCAAAGCATTTTTATTTAACTGCAATTTCTGGGCATCTAAGGATTTGGGCAAATCCTTAAATCTCGTTATAAGGATTAACCCGGGTTATATATATAGTAGGATATCTGACTTGCCTCTTCTGCTTTGAAGATATTACAGAAATACTGACTAAACAAAAAATTACTTTTGACTGTTTTCCGAGACTGCAGGGGAGAGTGGTGGTGGTAGTTGAGACCATATATCCCGAACTCCCAATCTCTACATCACTAACTCTAACCTTCCTGCCTTTCTTTGCAGTGGCCCTTTGCTCTACTAAGTGTTATGATGACCATGATTCTTTCCAATGATTCTGCTCTGTTCCCACACACCTTCTTCTTGGCTGGCATCCCAGGACAGACTGCTGCCCACATTTGGATCTCACTTCCCTTTTGCTTCATGTTCTTCCTGGCAGTGATTGGGAATGGTGTCCTGCTTTTCCTCATCCAGACAGAGCGGAACCTTCACCGGCCAATGTTTTTCTTTCTCGCCATGCTCTCCTTTGTCGACCTGGTCCTCTCCCTCTCCACTCTGCCCAAGATGCTGTCAATTTTCTGGTTTGGTTCTACAGCCATCAGCTCCCACTCTTGTCTCTCCCAGATGTTCTTTATCCATGCATTCTCTGCCATGGAGTCAGGGGTGCTGGTGGCCATGGCCCTGGACCGCTTTGTGGCCATCTGTAACCCACTGCGCTATGCAACCATCCTAACCCCGGTGGTGGTTGCTAAGATTGGAGGCCTGGTGTTGCTGAGGGGTGTGGGTTTAACCATCTTCTTTCCAAGTCTGGCCCATCGGCTACCCTACTGTGGCTCACACATTATTGCCTATACCTACTGTGAACATATGGCTGTGGTGAAGCTGGCCTGTGGGGCCACGACTGTGGACAACCTCTATGCCTTTGCCGTAGCTGTCTTCCTTGGTGTGGGGGGTGTAGTCTTTATTGCCTACTCCTATGGACAGATTGTGAGGACTGTGATGCATTTTCCTTCACCTGGGGCACGTGCTAAAGCGGGCAGCACATGTACAGCTCATGTTTGTGTTATCCTTTTCTTCTATGTACCTGGTTTTGTTTCTGTGGTCATGCAGCACTTTGGGCCACCCACAGCCTCTGCTGCTAAAGTCATCCTTGCCAATCTTTACTTGCTTTTTCCTCCAGCACTGGACCCCATTGTCTATGGGGTTAAGATCAAGCAGATCAGGGAGCGGCTGGTCATGATTCTGAGCCCCAAGCAGATTGATCCTGCTTGAGGGTAGCTCCTATCTGTTAGGATCTCAAGGGCCAAGGTGACCCTCCCCTGTGGCTGGGACTCCCACAGCACAGATCATTTTGGTAGGGACAGTGAAGGGAGAGCAAATGAAATTATGCTGAGAGTGATTGGAAGTTGGGAAATCTCTCCTGAGGCCTGGGGTGCTTTGATATTGGGATGGAGAATAAGAAGGTCTGGGGTATCTCATTTGATCAATTGGCAAGTAATTTTTTTTATACCCCTTTCTTCTAAGGTTTTTTCTTGCTTTGGTAAGATAAATGTATCAGGTCATTAAGAAATAATTAAGAGTTTGACCTAGATTCAAGTGATTTAGGAGTTCAAAGAAGGAAGAAAAGAACTAGGAGCCTTTTTACTTGGACATGTGAGGAGACATGAGGAACTTCCCACCACCATGACACTCACAGAGCCAGTATGAGGGTGAATCTTCCCTTTCTATCAGAGAAGCTTTGCCTTCAGAGAAACAGGGGTGGCAAACTGTGGATGTAATTTATGGTTTAAAGTTTATGGGAGAAATTTTAAAATATCCATACTTTATCTGACTCCAGAATTGCAAATAATAGTTGATTTCTTTATTCTATGTAGATTTTAGACTATTTTTGAAAAGGAAGACCCTCTATGACTTCTATGGTGTTATATATTTTAACTCTTGAGATTAATGATGACTTCTTTTATTTCTTTGTTTTTAGATTCAGATGCAGAAATTGAGTTAGTCATACTCCTAAATTTATTACACACAATAAGTTTTCTAATTCTTGTTTTGTTTATTTTCTCTTCTCTGTCCTAACTTTCTTGCTTATTTCTTATTTCCATGTCTCACCACTGGCACTCACTTTAATGTGTTTGTGTGTGTTTTTCAGTGTAATGTATCCTTGCAATATAGTAGTTTTGTTTGGGTGTTACGTGTTCTTTTTTATCAAAGCAGTTTTATTGAGATATATTCACAATACCATACATTCCACCCAAAGTGTACAGTCATTGACTTTTAGTATAATCACAGAGTTGTGCATTCATCACCCACAAAAATTTTAGAACAATTCACTAATCCGAAAAGAAAAACTCCACACCCCTTGTCAGTCACCTCTCAGTACCTCTATCCTTCCCCAGTCCTATATAACCATTAATCTAATTCCATCTTTATAAGTTGATTTATATTTTATATAAATGGAATCATACAATATGTAGTATGTTGAGTCTGGTTTCTTTCACTAGCATATTTTTTTGCCTGATATTAACAACTTGCTACATTAATATACGTTTGTCAGTTTCAAAGAAAAACAGTCTTATATATGCAATATTACCTATATTAATATTTCACATGAGGTTTTACTATGCTGTACAGTCCTATGTTACATTTTTTAGCTTTCCTTCTAAAATAGTATACATGATCTTAGACTTTCCCTTTCAACCACTGTCATACCCATATAAGAGCACTGCTAATCAAAAACACTATGATGTGCATTCATCATTTCTACTCATTTCCAAAGATTTACGAAGAACATTTTTACCAATTCTGCACAGATTAATCCTCAAGTTTCCATTTGCTAACCTCATTCTATTTCTGGTGATCTATATTCTAATTATTAACGCCATGAGTTTATACAATATATTTAGTTCATAAAAGCACAATCATACAATATTTCTCCTTTTGTGTCTGGCTTGCTTCACTCAACATAATGTCCTCCAGGTTAATCCATATTGTCATATGCTTCATGACTTCATTTCTTCTTAGAGCTGCATAAGATTGCATCATGTGTATACACCACAGTTTGTTTATCCTTTCATTGGTTGATGGACACCTGGGTTGTTTCCATCTTTAGGCAATTGTGAATAATGCTGATATGAACATAAGTGTGCAGATATCTGTTCATGTCACTGTTCTCAGTTCTTCTGTGTATATACCTACTAGTGGGTCATGTGGCAAATTTATATTCAACTTCCTTAGGAACTGCCAAACAGTCCTCCGCAGTGGCTGTACCATTCTACGTTCCTACTAACAGTGCATAAGCATTTCTATATCTCCACATCTTCTCCAACGCTTGTAGTTTTCTGTCTTTTTAATAGTGGTCATTCTAATAGGTGTGAAATGATACCTCATTGTACTTTTGATTTACATTTCCTTAATCGCTGGTGATGTTGAACATTTTTTTTCATGTGTTTTTTTCATCCTTTGTATTTCTTCTTTGGGAAAATGTCTATTCAAGTCTTTTGCCCATTTTTTAATCAGGTCATTTGTCTTTTTTATTGTTGAGTGTAGTATCTCTTTATATATTATGGATATTGAACCTTATCAGTATGTGATTTCCAAATATTTTCTCCCATTGAGTAGGCTACCTTTTCACCCTTTTGACAAAGTCCTTTGAGTTGCAAAAGTGTTTAAAGGAAGCCCCATTTAACTATTTTTTCTTTTGTTGTTTGTGCTTTGGGTATAAGGTCCAAGAAACCATTACCACAAGATCTTGAAGATGTTTCCCCACATTTTTCTTCTAGTAGTTTTATGGTCTTGGCTTTTATATTTAGGTCTCTGATCCATTTTGAGTGGATTCTTGTATAGGGAGTGAGATAGGTGTCTTCTTTCTCTTTTTTTGATTATTATATCCAATTCTTCCAGCACCATTTGTTGAAGAGACTGTTTTTTCCCTGATACGTGGACTTGATAGTTTTGTAAAAAACCAGTTGGCTGTAAAGGTGAGGGTTTATTTCTGGACCCTCAATTCTATTCTACTGATCAATATGTCTATCTTTATGACAATACCGTGCTGTTTTGACCACTGTAGCTTTGTAATATGTTTCAAGGTCAGGCAGTGAAAGTCCTCCCACATGGCTCTTCTTTTTTAAGATGCTTTTGGCTATTTGGTTGCACTTTCCCTTCCTAGTAAATGTGGTAATTGCCTTGTCTATTTCTGTAAAGTAGGCTGTAGGAATTTATTTATTTATTTTTTAAGGAAGTACCAGGGATTGAATATGGGACCTCGTACATTTGAAGCAGACACTCAACCACTGAGCTACACCTACTCTGCTGGCTGCTGGAATTTTGATTGGTATTGCATTGAATCTATAAATTAGTTTGGGTAGGATTGACACCTTCATGATATTTAATTTTCCAATCCGTGAACACAGAATGTCTTTCCATTTGTTTTAGTCTTCTTTGATTTCTTTTAGCATTGTTTTTTAGTTTTCTGAATATAAGTCCTGTACATCTTTGGTAAAATTAATTCCTAGATATTTGAGTCTTTTTGTTGCTATTATAAATGGAATTTTTTCCTTGATTTCCTCCTCCCATTGCTCAATAATAGTGTACAAAACATTACTGATTTTTGCATGTTGATTTCGTAGCCTGCCAGTTTGCAGAACTCATTTATTAGCTCAAGTAGCTTTGTCATAGATATTGCAGATTTTTTCTTAATATAGGATCATGTCATCTGTGAATAGTGAGAGGTTTACTTCCACTTTTCCTATTTGGGTACCTTTTATTTATTTATTTTTCTTACCTAATTGTTATAGGTAAAACTTCTAGCACAATATTAAGTAACAATGGTGACAGTGGGCATCCTTGTCTTGTTCCTGATCTTAGAGGGAAAGCTTTCAACCTTTCCCCATTGTGTATGATGTTGGCTGTGGGTTTTTCATATATGCCTTTTATCATATTGAGGAAATTTCTTTCTATTCTTATCTTTCAGAATGTTTTTATCAAGAAAGGATGCTAGATTTTGTCGAATAGTTTTTCTGCATTGACCAAGATGATCATTTTTTTTTCTGCTCAATTTGTTAATGTGCTGTTTCACGTTAATTGATTTTCTAATGCTGAACCACCCTTGCATACCAGGAATAAATCCTACTTGGTCATGGTGTATAATGTTGTGATATGTTGTTGGATTCTATTTACAAGTATTTTCTTGAGAACTTTTGCATCTATGCTCATTAGAGGGATTGGTCTGTACTTTTCTTTTCTTGTAGAATCTTTATTTTGCTTTGATATTAGGGTGATGCTGGCTTCATAAAACATGTTGGGTAATTTTCCTTCTTCTTAAAGTTTTTGGAAGTGTTTAAACAGAATTGGCGTTAATTCTTCTCAAAATTCTTGGTGGAATTCACCTGTGAAGTCATCTGGTTCTGGACTTTTCTTTGTTGGGAGATTTAAAAAAATTTTTTTTAGGAGGTACTGGGGATTGAAACTAGGACCTCGTACATGTGAAGCAAGAGCTGAAAAACAGCTACAACTGCTCCTTTTTCTTGGGAGGTTTTTGATAATTTCAATATATTTAAATGTGATTGATTTGTTGAGTTCTTTTATTTCTTATAGAGTCAATAGTTTGTGCATTTCTAGAAATTTGTCCATTTCATCTAGGTTATCTAGTTTGTTGGCATACGGTTTCTCATATCCTCTTATGATCCTTGTTATTTCTGTGGGGTCAGTCATAACTTCCCTCCTTTCATTACTGATTTCATTTATTTGCATCTTCTCTCTTTTTTCTTTGTTAGTCTAGCTAAGGGTTTGTCAATTTGATTGATCTTCTCAAAGAACGAGCTTTTGATTTTGTTGATTTTCTCTATTGTTTTTTTTTATTCTCAATTTCATTTATTTCTGCTCTAATTTTTATTATTTCTTTCCTTCTGCTTGCTTTGGAAATAGTTTGCTGTTCTTTTTCCAGTTCCTTTAGTTTTTCAGTTAGAGCTTTGATTTGAGCTCTTTCTTCTTTTTTTTTAAATATAGGAATTTATGGCTATAAATTTACCTCTCAGCATTGACTTTTCTGTGTCCCATAAGTTTTGATAATTGGTGTTTTCATTATCATTTGTCTCAATATTTTTACTAATTTCTCTTACATTTCTTCTTTGACACACTGATATTTAGGAGTGTGTTGTTTAGCCTCCACACATTTCCAGATTACGCCCTTTCCCATCTATTATTGATTCTAGTTTCATTCCATTATGATCAGAGAAGGTGCTTTGTATAATTTCAATCTTTTTATATTTATTGAGACCTGCCTTGTGACACAACATGTGATATATCCTGGAGAAAGATCTATGAGCACTTGAGAAGAATGTATAACCCACCTTTTTGGGATGCAACATTCTGTATATGTCTCTTAGGTCTAGCTCGTTTATCATATTATTCAAGTTCTCTGTTTCCTTATTGATATTCTGTCTAGTTGTTCTATCTAATGATGTGAGTGGTGTGTTATTGTAGAGATGTCTGTTTCTCCCTTCAGTTTTGCCAGAGTTTGCCTCATATATTTTGGGGCACCCTGGTTAGGTGCATAGATATTTATAACTGTTATTTCTTCCTGGTAGATTTTCCCTTTTATTAATATATACTGGCCTTCTGTATATCTTAAAACTTTGTTTGCATTTAAAATATGTTTTGTCCAATATTAGTATAACTACTCCTACTCTTTTTTTCATTACTGTTTGCATGGTGTATCTTTTTCCAACCTTTAACTCTCAGCCAATTTGTATCCCTGGGTCTAATGTGAGTCTCTTGTAGGCAGCATAAGGATGGTTCATGTTTTTTTCTGTTTTTTATTTTTTTATTTTTTTAAAATCCATTCTGTCAGCCTATATCTTTTGATTGGGAGTTAAATCCATTGACATTCAATGATATTACTATATATGCATTATTTACTTCCACCATTTTACTCTTTGGCTTTTATATGTCATATCTTATTTTTGTCTTCCTTTTAATCTTTTGGCTATCCTTTCTGATATTCTTGCCTTCTACACTCTCCTTCAAGCCTCTGTCTCTTGTTTTGTCTTTTGCACTGTAAGGTTCCCTTTAATACTTCCTGCAAAGGTGGGTTCTTTTTGCGAGCTCTCAGTTTCTGTTTATTTTAACCTCACCTTCATGTTTGAAGGAAAATTTTGCCAAATAAAGAATTCTTAGCTGACAATTTTCCTTTTATATCCTAATTATATCATACCACTGTTTTCTCACCTCCATGTTTTTTGATGAGAAATCTGCACTCAGTCTTACTGGACATCCCTTGTATATGAAGGTTTTTTCTTCCTTTTTACTCTCAGAATTTTCTCTTTGTCTTTGGCGTTTGACATTCTTAGTGTATGTGTCTATTTGGAGTTATTCTGATTGGTGTATACTGTGATTTTTGGACATGTAAGCTAATTTCTTTCATGACAGTTGGGAAATTTTCAGCCATTATTTCCTCAAATACTCTTTCTTCCCCTCTGGAACTCCCATGACATGTATGTTGTTGCACTTCCTGTTAACATTCAACTCCCTGAGCGTCTGCTCATTTTTTTTCCATTCTTTTCTTTCCCTGTTCTCCTCTCTCTTCAATTTCAGCTGTTCTGCCTTCTGTGTCACTTATTCTTTTTCTACCATCTTGAACCTGCTGTTGTATGCCTCTAATGTGTTTTATTATTACTAGTCCCTTTAATTTTGAAGAAGTTTTAGATTGCATAAATGTTACATCGAAAAAATAGGGGATGCTCATATACCCCACACCCTCCCCAACACCTTCCCCCATTGACAACATCTTTCATTAGTGTGGTACATTTGTTACAATTGATAAACACATACTGATGCAATGCTACTAAACATAGTCTATAGTTTACATTATGGTTTACACTTTGCACCACACAATTTTATAGGTTTTGACAAAATATATAATAGCTTGTATCTGTCATTGCAATATCATGCAGAATTCCAGTGTCCAAATATGCCCCATGTTACACCTGTTTTTCCCTCTCCTTCCCCTCCAAACCTCTGGAGATCACTGTTTTTATATCTATGTTACAAGTTCTTCCATTACTGAAATAATAATAAGCCTACTTTAGTCCATAGTTGTATTCCTACCTTATGTTTGTTCATTCTTCAATCTTGAGGATTTTGGGATGGTGATGTGCACTGTGCTTCTGACTGAGAGGGCGCTTAGATCTCATGGGGCAGATGGATGGAACTATCTTACTTGCAGTTTTAGATACTCTTTTTTTTTTTTTTTGATGGGTATTTTCCATCATCATTTTTTTGTTAGTTGTCCTGGGTGAGTCCAATGAACTGGAAAGTAGGTGTTGGCTGCAACTCTGCTGAGATTAAGGGCTCAACTGGTATATGAACAGCCAGAAGATTTAAATCTCTGGGACATATATTTAATTATATATTTAATGGATATGGTGCTAATTAGAGATTCAAATAAAAGGGGCCAAAGAACCATGTATAGGAAAATTATAAATGCATCTAACTCTGATACATTGGGGAGACAAGTTGTCATATATTCCAAGGTAAGTCCTACTGACAGGGTGCCAATTTCCTGGGGTTGTTTGCCCTGCCTATAGTGTTTAGTTGTCTCTAGAGCCCTCAGGAGCACTCCTGTTTGAAGCACTGCTTATTGTGGTAGTCAATGAGATCCTTCTGTGATGTACTTAAATGTACCTCTAGAATGGCATCATGGGGGTCGGATGTAGCTCAACTGGTTGGGCGTCCGTCTCCCATATGGAGGGACCCAGGTTTGATCCCCGGGACCTCCCGCTAAAAAAAAAAAAAAAAAAAAGAATGGCATCATGACTCACTTTGAAATCTCTTAGCCATAAAAACTCATTTGTATTTAATATTTTCCCCTTTTGGTCTAGGTCTTTTGCCAAATGCATTGCTAGTTGGTGCTTGGTAATAATCCCTTGGTGCCAGGGAGCTTATATGCTGAGTTTGGCTTAGAGAAAGACCACATTTGAGCAACAAGGAGACTTTGAGGAGGTAACTTGTAGGCAATATATTACTAGGCTAAGTTTCAATTTCACAAGAACAAAGTTCATAAGTACATGCACCAATATCAAAAGCCTGGCATAGTTGTTCGTCCTTTGCTAGGCACTGTCCATGTACTCTAGAGCTTCTTGCCACTCTATTAGAGAATGTAGCAGTAATCCCCAGGATGAGAATTCAATATTCCATAAGTTATTATATGGGTCTCCACCCACCTAGACAATACCCCATGACTGCATGAACAGCCCTCCCCACACATATCCCCACCACTGACACCCTGCACCAGTAAACCTTCCTTGTCACAGGTGCAACACTTCTGCAATGCAAAACCTCCCCCAAAACAAAGCCAAAAAACAATTTTATTTTGCATTGTGTCTTTCTTCACTGTAAGATCTGTTATCTTTTATGTATATTGGAAATTTCTTCTGTATGTTTCCCCAGTGTCTTATTTTTGTTCACTTTATTTTCCAAGAAGCTTTAGATTATGGAAAAGTCACATAGAAAACAGAGGATTCCAATATTACATCCCTTCCCCCCATGCACACATCCTTCCCTACCAATAACATCCTACATGAGTTTGGTACATTTGTTACAATTGATGAACACATATCACACAGCATTGCTACTAACCATGGTCCGTGGTTTATATTATGATTTACACTTTGCACCGTACACTTTTATAGATTCAGACTAAGTGTATAATGCCCTGTATCTCTGAATGCAAGATCATGTAGAACAATTCTAATGCCTCCAACGTGCCCTATTCCCCACCCATTCTTCCCTCCTTCTCTCCTTAGAACTTATGGCAACCACTAAGTTTCAATTTTTAAAAAATAAGGCTCATAGTTACATACATTAATATTGAGGGTTTGACATACGGTCTGTTTTATTAGGTACTGCCTATGTATTCCAGAGGTTCTGGCCCTCTATTTAAGAACATAGCAGGACTCCTCAGGATAGGAGTTTAATATTTTCTTGTTTATTGTGTGGGTCTCCACCCACTGAGATGACACCCTCTGACAAGATGAACACATTCATATTCCATAGAAGCAAGCCCCCAGTGCACCCTTTCCCTCATATCCCACCACCACCAACACCCTGCACTAGAGACCCTCCGCTGCCATATTTGTTAAAAGAACATTCTCACTATTGTAGTTTCAACCACAGACCTACAAATCCCCAGAGTTACCTGATTCTTTCTCCAGCCCTCCCCACAGTTCCATTATTGGTCCAACTCAACTACCCTCACATTCCAGCGCCGTTGACCCAATTCACATCCCTGCACCACCATCATGCCCATCCACTGCTAAACCACCCCTTTCCACATTATAATGGGTTTTACCCCTATTGAGCATTGGCTCACCACACTCTACTGCTTTTCTGCCTCCTGACAACCCATCTTCCAGACTCTAGCTCTGTGAGTTTGCTCAGTATGCTTTGATCATATCAGTGAGGTCATGCTATATTTGTCCTTTAGTGACTGGCTTACTTCAATCAACATAAGGGCTTCAAGATTCATCCATGTTGTCGTGTCTCTCAATACTTCATTCCTTCTTACAGCTGAGTAATATTCCATTGTATGTATATACTACATTTTGCTTATTAATTCATGTGTTGAGGGACACCTGGGCTGCTTCCAACTTTTGGCAAAAGTGAATAATGCCACTATGAACATATATCTGTTTGTGTCCCTACTTTCAATTCTTCTGAGTATATACCCATCAGTGGAATTGCTGGATCATATGGCAGTTCTATAGTTAGCTTCCTGAGGAACTGCCAAACTGTAATCCACAATGGCTGCATCATTCTACATTCCCACCAGCAGTGAATGAAAGTTCCCTTTCCTGTATATCCTCTCCAAACCTTGTAAGTTCTGTGTTTTTAATAGCTGCCAGTCTAATAGGTGTAAGATGATATTTCATTGTAGTTTTGATTTGCATTTCCTTAATAGCTAGTGATGTTGAGCATCTTTTCATGTGTCTTTTAGCCATTTGTGTTTCTTCTTTGGAAAAATGTCTATTCAAATCTCTTGCTCATTTTTTAAATGGGTTGTTTGTCTTTTTATTTTCTAAATGTAAGATTTCTTTATATATGCTGGATATGCCCCTATCAGATAAGTGGTTCCCAAATATTTTCTCCCATTGTGCAGTCTGCATTTTTACTTTCTTGACAAACTCTTCTGAAGTGCAAAAGTTTTTAATTTTGAGGAGGTCCTATTTATCTATTTTTTTCTTTCATTGTGCTTTTGGTGTAAAGTTTATGAAACCATTTCCTACTATAAGGTCTTGTAGATACTTCCTTACATTATCTTCCAGGAGATTTGTGGTCTTGGCTCTTATATGGATCTTTGGATGGATCTTTGATCCATCTTGAGTTAATTTTTGTATAAGGCATGAGATGGTGTTTCTGTCTCATTCTTTTGGATATGGATATCCAGTTTCCCAGCACCATTTATTGAAGAGGCCATTCTGTCCCAGTTGGATGGATTTTGTGGCCTTGTCAAATATCAGTTGACTGTATATGTGATAATCTGTCTCAGAACTCTCTATTTGGTTCCATTGGTCAGTAAGTCTATCTTTGTGCCATTACCATGCAGTTTTGAACAATGTAGCTTTTTAGTATGCCTTAAAATCAGGTAGCATGATTCCTCCAATTTCATTTTTCTTTTTCAATATGTTTTTGTCTATTTGGGACCCCTTGCCCTTCCAAATAAATTCCATAATTGGCTTTTCCTTTTCAGTAAAAAATGCTGTTATAAATTTTATTGGGATTGTGTTAAATCTGTAAATCATTTTGAGTAGGACAGACATCTTAATGATGTTTAGTCTTCCAATCCATGAACATGGTATTTCTTCCATTTATTAAGGTCTTGTTTGATTTTCTTTAATAATGTTGTGTAGATTTCTGTGTACAAGTCCTTTACATCTTTAGTTAGGTTTATTCCTAGATATTTTATTCTTTTAGTTGCTAGTATAAATGGAATTTTTTTTCTTGATTTCCTCCCCAGATTGCTCATTATTAGTTTACAGAAATGCTACTGATATTTGTGAGCTGATTTTATATCCAGCAATTTTACTGAACTCATTTATCAGCTCTAGGAGCTTTGTAGTAGATTTCTCAGGGCTTTCTATGTACAGGATCATGTCAACAGCAGATAGTGAAATTTTTACTTCTTCCTTTCCAATCTGGATGGTTTTTATTTCTTTTTCTTGCCTAAGTGCTTGAGCTAGTTCTTCTAACATACTTTTAAATAAGAGCGGTGGCAATGGGCATCCTTTTCTTTTTCCAGATCTTAGAGAGAAAGCCTTTAGAATTTCACCATTGAGTATGATGTTATCTGTGGGTTTTTCATATATACCCTTTATCATGTTGAAGATGTTTCCTTCTATTCCTATCTTTTGAAGTATTTTTTTTTTAATCAAGAAAAGATGCTGTATCTTGTCAAATGCTTTTTCTGCATCAATAGAGATGATCATGTGATTTTTTTTTCTTTTCATCTGTTAATGTGATGTATTACATTGATTGATTTTCTTATGTTGAAACATCCTTGCATATCAGGAATAAAACCCACTTGATCATGGTGTATAATTCATTTGATGTGTTGTTGAATACGTTTAGCAAATATTTTGTTGAGGATTTTTGCACCAAAGTTCATTAGAGAGATTGATCTGTGATTTTCTTGTGGCACATTTATGTGGCTTTGGTATTAGGGTGATATTTACATAAAAGAATGAGTTATGTAATCTTCCCTCCACTTCTGTTTTTTGGAATAGTTTAAGCAGGATTGGTGTTAGTTCTTTCTGGAATGATTGGTAGAATTCACCCATGAAGCCATCTGGTCCTGGGCTTTCCTTACTTGGGAGGATTTTGGTGACTAATTCAATCTCGTTACTTGGTCTGTTGAGTTCAGTTTCTGCTTTCATCAAAGCAAGTTCCTTGTGTGTTTCTAGAAATTTGTCATTTCATCTAAGTTATCCATCTTTTTGCCATATAATTTTTCAAAGTATCCTCTTATGATACTCTTTATCTGTGGAATCAGTGGTGATATCCACTCTCTTTTTTTTCTATCTATTTTTTTCCACTTTTTTATTTTTTAAAAGATACTTTGATTACATAAATGACACAAAGAATATATAGGGGATTCCCATATGCTCCTCCTTACAACTGTAGGCAAGACAGTCCCATCTATTGGATGTATGGGATCAAAGCCCTCCTTAATTAATGGTGGAGTGGGTATCACCATCCCAGAGTCCTCAGGATTGGGAAATGAACTATGGACTAAAATAAACTTACTAGTATTTTACTATAGACTATTTGTGATTCTAACAATGGAAGAAATACCATTGTTGTGGAGGCAATGACCCACAGATGTTCTGGGGTTAGGGAGAGGGAAAAACAGGTATAATAGGTGGGCATTTTCATGACTTGGGAATCATCTGAATGGCATTACAATGACAGATACAGGCCATTATATATCCGGCCATAGCCTACAGAGTCGAATGGGAGAGAGTGTAAACTACAATGTAAACTATAGTCTATGCTTAGTGGCAATGCTCCAAAATGTGTTTATGAATTGCAATGAATGTATCTCACTGATGAAAGATATTGCTAATGTGGGAAAATTGGGAGGTGTGGGGAGCAGGGCACTCTCTTGTTTTTTATTTTATTTTATTTATTTTGTATGTTCTCTTTTTTTTCTTTGTTAGTCTACCTAAGGGTTTGTCAATTTTATTAATCTCAAAGACCCAGCTTTTGGTTTTGTTAATTTTTTCTAGTGCTTTTTATTCTCAATTTCATTTAGTTCTGCCCTAATCTTTGTTATTTCTTTCTTTCTGCTTGCTTTGGGATTAGTTTGCTGTTCCTTTTCTAGTTCTTCCATGTGTGCAGTTAGGTCTTTGATTTTAACTTTTCTTTTTTGATATAGGTATTTATGGCTATAAGTTTACCCCTCAACATTACTTTAGCTACATCCCATGGGTTTTGATATGTTGTGCTCTCATTTTCATTTGTTTCAAAGTAGGTACTGATTTCTTTTTTAATTTCCTCCTTGACCCACTAATCGTCTAAGAGTGTGTTGTTTTACTTCCCTATCTTTGTGTCTATTCTGGTTCTCTGCCCCTTATTAATTTCCAACTTCATTCCATTGTGGTCAGAGAAATTACTTTGTATAATTCCAATCTTTTTGAATTCATTGAGACTTTTTCTGTGACCTAGAATGTGGTCTATCCTGTAGAATGATCCACTTGTGCTCAAGAAGAATGTGTATTCTGCTGTATTTGGGTGTAATGTTCTGTACATGCTCTTAGGTCTAGATCTTCTAATGTATTATTCAAGGTCTCTGTTTCTTTTTCTTTTCTTTTTTTTTTTTTTTGCTGGCTATGTTTTATTTGTCCTTTTTCTTTAAACAGGATAACCAAAGATACAGACAGTATTCAGTAAAATAAAATAGATGAAACAAATTTCTAAGAGACTGTGATGTCACATGCTACATTTAACCTAATTTTATTCATGCTTGCCTTGGAACAGGAATAGATCATTCAGTAAAAACATACAGTAAAAACAAAATGTCTTATCATGTACAACTTTTAAACTACAATAATGATGTACCTTAATTACTTCCATGCACACAAGTCTAACATTACAGTTTTTTTTTTTTTTTTTAAATAAACACAATTAAGACTTCTAGGAGCATTTTATAATAAAGTAATTCCTAATTTTTCTTTGTAGATAGATCAAGCACCTCCAAAATACAAATTCCTATACACAGTGAGCGATTTACTTAAAATGAACACTTAAGTAAATTAAGTACGTGGACAGCCTTAGAATAAGCTGACATTTATTCAGCTAGGTAGGCAACAAACCATAGTGCCAAATGGAAAAAGTGTGTTTGCAAATAAATTTCAAAAACTAAGTTAACTTTCTATAATTAAATACAGAAAATATACTGATTTGCTAAAATAAATAAGATGTGATGTAGTAACACTTCACTATAAAGAATGCATACCAGAACACTTACAAATAGTGAATGAATCTTAAGAATAGTTTACTATAATAAACGCTGGCTAAATAGAAGTGCATATTGTGAAGCACTATGGGTGGTATATGTTTTGCCACATACTTTTGTTACCTTGAGGTAGATAACACATATGTACCAAATTCGGCATTCATCTTCAGTTGCTGCTGGTATCATGTGTTTTAAGAAATGTGTACAGTATGAAAAACTTGAAAATACTCATGAATGAAAAATGTTTTAGGAAAAAAAATAGATATTTTCATGCAATTATGTACAGTCTCACTGTGTAAATTTCAAGGCAAGATTTGTTTCCTGTAAAACAGATCATTGTTCTTTGAGAATGTTTTTACTTGTCTTAGTGCATTTCTTTTGTCTCCTCCTGCATTGCATTATTTCGCTCTATTTTTTTTTTTTTGTGTGTGTGTGTGCAAATGACATGCCAGTTAAAATGAAAACTCTCACATGTAGAAAATAAGTCTGGATTTTAAAAACCAAGAACTAATGAAATCCTTACTAAAATGACACCATCTGATTCAAGTAAAAAATGACTTAAACACTAATAATAAAAAAGACAAAACACATTTCATGAAGAATACAAAGAGAAATGTCTGCTGAGTGTTTTAGTTCAGATGTTTCAGAATGCTGCTGTATGTTTTATGAGGAATTTGAGGGGAAGATTTCATAGCAGAAGGTGTTAATGTGGCCTGTATTGACTTAAGTGGTGATCCAACAGGACTGTGAAACTGTGGGATGCCTATGGATTCAAGCTGCTTGTTAAAGAGGAACTCCCCATTGTTGTTCAGAAATCCTTCCTCATTTCCTCTCTCCCCAAGCTTCCCATCCTCTACTGGCTCAGTTTCTAGCATTTCAGCATCTTCTTTCCTGCTAAAGAACCTGTCCAAGTAACTGGTGTAAGTGTTTTCCTTCTCAATTTGTTCATCCTTCCTTACCTCACAACAAAACTGACTTATGAGAAAACAGTCCTTCTCACCACTCACCACTTCTATCCCAAGAAGATTGATACAAGGCTTCTAATTGAGCCAAATTTGCCATTCCTTTTTCCTCTTTTTCTCGGCTTACTGACTTTGATATCAAGCTTTTCAATTCTAGTTGGGACACTGAGCTATTCAAGTCATTTAATTTATCAACAACATCAGTAGGCTCATGTTGTGAACTAAGTTGAAGAGTTCCTGCAATAAAGGAATCAAAGTCAAATCCCTGATTCTTTTCCCTTTCTTTTTCAGCCAGTTGCTGTGATGCTTCCTCTAGAGCTATCTGGGCTTTAACCAATCCATTCCTTTCACATTTTGACTTGCCTTTCTTATCAGATTTTTCTTTGCTTTGTTCTTTCCAATTGGAAAGATCTATAATAAGCTTGGGTTCATAATAATGATTAACTTCACTCTCTCTCCAAACTAAGTTATCTAAGTATGATGATGACCTCATTTTGTAGTTACAAGTATGGCTACACTCCAGATCACAATATTTGTTTTCATGATGATCCTGGTACTGCCAACAAGGCTCAGTAGAGTAATTGGTATCAAAAGCAGGATCCTCCAGATACTTTTCACAATCTCCATCCAAGTATTTTCGAGGATCAACTTGTACTTCTTCTTCATCAGTGACATCTGAAAGAGCTCTTGGGTCAAGCTGAACTTCCTCAATATCAAAATTGTTATGTATAGGCCAATCATGCTCTGAAAACTGACAACATGGTACCTTTCCCAGTTATAAATGTGACTGTGAGTTTCATCCATAAGCAAAATATCATCAACTTCATCTTCAATATGAAAAGGATGACTTGAAATTGGCTCATCTGTTGGAAAAGAATATATGCTCATATAAGGATGGGAGAGTGCTTTTTCTGCTGTCAACCTATCCATAGGGCTAAATGTCAAAATCTGTTCCAGGAAATCCAGTGCTTCTCGACTAATTCCTGGAAGGAGCTGTGTTAAAGGTTTGTGTGGCTCAGTCATGTCATTTCTAATGTAAACTGGAATTACACTGAGAAGCTCTTGACGATCTTCTTCATGTACAACGGGAATAGACTCTAAAATCAGCTGCATCTGCTCAAGTTCATGCGCACCTGCAAAGAGGGTTTTACCAGTCAGCATTTCAGCAAAGATGCAGCCTGCAGCCCACATGTCAATGGCTTTGGTATAATTATTAGGAGAAAGTAAAAGATGTGGAGATCTGTACCATTTAGTAACCAATCCTTCAGAAAGATGACCCTTATGGGAATAATGGGGATCCATGATCCGTGCAAGACCAAAGTCACCTATCTCAGCACCAAGTCTTCAGTATTAATGAAAAGATTAGCTGGTTTGAGATCTCTGTGCAGTACGTTTGCAGAGTGAATATACTTGAGCCCACGTAGCAGCTGATACATGAAAAGTCTGGCATGCTCCTCCAGTAAAGGGCCCTGCTCCAGCACATTAGCCAAGTCTGTCTCCATGTACTCCTGAACGATGTAAACACTGTTCAGTTCAGTAAGAGAGCCCACATCATCTGTTAACTGGCTTCCATTGGGACCAAGAATTTCAAACACTTTCACAATGTTATCATGGTCAAGTCTTCTAATAATTTTGATTTCACGTAAAGCATGTTTAACACTCTGGGGATCAGTAAGGACAATTTTTTTGATGGCTACTCTTTTGTCACAGTCATTGTCTACAGCAGAAAAAACCAAGCCATTGCCTCCACAACCCAATGGTTTTAAGTCCATATACCTAGAGCCCAGATCAAAACCATGAATGCTCATGAGACTTTCAAATTTCTCTGCCATTTTGAAACCCTTACTATTGCCTCTTCCTTTCGAATTGTTGAACTTGTGTAAACAAGGAAGAAAACTGGCATCAAAAGGAAAGATCTTTCAAAAAGGGAGAAGAAAAATAATTCTGCTTCCACAGCAAGATGGTTTCTTGATGTTCATTGCATATGCCAACCAGGCCATTGAGTTCCCCTTAGATTTAAAGCTCAAAATGCTCTACTCATATTGAGAATTAAAACGATTGCAGTACTCATAGTTCAAGAAAGGGGCAGCAACTCTGCAGACATTTAAAGAAAACACTCAAGAAACTCAAACAGAATGAAATGACATACTATGCACTCAGATGTATTTGTGCTAAATGACTTAACATTTAACAAAAATGTGAATAAATATGCACACAACAGGCTTCTATGAACATTCTCCTCACAGTGCAGATTCATTCAGTGTTGGACTGGTCCTGAGCAGCATCGTTCTAAGGTGCTGGTAAGCACTATTTCCCTTTTGCTTCTTTTCTTCCTTTGTTGCTATATATTTCAACAGGAAGCTCTGGCAGCTGTTGGTTAACAGAAGATGTCTTTTGTTAGTGATCAGGTGGCTCCAGCTCACCACAATCACAATCAAAGCTACCGTCCATCTTACTCTGATACAATGAGACTTCTCCGACTCATCGAGAGAGTGCGGGGCCCGCAGACAGCCCCCAGGGTCGGCTCAGGTCTCCGGCTCTGCTGGCGGGAGCGGCCTCTCCGAGGTTCTCACTTTGCCGTAGTCGCCGCCATGTAACCCCGACCTGCTAAAACTCTGTTTCTTTTTTAACCCTCTGTTGAGATGTTCTGTCTAATGGTGATAATGGTGTATTAATGTCCCCCACTATAATTGTAGAGGCATCTATTTCTCCCCTTAGTTTTTCGATTGTTTGCTACATGTATTTTGGGGCATCCAAAATACACGATTGTTCTTTTTTCTTGATAGATTACCACTTTTATTAATATATAGTGTCCTTCTTTGTTTCTTACAATAGTTTTGCATTTAAAGTCTGTTTTGTCCAGTATTAGTATAGCTACTTCTACCCTTTTTTGGATATGGTTTGTGTAAAATCATTTTCCAACTTTTCACTTGCTATCTCCTTGCGTCTCTAGGTCTAAGGTGATTTTCTTATAGACAGCATATAGATGGGTCATATTTCCTTATCTATTCTGAAAATCTGTGTCTTTTGATTGGGGAATTTAATCCATTAACATTCAATGTTATTACTGTCAAGGCAGTACTTATATTAGCCATTTTTCTTTAGGTTTGCATATGTCATATTTTGTTTTTATTTCACTTTTTATCCTTTTAGTTATTCTTACTAATAATTTTCCTTGCTACACTCTTCTAAAACCCTCTCTTTCTTGTTTTTTTCCTTTCAACCTGCAGCACTCATTTTAGTATTTCTTTAAGGCAGGTGTCTTGTTGACTAACTCTCTTAATTTCTGTTTATCTGTGAATATTTTGAACTCTCCCTCATTTTTGAATGCCATCTTTGCTGGATACAGAATTCTTGGCTGGCAGTTTTTTTCTTTTAGCACCTTAACTATGTCATACCACTGCCTTCTCACCTCCATGGTTTCTTGCCTCCATGTTATCTGATCCCTGTGGCTCCCCCTGTCTGTAACCACCAGCCAGAGGCTGGAGAATCCAAAGCTGTCTGTGCAGAGGGTGGGGAGAAGTGGAGCTGCAGCTTTCACTCACATTCTTTCCATCAAGATTCTTTTCCTGTGCCCCTCTCTCTTCTGGGTGGTGTCCAGCCTTCCTCTGGTGTCCAAAACCCTAGAGCATTTTTTCCCCAGGCTGTTTCTGCCTGTGTTCTAGCTATTTTTCTGGGAAAGAAGTGAGTCCGTCTGTTATGTGTTTTTAACATACCTAAATACCCTTCTTGCTCTTCCTAAAGTGTGTATGCTTTCTCCAGCTATGGGTTGTCTGGGTTCTTTCTAATCAGAGTGTGTTTCCCTCTCCTTATCTCCATTATTCCTACTTGACTTGAAAGTCAGTTCAGATTTCATTTCTTGGAGGTTTTCCTAACTAGATCAGGTCACTTGTTTTCTGATCTCAGAGCACTCTGTATATTTATTTAAATATTCACCTTAATTTATAATTATATATTTATATTTTATTGAATAATCTCTGTCCTACACATTAACTAGATGATGAGTTCTATTGTATTCCTAACATAGTACTTGGCATATGATAGGCAATCAATAAATGTATGCCAAATAAATAAATTTCATTATTTTAATTGGGCTATGTCAACATTAGCATATTTCTTCATCAATCATATTAATATAATATATATTTTTGAATATATGAATATATAAACCACTCTAAGTAAAATGCAGTAAGCTCTTAATACATTTATATTAAAGAATGTATTGTAATAGTTTGTTGTCTCAAAACTACCATTACTATAAACAGTACTGTCTTTACCACCAACATCATGATTACTATCATCTAAATATTATCTTTCAAAGGCTGTTATTTCAAATTATGATATTTTTGGGCACTGTGAAGAGGAATTGGCATGATTACTGTTATGAGGTAGATTCAATGCTGTGTATAAGTATTGAATAAACAGAAAGAAAAATGGCATTTGTCTTCTTTTTTTCATCTGCTTTCCTTTTTTTCCCTTTCTTTCAATATTTTCTTCCATATTTTAAGTATTAACCATGCTCTGGGATTACTGGAGCTCAAAGTTTAATGGGGAGACTAATTTGAAAAAATAGAGATTATGTGAAAATGTGATAGTGCTGTGGTAGAAACTGGTTCCAGGTCAAAAAGGCCTATAGAAGAAAGATTAATTCCATATGAGACTGAGAGGTGGTGGTGGGACATGGGTTGGGTGGGTTAAAGGTATGCTATGAATGACTGGATTCAGAATACCATGGGCCTGGACTAGTGGGTAGATGAGTCAGGGCTAAACTTATGGTCCACAGGAGGTGCCTGCCTATGGTGTTGTCCTCTTTTGATTTCTGCCTTAAGTCATATTATCTGATTCCATTTTTTCTGTTTTAAATGTTGTTCTTCAACATTATTACTATTGAATTCAATATTATTAATATTATTAGTAAGAATATAGCTCTTGAAAGTAGGGACAGAAAAGTGGGGATCTATCCTACCCTTGCCCCTTGCACCATGGTGGGAGTGAGGCAAAGATGTGCAGTAGAGAGGAGTGGATATGGTTCAAGCAGTTGAACATCTGCTTCCTTCATGGGAGGTCCCAGGTTCAGTTCCCAGTGCATCCTTAAAACAAAAAGCAAAACAAATGAAAAAAAGCCAACTCAGGGGAGCTTATGTGGCTCACTGGTTGAGTGCTGACTTCCCACATATGAAGACCTGGGTTCAATCCCTGATCCCAGTACCTTAAAAAAAAAAAAGATGTGCAGGAGAGGAGGAGGTGACCCAGGATTGCAGAGGGAGATTTCTTTGGTGGGTGGAAGACTGAGAGATGGTTACCAACAATGGGTGTAGAGGTCTCTAAGTACTTTGAGCAAACTAATTTTGAATAATCTTAGTCTGAATATGTTGTATTAGTGGAAAATCTTGACAAAAAGAGCAGCTCCTATGTATTCAGCTCTTACTCCTTGGTACCTTGAGCCCCTGAGACAAAACCTTTGCACATTTAGTCTCTCATTTAATGGTATAAAATGAGTCTGTGCTATTATCGTTCCCCTTTTACTTATGAAGAAAATATTATGCTTCCTATTAAGTGGGGACCATTTATTTTTGCACTCTTCTTTTTCCTCCAGTTTGGAGTTGAGTTGAGTGTCCGTGTTCCTAAATGCAATTTTCTCTTTCCTGTAAAAACAAACAGACCAGCAAAACACAAGCACAGAGAGACTGGTGCCTAATCATGTTTCAGTTCTCTGCTTAAAACTCTTCATGGCTTTCCATTTCCCTTAATATATTTAATATGTCCTAACAGGTCCTACAGGCTCCGTTCTTTCTTACACCTCTAGGCTCTGTTCCTGACTACAACCTTACCTCCACACTCTCCTTCTTTCAGGTTTTTGAAAATACCAAGCTTCCACTTGCCTAAGGGCTTTTGTAACCTCAGCCTACCCCCAAACCTCTTTTCACTTTCTACCAACCCTTCTGGTAACTAACTTGAATTAGGGGAGTATTTTCCTGAACTCCTCAGATTGAGCAAGTTCTCCAATTATATACATTTAAAATTCTGTACTGTTAATTTATAACATTTATAAGTCATTATTAATATTTGTGTGACCATGTACTTAATATATATCATCTTATGAACCATGTAGGCAAGGACCATTTTATCGTATTAGTTGCTTGTGCTTTCCAATATCTTGTAGAGTACTTGGAATTGGTAGATATTTAATTAATACTTATTGAATGAATGAATAAATAAGGCTTCCCCTCAATTCTGAATGAAATTTTTGTTGACTGGGTAAATGAAAGGACTGTTGCACTTGAAGCATTGTTCCAAGGAGAAAGTAGCCACTGGGGAGGAATGGTAGCTTTTGTAGACAGACATGAGACCAAGGGAAGGACCTGCCTGATGATGAGGTGTATGATAGAGAAGCCTCAGCTCATCTCATAAAAAGCAAAATTGCTGGGATGGACTCTGAGAAGTCTGTTGGTCCTCTTACTTACCTTGTCCTGGATAGGCATCCTCAAACCAGTCAAAATCTTCCAGAGGTAAAGCAGAGTGCTCAGCTCACCAGAGGTGGGTGGACATTTGTCCTAGTTTGGGATTTCCAGAAACAGATTCTGAGCTAGAGATTTGAATACAGGAAATGTATTGGGAAATATACTTGGGAACAACACCCCTCAGGGACTGAGGGAAACAGGATAGGGCAGAAGAGGTTCTACTGTGATGCACTTGCCCCAGGGACCTCAGCTGATCCCATGAGAAGCTGTTGAGCTGGGACTATCCTTTAGTTTTATCCTGGACTGAACAAAGAGGGTAAGCTCTTTGTATTCCTACCCTCACCCAAAACTGGCAGTGAGTCTATCTGGGAAATAATGTAACCTTGGGTAAGGTAGTTCCCTTTGGCCAAGGGAGAGTGAGTAAGTTTTGAACTTTTAGCAGCCAACATTCCCAGCTCCTGGAGAAATGAACACATTGAACTACAGCATCAACTAAAAAATTTGTTGGGGTCCAAGATTGTTTTGCAAGAATAAAAAGTCTGAGCTCTAGAACAGTGATAAGGATTCCTAGCAAAGGTACCAGGATGTACAGGCTTAGGGCTGATGATCATTACTGGACAGGTGTGGGTCACCTGGACAGGTGCGGGTTCCACTCTCTGCTCTGCCTCTCCTGCCCAACCCCCATCCCTGGGGACAGTAGCCTCAGCTTTGCGTGCGTCTAGTAAATCTGGAGGCTAACGTTGCCTTTGTCCATGTGTGCCTGTGAATCCTCTGGGACCTTCACTTGGTAATAATGACCTGCCTACCCAGTGCCTTGTTCATAGACACTAGCACTGCTTTAAGGAAGTATTGGGAATGGACTTGACTTACAGCATGAAGACGACAGGATCGGCTGGAATTTCAGGTGTGGAAATGAGGTCAGGCTTGGAATTTACAGCTTGGGGAAGACTATTGAGATCTGACTTCACCTTTCCCACAGTCCTTTCCTTGAGGGCCATTTCTTTTTTGGTTTGATTAGTGTGGCACTGAGTCTCCCAGTACCTCTAGTCTGACCCTTCTTCATAGTCTTAAGCTTACTCCCCTTGATTGAATAACTGGTGTTTTCAGGTCTGACTCTTTAAAACTACTATTCCTTACTCCATTCTTCTTGGCTTCCACAATTTAGATCACACATTGCTTCAAGCTTACCTGTGGGCTTGTAGGCACTTACCAATCCCACTGAACCTCCACAGTCTGCTTATGGCATTCACTGGGACATTTTTCATGGCTCCAGGTTGACATCCTCACCATTGCATATGGCACATTTATTTATTTATTTATTTATTTATTTATTTATTTATTTATTTATTTATTTTAAAAGATGCTTAGATTACATAAATGTTACACAAAAATTACAGGGATTCCCATGGTCCCCACCTCCCACACCTCCCATAACATCCTACATAAACATCTTTCATTAGTGTGGCACATCACCTGCAATGGATATACACATCCTGGGGCTTTACCACTAAGCATGGACCATTATTCACATTGTAGACCACACTCTCTCCCACACAGTTCTGCATGGTACATCATATGGCGCATTTAGATACAGCTGATTTACTTCCTTTCCCTGAGTCTTTCCTGAGCCAGTTCTCATGTTCATATCCTTGGAAAACTAGCTGCACAAGCCTTGAGTGATATGTTTGATTTCCTTTTTGGCTTCAGAGATTGCTACACAGCCCTTATGAATCAAAAATCCTTTTCATCACTATTACTACCAAGCTAGGGCAGAAGGTCACCATGGAGATGGAAGTGGGGTCTGGGAGTGTTCATGGCACTGAGCGGGAAGGGGCATTGTGGAACCTTCCTGTGTATGGGAACTTTCTCCTTTTCCACATTGCCCAGTCTCCCTCAAGGCTGACTCAGGACTTCAAGGTATGGCATCCTCACAGAGAATCCAGAGACCAAGAGAATAGTGTCCCTGTGCTTGACAAATTTTATTGATTGAGCATGTGTCTCACCTGGGGTTCTGTCTCAGTGTGCTTGATTTCTATTTCTTCCTCTCCTACATGGTCATTATCATGGACTCACTATTTCTGTGCCTTCCACAATCTCTCTCTATTTGTGTCCCAGTCTCTCTCTCTTTTTACCATGATTGCAGAATCCAACACACTGTTAAGAAGGAGATTAAGGAGGAGAGGCCATTTGCCATAGAGCAGCCTCCCTGCCTGCTAGAGGTAGTGACAGAAGTGACCAATTATTACTGACACATACCTAGGATTCTGTCAGAATCTCTAATGGCAGAGAGATTCAGCAGTCTCTCAGCCATGAGGGATCCAGAGCATGACATAAGGTGATGAACATTAGTGCTCAGCCAGTACATCTCTCATAGACACTCGTTGTCTGCTATGTCTTTCCTATCCTCTAAGTTCCTTCCCTGTCTTGTCAAGTCCTGGTGATTCCTGTTTCTTTAAGGCACTCATCTACTCATTTATCATTTCTTTAGTTTAATCAAATTGAAGTTTATTTATTCAAGCATTAATGCACACCAACTAGATTCCAGGCACTATACTTTGTCATGAAACTATAGCAATAAGCAAGGAACAGTCCCTACTCCTCAGGGACTGAAACACTAAAGGGTTTTATAGTGCAAGGTAATCAACACAATGTCAGGGTAGGAAAAAAGGCTGTGGTAGAAATGCAAAGAAGACATTTCATGCTGCCTTATAGAATTTGGAGACAAATTCACAGAAGACATGTTACTTGGATAGAATCTACATGAATGAGTAGGAATTGAACAACATCAGTTCTTTCCTAAATGTTGTCTGGTTCCTGGCTGGATAAGTAAATACTTGTAGGTTCCTGGGAATAAAGCTCAATCTGCTTTACCTGGAAGAATCACAGAGGGACCTCCTCATAATCAGCTTTAAGCTTTTACTGTACACTCACAAACTACTCAGCACAAAGAGGAGGTAGCATACTCTTCTTTATATGTGTCTCTGCTTCTTTCCTTTGCCCACTATAGTTTGGTTTGAGTCCCACTGCCCCAATGCCACTGCTCCTGCCAAATTGCAGGTGGACTTCCACCATTGCACAGGTGTTCTCTCAATCCTCAGTCAAAAGATGAGAAATGGGCTAAAGCTTGCACAGAAGGGAGATAATTAAGAGAGAGAATTAACTTTCTCACTATTTGGAATTTCACTGTAATGTGACTTTTTGTAAGATTATGAGATTTCCCTGGAAGTCTCAATAAAATATGTCACTCTCATTTGAGGTTATTAGCAAATTCGAATCTAGAGAAAAAAACAAACAAACAAACAAAAACCAAAGGTTGGGCATATATGCCATGAGGCATTTCAGATATTGTAGCTGCCATGTTCAGTTTTGGGACAATCTTGTAGTCACAACTGGTTTATGAAACAGACACTCTGGATGATCTATAGATGAATAATCCACAAGAACAGAGGCAATCCTGATTCTTTTTATATTTACATATACAGGTACACACACCACTCACATAGAAAAATAAAATTATATCAGACTGCATATGTCTTTTAAGACATGCACACAGATATAAGCATATCCAATTTACACCTTTTGCTTAAATGCTCAAGGGGTGAATTATGTAGAAAAGGTTAAACAGAGCACCCACTTATTTGATATGTCTTGTTGACATGGGATATTAGGGAGACTGAATTATCATATCCCCATGAAGACATATAGACATATCAAAAATTTGAAACAGAGAAGCAGAGTCATAAAGACAAAGAAAAAAATAGAAAGAGACCCATTATTTCATTGTCAGTTGCCCTTTATTATTATTAATATTATTTAAATTTTTCTTTATACCTTCCCAAGTTCTTAGAAATAAAGAGTTGGTTTACTGTTGGTTTACTTATTTTTTAAAAGATTTATTTGTTTATTTATTCCCTCCCCCTTCATTGTTTTGCACTCACTGCTCCCAGTGTGCTCCTCTGAGTCTGCTTTTTTTCTCCTCAGGTGGTACCAGGAACTGATCCTGGGACCTTCTGGAGTGGGAGAGAGACGCTCAGTCTCTTGCGCCACCTCAACTCTCTGTCTTTGTTATTAATGTTAATGCTAATGACAACTTCTATTAAAATAGCCTATATACCAGCATTTTATCTTAATTTTTATCTTAATTATCTTAATCATTACAATAAACCTATTGAGTTGGTGGCATTTATTCTATCATCAGACAATGAAATCAAGAGGCAGAAAGTTTCAGTAGCATGCAAAATTTCACTTCTAGAATATGAAAGAGCCAAACTTTAAACCCAAGTCTGTCTGACTTCACAGCTTGTGTTTTCCTACTGCACTGTGCAGCCTCCACACTGCTTGCTTATACAGCTTAATGTGATATGGTCCATTCTCTTGAAACAAACGATTAGGACACTGACAGGACTTCTATAATTGATATAAAGCAGAAAGCTGGGGACAAACAAAGGAGGATCATAGATTAAAGTGCTCCTAATGCAATCAGTGTGGTCCTAACTCCATCAGTGGGTCCCATGAGAGACAGGAGACCATGGACTTGGAGTCTTGAAGGATGAAACGGAACAATTCTGGCAATATGTTACTACAGTATAAAGTTATTTTTTTTAAAAAAGGCACCTTTCTGAGAAGAAAAAAAAGAGGAGGAGTAAAGAATAAGCAAAAGACATATATATAATAGAATGGAGTGCTTATGTAAATCCAAGGGTAATGGAATGGCTAAAGCAAAATGTATACATGGATATATGCTAAGAAAGATAATAGGAATAGGCCAAAGATAGTCTTAGAAAGCCTTATATGTCAGTCTTTTTTTCTTTTTTTTTAGCGCTCCAAGATATCTTTATTTTTATTTTTTAAACAATTTATTGAAGTATATCATTCATACATGAACATACATAAGCTATAAGTGTTCAGTAAACATTGTGAACTTCCAAAACAAACATGCATAACATCATACAGGGCTCCCACACATCACCCCACCACAAATACTTGCATTGTTGTGAAACATTTGTTAACAAATTATGAAAGAGCATCATCAAAGTATTACTACTAACTATAGTCCGTATCTTACTCCCTTATACATTTTTAAAAAGGATTTATTTATCTATTTATTTACTTTTATCCCTTTTTACTCCCCCTCCCCCCATTTATGCTGTTTTTGTGTCCATTCACTGGGCAACTCTCTGTGTCCATTTCCTGCCCTCTTCTCCTCCTTCTCCTCCTGTCTTCACTGGGATTCTATCCTTGGAATCTGCAATGTGGGAGAGAGGCGTCCTACCGCCTGCGCAACCTTAGTTCCTGGATTTTTGGCGTGTCTCGTCTTGGCTCTATCTTGTGTCACTGTCCTGTTACATCATCATCTTGCTGTGTGGCTCGCGGGGCCTGATGGCGCACCTGTGCATGGGCCTGGTGGCACATGAGCCTTCTATATTTTTCCTTTTTTAATTTTTTACTGGGAGGTCCCGGGGATTGGATCCAGGTCCCTTCTTATCGGAGACAGACACCCAACCATTTGAGCCACATCTATACCCCTGCTATATCTCTTAAGGTTGACCAAAGATACCTAGAGTTACAGTCATTTCCCATGCAGGATGGTCATATAATAAATCAGGCTTAGTTTATCACCAGCATTCTAAAAACCAGACCTAGGGAGAAAAACTAGGTCTGGGACACATGCATGGTTTCTAACATAGCAAATGTTTAGCCTGCCCTGATTATCACAAAATCAGGACAGCGAGAATATTCACGTTATGTCAGTCTTAATAGTATGATCTTATTCTAGTGAAAAAATTTTACTGAAGGGTGTAACCATAGGAGCAATATGATGGCATCTGAATTTAGGAAAAACCCACTGACATTAAGATGGAGAATAGACTGTGAAGGAGTTAATAGGAAAGGCAGAAAAATATAACAAAACAATCCATGTGAGAGCAGTTGAGAATATGAACTAATGAAATGACAATGAGCGTTTGAGGTAAAGGAGTGGACATAAGGGGCATAAAAAATAAAGTCAACAGGAATTGGTGAATGGGTAAGAGGGACAAGAAGTAAGAATGAATAAAGGATAATTCTCAAGTTTCTAGATTGGGTTGGGTAGGTAGATAGTGATGAAATTCACAGAAACATGGGAAATGGGAGGCAGAACAGATTTGGGCAGGATAGGTGAGTTGATTCAGTTTTGAATATGTTGACTGTGGTGGGTAGTAGATCAGGAGGCAAATGGGAAAATGGACTTGTGCTTCAGAACCCTATTTTACTTAGACATGCAGATTTGGAAGAAATGTAAGTATATAAAAAGAAAAAAAATCATGTGAGTGGATGAACTCATTCAGAGATAATAGAAAAAGAGAGGTGGATGGAACCCAGGAATCAACAACATATAATGGATAGGCAGATGGAGAAAAACCTACAGAGACTGAGGTGCTGAGATTGGGGACATAGGAAGAACAACTGCAGAGTACTATGTAATGGAAATTAAGGGGAACTAATTAAAAAAACCCTGACAGATTGATTTATAGTGTTCAGTAATGCCAAGAGGTCAATAAAGAGAATCCTTTGGAGTTGACAGTTCCAAGATATGAATAATGGCATTGTAGAACTTAACTATCTCTCTAAAAGCAGCATACATTTCCTCTTATCTGCAGATAAACTAGACCTACACTAATTAAGACATGTGGATGTCCTGCCTTTAAAAAAATAATTTCAAGAAAAGGTGATTCTTTTCCTTGTATCTAACTTTATTCATTTGTGCTGAAGTTTAAACCTCTGCATTCTCCTCAAGAAGATGGTACCCAGCTCTGGACAATGTGAGAACTCATCAAGGATGGGAACATCATAACTTTGGCTCCTTTTCCCTCTTCCTTCTCTAAGCCATTGGCGATGGCCCTTAGCAATTCCAGCTGGGGGCTACCTCGGCCTTCTTTTTTCCTGGTAGGTATTCCAGGTTTGGAGGAGAGCCAGCACTGGATAGCTTTGCCCCTGGGTGTTCTTTACTTCCTTGCTCTAGTGGGCAATGTTACCATACTCTTCATCATATGGACTGACCCATCCCTGCACCAGCCTATGTACCTCTTTCTGGCCATGCTAGCAGCCATTGACCTGGTCCTGACCTCCTCCACTGCACCCAAAGTCCTTGCAGTGCTCCTGGTTCATGCCCATGAGATTGGATACAGTGTCTGCCTGATCCAGATGTTCTTCATCCATGCGTTCTCCTCAATGGAGTCAGGTGTGCTTGTGGCCATGGCTCTGGATCGCTATGTAGCCATTTGCCACCCTCTGCACCATTCCACCATCCTGCATCCAGGGGTCATAGGGCGCATTGGAATGGCAGTGCTGGTGCGTGGCTTGCTTCTCCTTACCCCCTTCCCCATTCTGTTGCAGCGCCTCATCTTCTGCCGGGCGACTGTCATAGGCCACGCCTACTGTGAACATATGGCTGTGGTGAAACTTGTCTGCTCAGATGCCACAGTGAACCGAGGTTATGGGCTGGCAGTGGCACTGCTTGTGGTTGGGCTGGATGTCCTGGCCATTGGCATTTCCTATGGCCTCATCCTCCAAGCAGTTTTGAAGGTACCAGGAGGTAAGGCCCGACTTAAAGCCTTTAGCACGTGTGGATCACATGTTTGTGTTATTCTGATCTTCTATGTCCCTGGAATGTTCTCTTTCCTCACTCATCGCTTTGGCCACCATGTGCCCCATCATGTCCACGGTCTTCTGGCCACCCTCTACCTCCTTGTGCCACCTGCTCTCAATCCACTTGTCTATGGAGTGAAGACCTGGCAGATCCGCCAGCGGGTTCTCAGGGTGTTCTAAATAAAAGAATAAATCTAAACATATACTAAATATCTTCTTCATGTTTTCCTGCCAAGGACACAGCCAGGAGCCCATGGATGGTCTAGGTCATAGGGATAAAAGACATTCCACAGTGAGTAGTCCTTCTAGTCCTAGTAATCCCATGGCAAAGAAGGCCCATGGGCATTCAGCTCCATAGCCTATGGTAAAATATCTGGCTAGTTGAGTTTGTGAATATTTTCCATGTCCTTTATTTTGCTCCTAAATCCAACATTTTCCAAATCCTTGTATCAGAGACACTTTGGGATGGGAGAAATAGATGAAAGCTCTGTACATACCGTTATTCCTGGCCTCACACAATGACAGACAATGTAGAGTCATCTGAAATGGGAATGGAAAGTTTAGATCTTTGCCTTATTTCAGTTTTAGTGTGCCTTCAAGCCCACCGATTCATTGTTGTGAGCTTTAGATCACTATGCTCCTAGGTAGCTGTAAGATTTCTCACAAAGCAGCTGAGAGAATCACAACATGAGAGCCTACCTTTCATTGCAATGTGGGTGTTATTCATTTTGAATAGGGTGGTACTGTAACAGGTTCTAGGAATAAGATCTGATCCCTATTTTCAAGGAAGAACTATATGTGTGTATAGTGAATTTCTTCAAAGAAAAACCAGTTTGAAATTATTTATTTACATTTTTGCTTAGGATAAAGAGGGAATAAGACCAAGTATTGAACACATGTATGAGTTTTAAGTTGACTCAACAAAGGCAACATAATTATCAGCATCTAATAACCATAATGTATGCTAATTTTATCAGCTAAACATTGGTTTAAGAAATGTGAAAGTAGTTTGCCAATTTAAAAATGTTGGATATGGAGATCTGTCAATCAGATCCCCATTTCTGTTAATAGGAACTGGCTCCATTTCCAAGCTCTGTCACAATTATTGTATTTCATTCTGTTTGTTGCCCTATGATCTGGCTTAATTCTTTTGTGTTCCTAAAAAGCCACAACTTGATAAAGTACAGTCCTGGAAGAAGTCATGTATTTGCTCCATTGAGGTAGGTTGCTTAGGAAAAGAGAGTATTCCATCTTGGGATCCATCTTGGTAGAAAGGTTGGAGTGGATGGTTGGGGTTTCTTTTTCTATTTTATTTGTAAACTTTGCTCTTAATATGTAGATCTCTGTTACAGAATCTGAATATTATGTCATTAATTTGACTAAAACATATAAGCGGATTAGGGAAGACTGGTTAGAATTGCTCTCACTGCAAGAAGAATTACAAATACCCATGACCTTGGTCCTAGGTCTAGTGCTCAAGCTATTGTAAATGGTCCTGGGGAGGCCAAGACTATGTGTAATTCACCCATTTGAAAATAACTTTCTTGATTTTAGAGGTATTAAGTTTTGGTAAGTTACATATTTTTAGATTTTTTTCCTTTTTACCTCAATTTTCAAATCTATTCTTATAAAGTTGTTTATAATATCCTATTATTTTTTAATCTCCACAACATCTCTTATACTTATTTCCTCTATCATTTCTAAAATTTTTATTCTCTTTCTTTGCTCAATCATGGCAGAATTTGTCTCTATTAATTTTTTCAAATTCTAAATTTTCTTTCTATTGACCTTTAATATGCTTCTGTTTTCCATTGTATTTATTTTTGCTCTCTATTACTTCCTTCTACTTCTTATTGCTATATCTCTAACTTCAAATTTAATGTTCTTATCCTTTAATATATACTCTAAATATATGTTTTATTCTAAACAATGATTTAACTGGATACACTGGATAGCTTTGATACTTATTATTTTGTTATTACTTAGTTCTATTATCTAATTTTATTGTAATTCTTTAATTCAGGAGTTATTTAAAAAACAGATTTTCTAGGAACATTTTTGTTACTGACTTTTAATTGGTGCAACATACTAATGTGTAGACAATTGTGTAGATTTTGTTTACAGGCCAATATATAGTCAATTTTAGTAAACTATTTGTGTATGCTTGCAAATAATACATAGTCTTGAATTTTGGGTACGTTGCTTTATAGAAGCTTTATATTATTCTGGCAAACTGCATATTTATTTCTAGATAGTTTTTCACCAGAAGTTCTTTTTGCCTAAAGTCTTAATTTTTTACTTTTCTTTTGATTAATATTTGCCCTATATTTTTCCCATCCTTTGATTTTCAAACTTTCTGTAACCTCATATTTTAGGTGTCTCTCTTATAAATAACACAAAACTTGATTTATTTTCATATTCTGATAGTGTTTGTTTTTTACCTGGAACATTTAGGTTAGTTTTATTTATTGTAATTACTGGTAAATTTGGATTTGTTAATAAATTTTTATTGTTTTATTTTATTTGCCCTTTTTCCCTTGTACTTCTTGTTCTTTCCTTTCTTAAATTTTCTGTTTTCAGTTATAAAATTCCCCCAATTTGAAAGTTACACACTTTATTATATTGTTTTAGTAGTTACCCTGGAAGTTTTATTGCATATGCTTAATTTATTCAAGTGTAAATCTAATCATTGCCTTTACTAATCTTCTGAATAATCATAAGGCTTTAGAATATTTAAGCTTTGATCACTCACTGCATAACTTATGTTCATGCATTTTAGTACTATCTTTTTTAAACCACATTATTATGCAATTATTACAATATTTTATGTGATTAATTATTTTTAGCTTTAGCCATAATTTTACTGTTTTCTTTGCTTAACATTATATCTTATGTCAGACTTCCATTTGTTACACATTCTTTCCCCCCATTCTAATAGTAGTAATAATGGCAGGTGCTCATTCAGGCAGAGATTGCCTTTGCCAGTCTCTTTTGCCCCTAGATTTTGGTATGTGTTTAGGTTCTGATTAATGGGAGGTAGAGTGAAATGATATATGCAAGTTTGGGGCCATGCCTTTAAAAGAGTTTGTTCTCTTCTTCCATTTACCCCACCTGCTGATACTTTGAATGTGGATGTGTTGGTTGAATCTGGAATAGTTTTCTTGGGTCACAAGGTGAAAACGTACTTTGAAGATGGCAGAGAAGCAATATAGAAAACCTTATATTCCCGACATTGTCTGGATTATTAACCCAGACTTAAACCTGAGTAAAAAATAAACTTGTATCTGTTTTAAACCACTAAATTTTTTTTTGTTTCTTTGTTGCAGTAGTCTAAACTGTGGCCTAAAAATATATTTTTTTAAATCTGAGATATTCCAAGTGAAATATGTATCCTTCTGACTGAAGTATATCTTATAGAATACCTTTGTTAAGATTTGCAGTTTTGTTTGTCTTTAAAATATATTTTACTCTAATTCAAATTTATCATCATAAAATTATTTATATTATTTTCTTATTGTATTTTATTTTCTACTGTCTCCGTAGAATGTCCTCTCTTTTACTCCTAGTGTTGTTTATTGTGCTTTCTCTGTTTTTCCTTGATCAATCATGTTAAAATTTTATCAGTATTATTAAAATATTCCAATATTTAAAATGGTACAGCTATTCAGCTAAATGTTAGTTAACATTTTAGATTAGTGTTTTTGGTGCTCTGCAGTAAAAGTGTTTTCTCTAGACAAAAAAACTGCAAAATGGTTTTAAAAAACCCTTGTTTTCAGTTTAATTTATTTAATTTAGCTTTTTCTATATAGTATTTTATTTCAAATATTTTAATTTTAATCCTACAATAATTTTCTTGTTCTCCAAGATAGCTTAAAATTGCAGCCATTTTCTTATGGATGTAAAGTTTCCTGGAATACTGAGCCTAAGCACCAGAGTTTTATAAATATCTTAAAAAAAATTTTTTTTTAATGAATTCACTCTTTTTTCTAAGGGATTATTATTATTTTTAAAAATTTTTTGAAGTGTATCACTCATACATAAACATACATAAACAATAAGTGCATAGTAAAAATTGTGAACTTACAAAACAAACATGCATAACATTATACAGGGCTCTCATACCTCCTCTACCACCAATACTTTGCATTGTTGTGAAACATTTTTAACAAATGATGAAACAGCATCCTTAAAATATTAGTACTAACCAACACATCTTACATTTGGTGTATTTTCCCCCCAATCCACCCTATTATTATTATTATTATTTTTATATCATTCACACATGAACATACATAATAAGTGTATAGTAAAAGTTGTGAACTTACAAAGCCAACATGTATAGCATCATACAGGGGTCCCCACACTTCAACCCACCACCAATATCTTGCATTGCTGTGAGACATTTGTTAAAAATTATGAAAGAATATCGTCAAAATCTTACTACTAACTATAGTCCATATCTGTCTTGGTGTATTTTTCCCCAAACCCACCCTATTATTTTTTAAAAAAATATTTTTATTACAGAAGTTGTGAATTTAAAAAATAATCATGCTCAAGTGCAGAATTCCCATATAACACCCCTCCATCAACACACCACACCGTGGTAGAACATTTGTTACAAATTATGAGATAACATCATCAGACTATTAACCACCAACAATGGTCTATAGCATACATTTGGCATAATTTTTCCATACTCCCCCATTATCAACACAGTGCATCTTTGGCATAGATGCATGAATATTATAGTATTGCTGTTAACTTTTTTGTTGTTGTTTCTTTGTTTGTTATTTTTATTCCTCTTGTCTTCTTTAGGAAGCACCAGGAATTGAACCCAGGACCTCCCATGTGGGCAGCGAGTGCCCAACCACTTGAGTCACTTCCACTCCCTGCTGGTTGCACCATCTGCTGGTTGTGTTGTCTGCTGAGTGCAGTGTCTGCTGGTTGCAGCATCTGCTCGTTGCAGCGGTTGCAGTGTCTGCTTATTGCAGTGTCTGTTCGTTGCAGTGGTTGTGGCATCTGCTGATTGCAGCATCTGCTCATTGCGGTGGTGGTGGTGGTTGCAGAATCTGCTTGTTGTGGTATCTGCTGGTTGTGGCATCTTGCTGTCACTCCAGCTGTATTTTTCCCATGCTTCTCCACATTCCCACCTCCCTGCAATAATGATGTACATCTGCTCTAGCTCACAGAAGGACACTTTTGCATCTGTACTATGAACCACAATTCTCATCCATCTCTGGGTTCACTGTGTTATAGTCCCTGGATTATTTTCTAGCTTTCTTTCAACTGACATTTCCATTCCTAGACTACCCTTTCCAGCCACATTCCCACTTATAAACCAGCTGTTACTCACTGTAATGTGCTACTATCAACTCCATACATTTCCACAATTTTACAGTAAAGTTAATTAAAACTTCTACATACATTAAACATCAGTAGTCCATCTCAGTCTTCCTCTTATCTCTAAGAATCCACCACCTACCACCGGGTCTTGAAGATGTTTTCGTACATTTTCTTCTAGAAGCTTTATGGTTCTTGCTTTTATATTTAGGTCTTTGATCCATTTTGAGTTAATTTTTATATAAGGTATGAGATATGGGTCCTTTTTCTTTCTTTTGGATATAGATATCCAGTTCTCCTAGTACCATTTGTTGAATGGACTGTTCTGCCCAAGCTGGGTGGGTTTGACAGGCTGTCACAAAACACTTGACCATAGATGTGAGGGTCAGTTTCTGAACTATCAGTTCGGTTCCATTGGTCTATGTGCCTGTCTCTTAGGCCAGTATCATGCTGTTTTTACCACTGTAGCGAGGTAATATGATTTAAAGTCCAGAAGTGAGAGTCCTCCAACTTCGCTTTTCCTTTTTAAGATGTTTCTGGCTATTTGGAACCCCTTACCTTTCCAAATAAATTTGATAATTGTGTTTTCCATTTATTTAAAAAAATGCTAGTGGAATTTTTATGAGGATTTCATTGAATCTTTGTGTCAGTTTGGGTAGAACTTACATCGTAATGATATTTAGTCTTCCAATCCATGAGCATGGAATGTTCTTCCAATTATTTAGGTCTTTTTAAAAAATTTCTTTTAACAATGCATTATAATTTTCTGAATACAAGTGCTTTATATCCTTGGTTAAGGTTATTACTAAATATTTGATTCTTTTAGTCACTATTGTAAATGGAATTTTTTTTTCTGACCTCCTCCTCAGATTACGCATTACTAGTGTCTTTTAAAGTCTATTTCATCTGATATAAGTATAGCTACTGAAGCTTTTTTTGTTTTTTTTTTTGTTACCACATGCATGGAATATCTTTTCCCAGCTTTCACTTACAATCTATAGGTATCCTTGGGTCTACGGTGAGTCTCTTGCAGACAGCATATAGATGGATCATATTTTCTTATCCATTCTGCCAGGCTGTGTCTTTTGATTGGGGAGTTTAATCCATTAACATTCAATGTTATTACTGTTAAGGCAGTTCTTACTTCACCCATTTTGACCATTGGGTTTTATCTGTCATATTTTATTTTCACCACTCTTTTGACACTTTTAGTTACTGTTACTGATACAGTCATCATTTCTAGACTCTCTTCTAAGCCTCTCTCTCCTATTTTTTCAGACTGTAGTATTTTCTGCAAGCCTGGTATCTTTGTTATAAACTCTCTCAGTTTCTGTTTATCTGTGAATATTCTAAACTCACCTCCATTTTTGAAAGACAATCTTGTTGGATGTAAGATTTTTGGTTCCTTTAACTGGGCCATATCTTCCTGTTTCTTGGTATGGATTGCAGTTTTCTGTTGTTGTCTTGGCATCTGGCTTACTAGAGGTACTTATTCTTGGTGCAGTTTCTCTCTTTAGTTTAGGGCTTTCTTGCCCTTTCTCACTTGCTGGTTGTGTAGTAGGAATCAAGGATGCAGTTGGTGCTGTAAGCTGTGGAGGCACAAGCTGCCCACATTGCCCAAGGGACAGATGAAGCTTCTCCCACCTTTCTCCTTTGCCAGGGGTAGGGACAAAGCCACAGCTGTGTTAATAATCCAAGTCATGCAGGCCTAAGATGTAGTTGCCCAGAGAGACTGATGAAGCTTCACACCCCTTCCTCCCCTGCCTGGGGCAGGGATGGAGCTGCAGGTGTGGGCAGCAATCTATGCAATTCAGGTCCAAGATGACCACAGTTGCCCTGATAGACTTCTGACTATTCAGTCTGTGCCAGCTGAATGTACCTGCAGTTACCTGGAGAGGCTAGTGCCGGTCCTGCCAGCTTCCTCCCTCCCAGAGGTGGGGCTGAAGCCTAGGCTAGGGCTGCAGCCCAATCTGAGTGTAAAGAAGGTGGTCCCTACCATCACTGTGATTTTCAATCAGTCTCACTTTCCCTCATGACAAGGGGCAGAGTTAAAATGGCAGCTACTGGCCTCTTTCCAACTTGGACAGGTTAAAGCTTTAGCTGTTCTTAGGATTATACTTTAGCCAACTGAATTTACTAATCACTTGTTGAAGTTGGTGCCCAACCATCTCCTCCTATCCTGTTTTTGGGAAATGGAGCTTCCAATTCCAGCTACAGAATAGCTCCTGAGGTGGCTTGTGCCTCCAGTGGAGGTTGGGCACTGGCCTCCGTGGTGTGGAGTGCTCTACTCACGAATCTTCTCTGCAGATGTGCAGTCTCCTCCTTCCATTCTTTCAAGGATGTTGCAGGATGCTTTTCTGGTCTTCTGGAGGCCCCAGACAGATGTTTAGGTAGCTCTGGGTGATTACTAACTGCCCTATAGCATGAGCTGACTCATGGAGCTACTTACTCTGCCACCATCTTGCTGGTTGTTCCTAAGGGATTATTTTTTCAGCTTTGGTCCTTCCTTTTCATGATGTTAGTTTCCCTCAATTATCTGTAAATTCTCCTCTCATCTCCCTGTTCATATATGAGACTTATTCAGCATGGGTCATAGGTATGAGCTACCTCCTAGACCGTGAACGTAATTGCTCCTGTGGCCTGGCTGGAAGACTCTGGGCCATTGTGCAGGGACATGAGAACAGGTGGAATTCCCTTCAGGGTGCCAGGAGGAAAATAAAAAAGTGAGCGGTTTTTCCCTCCCCTTTTGCTGAAATAGAAAAGCATTTATACTGGGACCTGGAGATGCTATAATATATTTTGCTCATTTGTGGAGCTGCCTTTCCATTCTTTTCCTTTAAGTCCAACTGGGAGAACCAAAGTTACCTTGGAGTTGCCTCTGTTTCTATCTGGCCCTACTGCAGTTGTGGGGTTTGGAGATACAGAAGCACAGATTGCTGGCCACACCTGCAGCTCCATCCCCACCTGTTCCTACCCCTGACAGAGGAGAAAAGTGGGAGAAGCTTCATTTGTTCTGGGGCAATGTGGGCAGCTTGAGCCTCCACAGCTTACAGCACCAACTGCATCCTCGGCTCCTACTACAAAACCAGCAAGAGAGAAAGGGCAAGAAAGCTCTAATTAAAGAGAGAAACTGCACCAAGAATAAGTATATATAGTAATCCAGATGCCCAGACACCTTCATTTTGTATGGGGAGTTAATTTCCTTGTCCCTTGTGCACAGAATATGAAATTGCCCTAGTTACTTTGGCCGTATAAGAATAATTACCTCATAAATTCATTATTGTGTTGCTTTCAATTTCTGTTCGTGTTTCTCTTGATTCTAAGCTTGGTATATTTCTTGTATCTCTTAATAACAGCACTTCCACCTCTGCATCAAGTTTCAACTTCCCTAATTCTTTCCCTAAATAATCCCTGCCATCCGGATATACATACCTCCATTGGTTTGCAGGTTTCTTCTTTCTCTTTTCTCTATCAATCAAATCCAATCAGATTTCTGGATCCCAGAAATTTCTCACAATGTCTGGTCCAATCCTACCATATTTACACATATTTCAATACTGTTATGAAATTATTCTCAATTTTGGAAGCTTGGGCTAGAAAAACCAGTTTGTGGAGATATTGTAACTGCTAACTATAGCTGATTAACTTATAGCTGATTAACTTAGTAATTTATGTTAACTGAGCGATTTACAACTCTGTTGTAACTGGTTGCTTGCCCTTCCATTATAGCCAATTGTTTAGCTTATGTCCATTCCTTTACTTGTTATTTTATGTTACTTGAGCGATTTATAGCCTTCCTTGTCCACACTTAGAGCCAGTTTGTTTAGCTTAATTCTACTCCTTTAACTATTTTATATTAACTGAGTGATTTACAACTACCCCAGCTGGCTTTTGTCAGTTTTCAAGGGCTTCTCAGGCCTTTCCTGCACATTCCCTATTAACCCTAAGAGAAACATAACTAATGGATATCTACCAACTTAAATAAGGCCACTATCTCCACCTCTCTTTGTTTAAATCCCATAAAAACGCTTAGGTCTTTAGACTCATGGAGATAGATTTAAGCTTTACCTTCTGTCTCCTTACTTGGCACCTTGTGATAAATTTCTTTCTCTTTTTGAAACCCTAGTGTCACAGAATTCGGTTTGTGCACATCACGCCCCCTTGTTTGGCAACAATCTCATATTTCTTTATTCATTTAATGGGGACTTTGGGTAAGAGAGGGAGTAAATAATATTTTCAGCCTAACATCTTTTATCAGAATGGTTACAATTTTAATTTAATAATTATTTGTGATATTACTTGTGTTGTATATGTCTTTCATGTAAGATTGTAGGCTCCATTTAGGCTGGTCTATCATTTGTGTTTCATTCACTTTTCAGTCCCAAATGTCTGATACACTCTCTAGCACATCAAACATCCTCAGTAAATATAATCATCCTTTTGGATGAATTTTAAAATTATGCATTTCATATATTATCCAGTTTCACATTCTCACAGGATCAGCAATTACAGCAGCCACCTAGACTTTCAAGTCTGAAAACGGCAAGACAGTCATAGCTGCAGCTAGAGGTAAAGCACTGATATGCTCAGAAAACAAAATGAAATTTCACAATTTTTCCTTCATTTTAGTTTTCTTAAACTAATGCCTGGCAAAACCACTCATTGCTGAAAAAATGGAAACCCATTTGTTCTTCATACCTCAAACTAAACATTAAAACTTATCCGACTCATACTTCTCTTTAATAATTAATTTCACACACAAATGAAAATCCTTTCATTTCACTTTCTGGTTGGCTTTGGAAATTTGGTTAAGAATGAGGACCATTGGCCGGGGTGGAGTGCGCTGTGGAGAAGTAAGCAAAGCAGCCAGAGAAAGAATGTTCTTACAGTTGTTGGCCCACTTGAGGAGAAAGAAGCCAAGGACCCTGATTTGAAATGGAAAAGGAAACATTCTACATTTCTTAAGTTAGTGGTTGCTGTTCAACCTATAAGTGTGTGGAGGTGGGTGCTGGGGACACCAGTCCTTTGGGGCAGAACTGGCTGGGAGCTAAGAGTTGAGCCTCACTGATGCGGAGGCGGGTGGGGGGGAGGTGTAAGGGGAAAGGAGGAGGAGAGAAGGACCAGGAATGATAAACCATCAGTGGCAGAGACCTGTTGCTATGCTGACACCAATGTGAGAACAAACAGTACACTCACATATATACAACTTTAAGTGTCTTAATTCATGCCAGAAAACATGCCAAATTAAACACCTCATTTCTTTGAAGTGGAACTGCAAAAGCAAGTTTGGATGGGAGTTCAGGCCTACTCAGTGACAGGGAAGCCTCTGAGTTGGGTCTAGAAGTACCAGCAAGAAGTCCCCTGAATCCAACAAAATGCCTGAGCTCCTTTCCCTCAAAGGGGCACCCTGTATCTTCCTAGTTGAAGCACAACTAAATCTAGGAAGGCAAATGTACTTTCTAGGCATAAACAAAAATTCACACTAAAAATTACTAAATGGAAAAAGAAAAGCTCACTTGAGAACTATCAACTTCATGCATTTGTTTACTCCTGTATCATAAATAATTATTGAAGGCTGGGATCCGGTTCTCAGGGCTTCCTCCACTGCATCCCTTGACACCTCCTGCATCTGACAAATGATGCGACTCCAGCTTTCTCTGCCCCCCACCCACCAGACACCCGGGAGTGCACAGCTCACCATGCCCCTTCCCACCTCGAGTTCTCTTGCCCTCGCCCCTCCTGTGCCATGAGCAGGACAGGAACACTGCTCTAGCACTGGCACGGGCACGGCACTGGCTCCCCCAGCACCTTAGAGGAGGAGGTCCAGATGCTGTTAAACCCAGAGAACTCTATCTGCAGTTCAAGAAGTACAAAGGATCCCTTATCAAGCTCATATCGACATGTCTGTTGGTTTTGCATCTTTGACAATGGAGCAGGAACAGAAGCCACCAAGAACGCATTGAGCAGTACTGGCTTTGATCATGAGAACCTGAAGTCTCTGAGGCTAGAGTTTGTCAAAGACAATATCAGTTTCAAATCCTGTCCCCCTTATTTCAATTGCTGGCACCCAGTAGTACCATAAGATAAGGTAAGATGAGGGTTCACAGGAGATCCAATTCAGCAGTTGCCAGGCCCCAGGATCCCAAACCACAGTTGACTTGGAGAAGTTGGGGAGTGTGTGAGGCAACGACTGCAGATCATAAAATCCTCTCGATATTTTCATCAGAGCCAAGGAAGCAGCACCAGCTTTGGTTGCTGTCTGCAGGCAGATGACTCATAAAATGGGACCTAATCTTTTGCATCCTCTGTGTGTTCCAGGTCAAAGGGAAGGGAGCAAGGCTGGGCTGAGCCAGGAGCAGCTGTATCAAAGAAGACTCAGTACAGGAGGGTCTCTTCTCATTCCTGTGTTAGGCTCCCATAAAAGAGGAAAGAAGGCCATGAGTGGTGGTATGGATGCAGGAACATTCAGGATTCTTACGTGCTTTCTGTAAAGGACTTACCTTCTAAGATCTCTGCAATACCATTTTATTCAATATGTTCTTTGGGACTAATGCAAGTATGTGATTGAAATACACCTGGCCTGCTAGAAAATCAGTCTAGGGATTTCAGCAAGAGAGTGTGGTTCTGAGACAGGACTGTGCTTTGAGTTTAATATGACAGTGGGCACTGGGTCCACGAGGCTCAGGAAAAGAGCAGGTGGGGCAATTCCTGACATGTTCCCATAATGGTCCAGCAGGGCAGTCTTAACAAGATAGGAGTAGTTGACAGGATTCATATCCTATGGGAAAAGACTCCTCTGTGACTTTCTCCTAGTCACTCACTTTATATCTCTGCCCTTTGAAGTCAGTCTCATATTTGGAGAGAACTTAGGTAAAATATCTATATTGTCCCCAAATTTCCCATTAAACCTTCTTTATCCTGAACACCTCTGTCCAGGTGCACTGAGCTGGGCACAGTGTTCTAGTAGTGGCTAAACCACAGCAAAGCAGCATAGTCCAGGCATCACTTTCCCTCTCAGCCCTCCCTGCTGTTGTTATTATAGAGGAGATTTCCAGTGTCTTTTATGTACTGAATATATCAAAATTTCTACTCCTACTCACATCGTTACTTCCACCTGATGATTCATTTAGGCATCTGACTGCTTTTTTTTCTGTACCCCTTCTTTTTAATCCCCTCCTCTGTTATCCTTTATGTTAGGTAGGTAAAGACGAGACGGTGTCTGGAGTGTTTATAGCCCAGAGAGTTCTCTTCTTATTTGAAATCTGGGTAGCAGAAGGATACACTTAATTAGAATAGTTCTCTACAAGGCGAGGAAGAAATGAGGAACGTGTGGAGGACAGGTCAGTGTGGAATTTGTGGAGCATGATCATGAATCAAACATGAGGGACAGGAAAAGGAACAAAGAACCAAGGAAGAAAGCTTTCAGGGAAGCTAGAAAAAGGCAGGAAAAAGAGAAAGGGTAGAGGGCAAGAAATAAGAATAATGCAGGATGTTGGGATATTGACTGCAATGGGGTATTATAAAATATCCCAGGAAATGCTCTTTCATATAGCAGGAACTATCAGATTATTTGGTGCTGGTGTATGAAAGAACACAAAAGACCTAATAGGTCAGAGGACTGAATCAGGGGTTTCCCACCCACTAAGGGTAAGGGTTTTTTGTTCTGGAGAGCCCTTAAATGGGCTTAAGGCTCCCCAAGCTCCATTTACTAACTTCATGCCATCACCAACCCCTACCTCTGCCCCAGAGCTCTTTCTCTTCCCATCATATTTTGAGCTTCTCTTGTGTCTTGTTACAATTCCCACATCAGTTCTCTTAGAGACTTTAAATACTATTTTCCTGTTAATTTTTATTTTTGAATCTTTAAACTAAACCTTAAAAAACCTCAAGTTGAAAGTTTTATCCCACAAGCATTTATTAAGGATTTCCTGGACATTAAGTAGTATGAACACATTATGTAATAATAAGATGGAAAACACATTTTATGCAACTTCAGAGATTTTAAAGTAGACTGGGGAAAGAGAGAGGAAAGTCAGACAGTGATGTTTTTTTACAGAATTTTCAAATATTAATAGTAATTGTTTCCCTAAAAACTTGTGCCTTCAATATTTCCTTTTGTCTTCTTCATCACTATTTTTCTTTCCAGTCTTTTGCTCCTTTGTTTAAACATATTAGAATCTCATTCATTTGAAAACCAAAAAAATCTCTATCTTAAACAAATGGCTCCTACCTCCACATTGTTGTTTTTTGAATTAGACAAGTTGTAGATTTATAGATAAATCATGTTAAAAATACGGTGCTCTCATATACCACCATATTATTAACACTTTGCATTAGTGTGGTATCTTTGTTACAATTCATTAAAGAATATATAATTGTACTATTAAATATAGTCCATGGCTTACATTAGGGTGTATTTTTTCCCATACACCACCCTATAATTAACACCTTGCACTAGTGTGGTACATTTGTTATAATTCATGAAAGAACACTTTTATAAATGTAATATTAAGTATATCCATCATTTACAATAGGTTTCATTGTGTTGTACAGTCCCATGTTTTATCTTTTTTTTTTTTTTTTGATCGGTAATTTATTAAGATAGGGAGGGAAGAGAAATGGAAGAAAATAACACATCATAGGTCCAAGATAAAAAGGAAGGGGCTGAAGAGTGATAAAGAGGGTTGATTTATAGAAAACAATTTCCCATTATAGATAATAAATGCCCAGGTTTTACTTGCATGTCCATCATGGCAGGGAAAAAAAAGTAAGAGCTGGGCAAGGAAAGCAGTAACTGGGGCGAAGGCAAGAAGAGGGGTCAAAAGGCAAGAAAACCCCATGTTTTATCCCTTAATTTTTGTTCTAGGAACATATATATAGCCTAAATTTTTCCCATTTAACCACATTTAGATACATAATTCAGTGCTTTTAATTACATTCACAATGTTGAGCTACCATCATCACCATCCATTTCTAAAACTTTTTAATCAACCCAAATAGAAATTCTGTACAATTTAAGCTTTAACTCCCCATTCCCTACCTCTAATTCAGCCCCTAGTATACTATATTCTATATTCTGCCTCTATGAGTTTGCTTATTCTAATTATTTCATATCAGTGAGATCGTGCAATATTTGTATTTTTGTGTCTGGCTTATTTCACTCAACGTGTCTTCAAGGTTCATCCATGTTGTTGCATTTATCAGAATTACCATGTCTTGGGGTAAGAGTGGTCCTCAGACCAGTCACAATCTTCTAGATTAGAAAAAGAGTTCTCAGCTCACTTGAGGTGGGTAGAGATTTATTTTAGGTTGGGATCTCCAAAAACAGATTCTGAGACACAGATTTGCATGCAGTAAGTTTATTAAGGAATATAATTATGGACAATACCCTTAGGGAGTGAGGGCAACAGGATGGGGCAGAAGAAGAGATTAAACTGTGATGCAGTTGCCCCAGAGATTTCAGCTGGTCCCATGGAGAGCTTCTGGGCTGAGATAGCCCTCCAGTTTTGTCCCAGATTGAAGAAAGGGGGTCAGTTCTTTATATTCCTACACTGACCAGTCACTGAGTATGAGTCTGTGTGGGAAGGAAAAGTGTAACCTAAGGTGAGGCAGTTCTCTTTGGCCAATGGAGAGGGAGCCAGTTATGAGCTTTCAGTAGCCTCAAAGTTCCTGGAGGAATATGCTGTAGGAGTGAGTGTGTTGAACTACAGCATCTACTGAAGGAATTATTGAAGTCCAAGTTTTTTTTTTTTTTAAGAATAAGCAGCCTAAGCTCAAAGAAAAATGTGAGAGCACATGGATTCCTAGCACAGCGACCAGGATGTACAAGTTTAGGGAAAATAATCAATACTGCAGATAGGTGGGCCACCTAGTCAGGTGCAGGTGCTCCTCCCTCCTCTGCCTTTCCTGCCCAGTCCCCTTTCCTGAAGGCAGAAGCCTTAGCTCTGTGTGTCTCTAGTCAACCTGGAGGCTAACTTTGCCTTTGTCCAGGTGTGCCTGTGAATCTTCTGGGACCTGCCAATTAGTATTAACAGCCAACCTACCCAGTGCCTTGCTCATAATCACCAGCCCTGGCTTAAGGAAATGTCAAAAATGGACTTGCCTATCAGGGTGAAAATGACAGGACCATCTGTGAGTTGGTGCATGGGATTTCAAGAGCAGAAATGTGGTGACGTTTGGGGCTTACACTCAGGAGAAGACTTTGACAGCTGATAACTGCCTTTCCCCTAGCCCTTGTGAGAGGGGACATTTCTTGTCTTGTCTAGCATGGCTTGAGTCTCCTATATGTCTGGTCTGGCAAGTCTTAGTAATCTTGTTTACTTCCCTTTGACTAAAGTTAACTGGCCTCTCCAGGTTTGCTCCTCAAAACTAACATTCACTGTTCCATTTCTTTTTGCTTCCACTAATCAGATCATGCATTGTTTCATGGTTACAGGTGAGCCTGCATATAATCACCACTCCACCCCCCAATCACGTAGTAAAACACAGGTCCGATTGTACCTGTCTTTTACGGCATACACACAGATACAAGCATGTTCAATTTTAAACCTTTTGTTTTTATGCTTAAGGCATGAATCATGTAGGCAAGTTTAAACAGAGTATGTATTTATTTGGTACATCGTGTTGACATGGGGATTTCAGGGAGATGAATTATCATTATTCCA